>JAVDOI010000016.1:17728207-17748207 GCA_032191485.1 Leptoclinus maculatus
ATTGTGTTGTTTATTGTATTGTTTGTGATGTTTATTGTGATATTTATTGTATTGTTTGTGATGTTTATTGTGATGTTTATTGTGTTGTTTATTGTGATGTTTATTGTGATGTTTATTGTATTGTTTGTGATGTTTATTGTGATGTTTATTGTGATATTTATTGTGTTGTTTATTGTATTGTTTGTGATGTTTATTGTGTTGTTTATTGTGTTGTTTATTGTATTGTTTGTGATGTTTATTGTGATATTTATTGTATTGTTTGTGATGTTTATTGTGATGTTTATTGTGTTGTTTATTGTGATGTTTATTGTGATGTTTATTGTATTGTTTGTGATGTTTATTGTGATGTTTATTGTGATATTTATTGTGTTGTTTATTGTATTGTTTGTGATGTTTATTGTGATGTTTATTGTGATGTTTATTGTGTTGTTTATTGTGATGTTTATTGTATTGTTTGTGATGTTGTTTGTGATGTTTATTGTGATGTTTATTGTGATGTTTATTGTGTTGTTTATTGTATTGTTTGTGATGTTTATTGTGATGTTTATTGTGTTGTTTATTGTGATGTTTATTGTATTGTTTGTGATGTTGTTTGTGATGTTTATTGTGTTGTTTATTGTGTTGTTTATTGTATTGTTTGTGATGTTTATTGTGATATTTATTGTGATATTTATTGTATTGTTTGTGATGTTTATTGTGATATTTATTGTATTGTTTGTGATGTTTATTGTGATGTTTATTGTGATGTTTATTGTGTTGTTTATTGTATTGTTTGTGATGTTTATTGTGTTGTTTATTGTATTGTTTGTGATGTTTATTGTGATGTTTATTGCATTGTTTGTGATGTTTATTGTGATATTTATTGTATTGTTTGTGATGTTTATTGTGATGTTTATTGTGTTGTTTATTGTGATGTTTATTGTATTGTTTGTGATGTTGTTTGTGATGTTTATTGTGATGTTTATTGTATTGTTTGTGATGTTTATTGTGATGTTTATTGTGATGTTTATTGTATTGTTTGTGATGTTTATTGTGATGTTTATTGTGTTGTTTATTGTGATGTTTATTGTATTGTTTGTGATGTTGTTTGTGATGTTTATTGTGATGTTTATTGTGTTGTTTATTGTGATGTTTATTGTATTGTTTGTGATGTTGTTTGTGATGTTTATTGTGATGTTTATTGTGATGTTTATTGTGTTGTTTATTGTATTGTTTGTGATGTTGTTTGTGATGTTTATTGTGATGTTTATTGTGTTGTTTATTGTGTTGTTTATTGTATTGTTTGTGATGTTTATTGTGATGTTTATTGTGATGTTTATTGTGTTGTTTATTGTGATGTTTATTGTATTGTTTGTGATGTTGTTTGTGATGTTTATTGTGATGTTTATTGTGTTGTTTATTGTGTTGTTTATTGTGATGTTTATTGTATTGTTTGTGATGTTTATTGTGATGTTTATTGTGATGTTTATTGTATTGTTTGTGATGTTGTTTGTGATGTTTATTGTGATGTTTATTGTGTTGTTTATTGTGTTGTTTATTGTATTGTTTGTGATGTTTATTGTGATGTTTATTGTGATGTTTATTGTGTTGTTTATTGTGATGTTTATTGTATTGTTTGTGATGTTGTTTGTGATGTTTATTGTGATGTTTATTGTGATGTTTATTGTGTTGTTTATTGTATTGTTTGTGATGTTTATTGTGATGTTTATTGTGTTGTTTATTGTGATGTTTATTGTATTGTTTGTGATGTTGTTTGTGATGTTTATTGTGTTGTTTATTGTGTTGTTTATTGTATTGTTTGTGATGTTTATTGTGATATTTATTGTGATATTTATTGTATTGTTTGTGATGTTTATTGTGATGTTTATTGTATTGTTTGTGATGTTTATTGTGATGTTTATTGTATTGTTTGTGATGTTTATTGTGATGTTTATTGTGATGTTTATTGTATTGTTTGTGATGTTGTTTGTGATGTTTATTGTGTTGTTTATTGTGTTGTTTATTGTATTGTTTGTGATGTTTATTGTGATATTTATTGTATTGTTTGTGATGTTTATTGTGATGTTTATTGTGATGTTTATTGTATTGTTTGTGATGTTTATTGTGATGTTTATTGTGTTGTTTATTGTATTGTTTGTGATGTTTATTGTGTTGTTTATTGTGATGTTTATTGTATTGTTTGTGATGTTGTTTGTGATGTTTATTGTGATGTTTATTGTGTTGTTTATTGTGATGTTTATTGTATTGTTTGTGATGTTTATTGTGATGTTTATTGTATTGTTTGTGATGTTTATTGTGATGTTTATTGTGATGTTTATTGTATTGTTTATTGTTGACTCACCCAGCAGCAGCAGAGCTGAAGCTCCCAGAGCCGACAGGTGACAGAACTTGAGCTCCAGAGTCAGCAGGTAAACCAGAGGAACACAGAGAGCTCCACACAGAGCCGGCAGTAAACGCAGAGTCCACACACTCACACTGCTGGGATACTCTGTAGGACAAACACACCGGTTCAAAGTGGTTCAAAGTGGTGTAATATGGTTCAAACTGGTTCGAACTAGTTCAAACTGGTTAAAACTGGTTAAAACCGATTGTGGTACAGTAACTGGTGTTCCTACCTGCTCCAATTCTGTTCCACACAAAGTTCCCATCAAATCCTCCCAGGTACGCTGCAATAAACACATTAATGACATCATCACACAGGTGTCTGACACACAGGTAACATCATGGAGCGGTTGTCGCGGTAACTGACCTCCGAGGGCCAGGATCATGTGACCAAGCGGCGGCCCGCTGTCGTCGATGAAGAAGACTCTCTTCATGTAGAGAGACACGAACTGACCGTAGTACACCTCATCGAACCTGTAAAACACAAACATCATGGAGACAGGTGAGACAGGTGAGACAGGTGAGACAGTCTGGTGTGTGAGTCCGGGTGACCAGGTGTGTAAAACAAACACTCACACCACAGCGTTGGGGTAGCTGAGGTGGCTCAGTCTGGTCCACAAGGCCAGCAGGAAGACCAGCAGCAGGACCAGGTCCACCTGAGCCGTCACCACCAGGGGGAGCTGCAGCATCACTGACACCTGAGACACAGACAGGTGAGACACAGACAGGTGAGACACAGACAGGTGAGACAGACAGATGAGACACAGACAGGTGAGACACAGACAGGTGAGACACAGACAGATGAGACACAGACAGGTGAGACACAGACAGGTGAGACACAGACAGGTGAGACACAGACAGGTGAGACACAGACAGATGAGACACAGACAGATGAGACACAGACAGATGAGACACAGACAGGTGAGACACAGACAGGTGAGACACAGACAGGTGAGACACAGACAGGTGAGACACAGACAGATGAGACACAGACAGGTGAGACACAGACAGGTGAGACACAGACAGGTGAGACACAGACAGGTGAGACACAGACAGGTGAGACACAGACAGGTGAGACACAGACAGGTGAGACACAGACAGGTGAGACAGGTGAGACACAGACAGATGAGACACAGACAGATGAGACACAGACAGGTGAGACACAGACAGGTGAGACACAGACAGGTGAGACACAGACAGATGAGACACAGACAGGTGAGACACAGACAGATGAGACACAGACAGATGAGACACAGACAGATGAGACACAGACAGGTGAGACACAGACAGGTGAGACACAGACAGGTGAGACACAGACAGATGAGACACAGACAGATGAGACACAGACAGGTGAGACACAGACAGGTGAGACACAGACAGGTGAGACACAGACAGGTGAGATATAGGGTACATCCCAAGTCTCTTAATTGCATCCCCGTTTCCCTCACTTGCATCCTTTCCTTGCGTCTTAGTCCCTCCCACCAGGGATGCATGGAGGAAACCATGCGAGGAGAGAGGAAACAAGGAGATATGCTTTAAGAGACATGAGACGTCCTTTCCTCAGTTGCGTCACGTGAAGCGACGTCTGTTTATAAAACACAAATCTTTCTAATAAATGAAGAAAGTTGCTTGTGGTCGTGTTGTTGTTCAGACTACAATGAACAATATTTAAACCAGACGGTGAATCAGAAAACATATCAAATATAAACTAGAGTTTATTCTGATCCGTCTTCTGTTTACATGTTGAAAAACATCGTATCAGTCCATCGCTGCAGCGTCCAATCACATCACTGATGAACAATGAGGGGGCGTGTCGGCCGTTAAAACACTTCCTGGAAGGCTGCTCTCGTGGCTCCTCGCTCATGTCTCCTCAGAGATCCCTCCTCCCTCCTCCATCCTCAGAGCTACATTAGAGCTCTTCTTCTTCTTATTTGAGGTTTATTGGCGGTTGGCAAACAATGAATTGGTGAATTACCGCCACCAACCGGTCTGGAGTGTGGATCAGGATGTCTAATAGGCTACTGATATAAAAATACAAATTCAAAAGGAAAACAAAACAAAACAACGGGCTCATATTTTCTTAATAATATGAATTAATCTAAGATATTGAAATAATACTTGATAACACTCACTTTTTGAGTTCTTTTGCAGAATATCCACTATATCCACCCGTACCTTCATCTTGCCGAGGTCTCCAATCAGCTGCCCTCTTTCCTGCTCATATTTCTGACATTGTACAATTACATGTTCGATTGTTTCCTCTTGCTCACAATAGTCGCATTTCCCTGTTTCGTGTTTACCTATTCTTTTCAGCGTACCGTTTAGGCCAGTGTGTCCAAATCTAAGCCTTGATATTAGTTTCCTCTCTCCTGTTCCTTCCTGCACATCTCATTTCTCCCACTTTCCTCTGCACTCTGTAAAACCTTCGTCCTTTCCTGTCTTCTTCCCGTTGCTTCTGCCACCTTTCCTTCAACCTGTTTAATGATACTTTTTGTTTACTGAAGCTGACTGCAACATTAGTGCAGCTATTTTTTGTGGCCTCTTTTGCAGCTTTATCTGCCATTTAATTTCACCCCAATATGTGCTGGTACCCACAGGAGTACGACCGTCAGACCCATCATTTGAATTCTGTATCATGTTTGTATTTCAATGAGGATGTCTGGTCTACTGTCTGAATGGCTGCTCTGTAAGCTGCTAATGATGAACTGGAGTCTGAACAAATGATTGTGTCCTCTATCATTTCCCCCGTGTACACCGATAGTCCCTCAGTGATCCTTTGACCTATTTTAACATTACATTCTGGGACAATAAATGCCACTCCTACCTTGTTTCCTAAATTCTTTGATGCATCTGTAAAAACCTGGATATAACTGTGGTACTACATTAGAGCTTTGGGACGGCCGTCAATATGGAAGCAGAACAACTTCCGGTTCAAGCGAGGAGCGAGGAAATGACAATTAAGAGACTTGGGATGTACCCTGTGACAGGTGAGACACAAGACAGGTCATAAATGTAATAAATATTATAAATGTTATAAATATAAATGTAATAAATATTATAAATGTAATGAATGTAATATTATACATTTAATAAATGTAATAAATATAAACATTATAAATGTTCTGTTATAACGACTTTCTTTGTCATCTGAATCTAATTTTAATTCTCGTCAAATTCTACATTTAAATTGACCAAAACAATATCTGAATTGTTTCTGAAGTAAAGAAACATTTTGTGTCAATGATAAAATATAGAAACTTTACATTTTATGAACTTATTTCCGTGTTTGTTTCTTCTTTATTTATAAATAAAGATTATTAAAAACCTCGTCTCATCTTTACTGGATTTATTTATTTTTCTATCAGAAATAAAAACTATCAGTTACTTTATGTGACGTCATCATCTAATAACACATAATTATTTTATCATTTAATACAAAACAATATTTAAGAAAAATAATCTGAGATATCGATCAGATCTCAGTGTGAGAGAGTAGAGCTAACAGCTGTTAGCATTGTTAGCATTAGCCTCACCGTTAGCATTAACCTCACCGTTAGCTATCAGAGTCCCGTTACCGTAAACTCACCTGGTGACGTCACTCCGTTAACTTCAAACAGACCATCCCCAGTACAGCGCCGGTGCCCGGTGGCTCTTCAACGTTTCTCCCGGTTCGTTTGGAGCACCGAGCCGCTCGATGTGTCCGGTGTGTGATTGGTGCTGTCTGCTCTCTGAGCCGCTCGATGTGTTTGGTGTTTGATTGGTGCTGTCTGCTCTCTGAGCCGCTCGATGTGTCCGGCGTTTGATTGGTGTTGTCTGCTCGCTGAGCTACTCGATGTGTCCGGTGTTTGATTGGTGCTGTCTGCTCTCTGAGCCGCTCGATGTGTCCGGTGTTTGATTGGTGTTGGTCTGCTCTCTGAGCCGCTCGATGTGTTTGGTGTTTGATTGGTGCTGTCTGCTCTCTGAGCCGCTCGATGTGTCCGGTGTTTGATTGGTGTTGTCTGCTCTCTGAGCCGCTCGATGTGTCCGGTGTTTGATTGGTGTTGTCTGCTCTCTGAGCGGCTCGATGTGTTTGGTGTTTGATTGGTGTTGTCTGCTCACTCAGTGTTTATTTATTGTTTCTTAGATGTAATATGTTTAAATCTACTTTAACATTATTATTATCATATTGAATTATTGTATTTTATGATCACGTTTCTTTTTAGTTGTATTTTATATTTTTATTTTCTTTATAAAGTCATTTGTAACACTATTAAAACAAATAAAGTTTATTATAATATTGCGCCGGTTCATAGAGGCGGATGAAGAAGATTAAAACAACTTTCATCCATTAATCTGCTGGATTCTTTCCCAGCATGCACTGGGTCAGACACATGATACACCTGCACAGGTGATCAGTGCAGACAAACAGTTCACCTGTTATATAAATGTCAGATTATATTGAAATATTGATGATATAAACACTAATGTCACAAAGTACATTTACTCAAATACCACATTTAAGTACAGTAATGATGTACTTGTACATTACTTGTGTAGTTCAGTTTTCTGCTACGTTATACTTCTACTGCACTGCATTTATTTAATAACTTTAGTTACTTTATAGAGTCAGATTATTCATCAACAGGTGAGCACGTTTATTGAAATATTAATGTGAATAATTGTACACAGGAAGAGGCCCCACGCTAACACCTGGCTAACTCCAGTAGATTCAGGCTAACCTCAGCTAACACCTGGCTAACTCCAGTTAGCGCCAGGCTAACCTAAGCTAAATTCAGGTTGTTGCCAGTTATTGCAGGAATAGACCAGATGAGCACATGTTAGCAAACTGTTAGCAATGATTAGCCCAGGATGTGACACATTAGCACCAGTCTAATCCAGTTAAGTACCAGTTTAATTCAGGTTAGCATCATGTTTAGGCACCTCAATTCTCAATATCCACATGTTAGCATTGAACTAGCACAGGTTAGCCTTGTTGCTATGCAGGTTAGCACAGGCTGAGTCTCTTTCGGTCGGTCATCTCTGATTGGCTCGTGGGGCATTCCGTGGGCGGAGCCTGAGTGAGAGTTCCCACAATGCCTCTTCTGCCAGGTGATCGCTGAAGTCATTAAAGAACGATATGATGTCATCATTAGACTGCAGAGTGTAGGGACTGCAGACAGAGAAACAGGTATTAGTACTGTAATACTACTTATTATGTAGGTAATAATACTACAGGTGACATACTGTAATACTACTTATTATAGAGGTAATAATACTACAGGTGACATACTGTAATACTACTTATTATAGAGGTAATAATACTACAGGTGACATACTGTAATACTACTTATTATAGAGGTAGTAATAATACTACAGGTGACATACTGTAATACTACTTATTATAGAGGTAATAATACTACAGGTGACATACTGTAATACTACTTATTATAGAGGTAGTAATAATACTACAGGTGACATACTGTAATACTACTTATTATAGAGGTAGTAATACTACAGGTGACATACTGTAATACTACTTATTATAGAGGTAGTAATACTACAGGTGACATACTGTAATACTACTTATTATAGAGGTAGTAATAATACTACAGGTGACATACTGTAATAGTACATATTATAGATGTAGTAATAGTACTACAGGTGGCATACTGTAATAGTACATATTATAGATGTAGTAATAATACTACAGGTGATGTACTGTAATAGTACATATTATAGATGTAGTAATAGTACTACAGGTGACATACTGTAATAGTACATATTATAGATGTAGTAATAATACTACAGGTGACATACTGTAATAGTACATATTATAGATGTAGTAATAATACTACAGGTGATGTACTGTAATAGTACATATTATAGATGTAGTAATAGTACTACAGGTGACATACTGTAATAGTACATATTATAGATGTAGTAATAGTACTACAGGTGACATACTGTAATAGTACATATTATAGATGTAGTAATAATACTACAGGTGACATACTGTAATAGTACATATTATAGATGTAGTAATAGTACTACAGGTGACATACTGTAATAGTACATATTATAGATGTAGTAATAGTACTACAGGTGACATACTGTAATAGTACATATTATAGATGTAGTAATAGTACTACAGGTGACATACTGTAATAGTACATATTATAGATGTAGTAATAATACTACAGGTGACATACTGTAATAGTACATATTATAGATGTAGTAATAGTACTACAGGTGATGTACTGTAATAGTACATATTATAGATGTAGTAATAGTACTACAGGTGACATACTGTAATAGTACATATTATAGATGTAGTAATAGTACTACAGGTGACATACTGTAATAGTACATATTATAGATGTAGTAATAATACTACAGGTGACATACTGTAATAGTACATATTATAGATGTAGTAATAGTACTACAGGTGATGTACTGTAATAGTACATATTATAGATGTAGTAATAGTACTACAGGTGACATACTGTAATAGTACATATTATAGATGTAGTAATAGTACTACAGGTGACATACTGTAATAGTACATATTATAGATGTAGTAATAATACTACAGGTGACATACTGTAATAGTACATATTATAGATGTAGTAATAGTACTACAGGTGACATACTGTAATAGTACATATTATAGATGTAGTAATAGTACTACAGGTGACATACTGTAATAGTACATATTATAGATGTAGTAATAGTACTACAGGTGACATACTGTAATAGTACATATTATAGATGTAGTAATAATACTACAGGTGACATACTGTAATAGTACATATTATAGATGTAGTAATAGTACTACAGGTGATGTACTGTAATAGTACATATTATAGATGTAGTAATAGTACTACAGGTGACATACTGTAATAGTACATATTATAGATGTAGTAATAGTACTACAGGTGACATACTGTAATAGTACATATTATAGATGTAGTAATAATACTACAGGTGACATACTGTAATAGTACATATTATAGATGTAGTAATAGTACTACAGGTGACATACTGTAATAGTACATATTATAGATGTAGTAATAATACTACAGGTGACATACTGTAATAGTACATATTATAGATGTAGTAATAATACTACAGGTGACTGACACTTGCTGGTAGTTCCTCAGAGTGTTCAGGATGTTGAACTGCTGCCAGCGTTTAGAGAAGTTGATCTTTGATCCCTGTGATGTCATCAACGTGTCAGGATTCCCCAGGTGGACGAAGGTCAAGTCCTGAAGGATCAACCCCCTGATCAGACAGACAGGTTAGAGAGAGAGAGACATGTATAATGTAGTGTTTATGTATCTAAACGTCGAACAAAAAGTTCGGATATTTGTGTTTGGTAGATTATTTCTCTGTTGTAACAATGCTTCTAATAAATCTTATACCGTTGGAAAGCCTGTTTAGTTCCCTTTTCAACGCTGCCCCATTTGTAAGGAACATGCATTTGTGGGATGAGCAGCACAGCTGAGTATGTGGGTTGCGCCCATGAAAAATGTGCCAAATCTTCTCTGCCAATGCTAAACAGCTTATTCTGCTGTTGCTATTGACTCTTGTTTGGTGGATTGGATGATTGAGGTCTATCAGTAACAAGGAAGACATAATGGCAATTTTACAATTTATATAGAGGGTATATAGGGTATATATGTGGGGTATAGAGGGTATTAACCTACAGGTAGAGTATATATGTGGGGTATAGAGGGTATTAACCTACAGGTAGAGTATATATGTGGGGTATAGAGGGTATTTACCTACAGGTAGAGTATATATGTGGGGTATAGAGGGTATTTACCTACAGGTAGAGTATATATGTGGGGTATAGAGGGTATTTACCTACAGGTAGAGTATATATGTGGGGTATAGAGGGTATTTACCTACAGGTAGAGTATATATGTGGGGTATAGAGGGTATTTACCTACAGGTAGGGTATATATGTGGGGTATAGAGGGTATTAACCTACAGGTAGAGTATATATGTGGGGTATAGAGGGTATTTACCTACAGGTAGAGTATATATGTGGGGTATAGAGGGTATTAACCTACAGGTAGGGTATATATGTGGGGTATAGAGGGTATTAACCTACAGGTAAGGTATATATGTGGGGTATAGAGGGTATTTACCTACAGGTAGAGTATATATGTGGGGTATAGAGGGTATTAACCTACAGGTAGAGTATATATGTGGGGTATAGAGGGTATTTACCTACAGGTAGAGTATATATGTGGGGTATAGAGGGTATTAACCTACAGGTAGGGTATATATGTGGGGTATAGAGGGTATTAACCTACAGGTAGAGTATATATGTGGGGTATAGAGGGTATTTACCTACAGGTAGAGTATATATGTGGGGTATAGAGGGTATTTACCTACAGGTAGAGTATATATGTGGGGTATAGAGGGTATTAACCTACAGGTAGGGTATATATGTGGGGTATAGAGGGTATTAACCTACAGGTAGAGTTTATATGTGGGGTATAGAGGGTATTAACCTACAGGTAGAGTATATATGTGGGGTATAGAGGGTATTTACCTACAGGTAGAGTTTATATGTGGGGTATAGAGGGTATTAACCTACAGGTAGGGTATATATGTGGGGTATAGAGGGTATTAACCTACAGGTAGGGTATATATGTGGGGTATAGAGGGTATTAACCTACAGGTAGGGTATATATGTGGGGTATAGAGGGTATTAACCTACAGGTAAGGTATATATGTGGGGTATAGAGGGTATTAACCTACAGGTAAGGTATATATGTGGGGTATAGAGGGTATTAACCTACAGGTAGAGTATATATGTGGGGTATAGAGGGTATTTACCTACAGGTAGAGTATATATGTGGGGTATAGAGGGTATTAACCTACAGGTAGAGTATATATGTGGGGTATAGAGGGTATTTACCTACAGGTAGAATATATATGTGGGGTATAGAGGGTATTAACCTACAGGTAGGGTATATATGTGGGGTATAGAGGGTATTTACCTACAGGTAGAGTATATATGTGGGGTATAGAGGGTATTAACCTACAGGTAGGGTATATATGTGGGGTATAGAGGGTATTAACCTACAGGTAGAGTATATATGTGGGGTATAGAGGGTATTAACCTACAGGTAGGGTATATATGTGGGGTATAGAGGGTATTAACCTACAGGTAAGGTATATATGTGGGGTATAGAGGGTATTAACCTACAGGTAAGGTATATATGTGGGGTATAGAGGGTATTAACCTACAGGTAGAGTATATATGTGGGGTATAGAGGGTATTTACCTACAGGTAGAGTATATATGTGGGGTATAGAGGGTATTAACCTACAGGTAGGGTATATATGTGGGGTATAGAGGGTATTAACCTACAGGTAGAGTTTATATGTGGGGTATAGAGGGTATTAACCTACAGGTAGAGTATATATGTGGGGTATAGAGGGTATTAACCTACAGGTAGGGTATATATGTGGGGTATAGAGGGTATTTACCTACAGGTAGAGTTTATATGTGGGGTATAGAGGGTATTAACCTACAGGTAGGGTATATATGTGGGGTATAGAGGGTATTAACCTACAGGTAGGGTATATATGTGGGGTATAGAGGGTATTAACCTACAGGTAGGGTATATATGTGGGGTATAGAGGGTATTAACCTACAGGTAAGGTATATATGTGGGGTATAGAGGGTATTAACCTACAGGTAAGGTATATATGTGGGGTATAGAGGGTATTAACCTACAGGTAGAGTATATATGTGGGGTATAGAGGGTATTTACCTACAGGTAGAGTATATATGTGGGGTATAGAGGGTATTAACCTACAGGTAGAGTATATATGTGGGGTATAGAGGGTATTTACCTACAGGTAGAATATATATGTGGGGTATAGAGGGTATTAACCTACAGGTAGGGTATATATGTGGGGTATAGAGGGTATTTACCTACAGGTAGAGTATATATGTGGGGTATAGAGGGTATTAACCTACAGGTAGGGTATATATGTGGGGTATAGAGGGTATTAACCTACAGGTAGAGTATATATGTGGGGTATAGAGGGTATTAACCTACAGGTAGGGTATATATGTGGGGTATAGAGGGTATTAACCTACAGGTAAGGTATATATGTGGGGTATAGAGGGTATTAACCTACAGGTAAGGTATATATGTGGGGTATAGAGGGTATTAACCTACAGGTAGAGTATATATGTGGGGTATAGAGGGTATTTACCTACAGGTAGAGTATATATGTGGGGTATAGAGGGTATTAACCTACAGGTAGAGTATATATGTGGGGTATAGAGGGTATTTACCTACAGGTAGAATATATATGTGGGGTATAGAGGGTATTAACCTACAGGTAGGGTATATATGTGGGGTATAGAGGGTATTAACCTACAGGTAGGGTATATATGTGGGGTATAGAGGGTATTTACCTACAGGTAGAATATATATGTGGGGTATAGAGGGTATTAACCTACAGGTAGGGTATATATGTGGGGTATAGAGGGTATTAACCTACAGGTAGGGTATATATGTGGGGTATAGAGGGTATTAACCTACAGGTAGAGTATATATGTGGGGTATAGAGGGTATTAACCTACAGGTAGGGTATATATGTGGGGTATAGAGGGTATTAACCTACAGGTAAGGTATATATGTGGGGTATAGAGGGTATTAACCTACAGGTAGGGTATATATGTGGGGTATAGAGGGTATTTACCTACAGGTAAGGTATATATGTGGGGTATAGAGGGTATTAACCTACAGGTAGGGTATACAGGGAGGTTCCACTTCAGCCAGAGCTGCTCTGTAGGCTCTGAAAGATGACGAGCTGTCAATCAGAGAGCTGTACTCCTCCAGAGTCTATAACACAAACACACAACTCATGATCACATTTTTTTCAGACTAATTATTATTATTATCTAATCATGAAAACACGCAGACCTCCGCTGTGTTTCTCTGCCAGTCCAGGCGTCGCAGGGGGGCGGAGTCCAGCGCAGACAGGATGGACAGGTACGAGTTAAAGTTGTTAAGCCTCCGCAGGTGCTTCAGGAACACACACACACACAAAGAGATTGTCACCGTGTTTACAGTCAGTAGCTGGAGTCAGATGATCTTCATCCTTATTGTCAACACAAAGCAGCAGTACAGCTGGAGTGTTGGACATATTTATGAATAAACAGAGAAATCTGTCTACCTGTAGCAGTGTACCAGAGTCACCGCGTCTACCTGTAGCAGTGTACCAGAGTCACCGCGTCTACCTGTAGCAGTGTACCAGAGTCACCGCGTCTACCTGTAGCAGTGTACCAGAGTCACCGCGTCTACCTGTAGCAGTGTACCAGAGTCACCGCGTCTACCTGTAGCAGTGTACCAGAGTCACCTCGTCTACCTGTAGCAGTGTACCAGAGTCACCTCGTCTACCTGTAGCAGTGTACCAGAGTCACCTCGTCTACCTGTAGCAGTGTACCAGAGTCACCTCGTCTACCTGTAGCAGTGTACCAGAGTCACCTCGTCTACCTGTAGCAGTGTACCAGAGTCACCGCGTCTACCTGTAGCAGTGTACCAGAGTCACCGCGTCTACCTGTAGCAGTGTACCAGAGTCACCTCGTCTACCTGTAGCAGTGTACCAGAGTCACCGCGTCTACGTGTAGCAGTGTACCAGAGTCACCTCGTCTACCTGTAGCAGTGTACCAGAGTCACCGCGTCTACCTGTAGCAGTGTACCAGAGTCACCTCGTCTACCTGTAGCAGTGTACCAGAGTCACCGCGTCTACCTGTAGCAGTGTACCAGAGTCACCGCGTCTACCTGTAGCAGTGTACCAGAGTCACCGCGTCTACCTGTAGCAGTGTACCAGAGTCACCTCGTCTACCTGTAGCAGTGTACCAGAGTCACCGCGTCTACCTGTAGCAGTGTACCAGAGTCACCTCGTCTACCTGTAGCAGTGTACCAGAGTCACCTCGTCTACCTGTAGCAGTGTACCAGAGTCACCGCGTCTACCTGTAGCAGTGTACCAGAGTCACCGCGTCTACCTGTAGCAGTGTACCAGAGTCACCGCGTCTACCTGTAGCAGTGTACCAGAGTCACCTCGTCTACCTGTAGCAGTGTACCAGAGTCACCGCGTCTACCTGTAGCAGTGTACCAGAGTCACCTCGTCTACCTGTAGCAGTGTACCAGAGTCACCTCGTCTACCTGTAGCAGTGTACCAGAGTCACCGCGTCTACCTGTAGCAGTGTACCAGAGTCACCTCGTCTACCTGTAGCAGTGTACCAGAGTCACCTCGTCTACCTGTAGCAGTGTACCAGAGTCACCTCGTCTACCTGTAGCAGTGTACCAGAGTCACCTCGTCTACCTGTAGCAGTGTACCAGAGTCACCTCGTCTACCTGTAGCAGTGTACCAGAGTCACCGCGTCTACCTGTAGCAGTGTACCAGAGTCACCGCGTCTACCTGTAGCAGTGTACCAGAGTCACCTCGTCTACCTGTAGCAGTGTACCAGAGTCACCGCGTCTACGTGTAGCAGTGTACCAGAGTCACCTCGTCTACCTGTAGCAGTGTACCAGAGTCACCGCGTCTACCTGTAGCAGTGTACCAGAGTCACCTCGTCTACCTGTAGCAGTGTACCAGAGTCACCGCGTCTACCTGTAGCAGTGTACCAGAGTCACCGCGTCTACCTGTAGCAGTGTACCAGAGTCACCTCGTCTACCTGTAGCAGTGTACCAGAGTCACCGCGTCTACCTGTAGCAGTGTACCAGAGTCACCGCGTCTACCTGTAGCAGTGTACCAGAGTCACCGCGTCTACCTGTAGCAGTGTACCAGAGTCACCGCGTCTACGTGTAGCAGTGTACCAGAGTCACCGCGTCTACCTGTAGCAGTGTACCAGAGTCACCTCGTCTACCTGTAGCAGTGTACCAGAGTCACCTCGTCTACCTGTAGCAGTGTACCAGAGTCACCGCGTCTACGTGTAGCAGTGTACCAGAGTCACCTCGTCTACCTGTAGCAGTGTACCAGAGTCACCTCGTCTACCTGTAGCAGTGTACCAGAGTCACCTCGTCTACGTGTAGCAGTGTACCAGAGTCACCTCGTCTACCTGTAGCAGTGTACCAGAGTCACCTCGTCTACGTGTAGCAGTGTACCAGAGTCACCTCGTCTACCTGTAGCAGTGTACCAGAGTCACCTCGTCTACCTGTAGCAGTGTACCAGAGTCACCTCGTCTACCTGTAGCAGTGTACCAGAGTCACCGCGTCTACGTGTAGCAGTGTACCAGAGTCACCTCGTCTACCTGTAGCAGTGTACCAGAGTCACCGCGTCTACGTGTAGCAGTGTACCAGAGTCACCTCGTCTACCTGTAGCAGTGTACCAGAGTCACCGCGTCTACCTGTAGCAGTGTACCAGAGTCACCTCGTCTACCTGTAGCAGTGTACCAGAGTCACCGCGTCTACCTGTAGCAGTGTAAACCCTGATGTTTGTGTGTGTGTGTGTGAGAGTGTGTGTTACCTTCATGGTCTTCAGGAACTTCAGCAGCAGTTTCTCTCTGTCCTGAGATTTATCCTGAAGAATGATGACAGAACGAACCCTGAAACCAGAGACACACACCCGTTAGTCCTCAATTACACACACAAATACATACGTTGTGTAGTAGGTTGTGTAGTAGGTTGTGTAGTAGGTTGTGTACTAGGTTGTGTACTAGGTTGTGTAGTAGGTTGTGTACTAGGTTGTGTACTAGGTTGTGTAGTAGGTTGTGTAGTAGGTTGTGTACTAGGTTGTGTACTAGGTTGTGTACTAGGTTGTGTAGTAGGTTGTGTAGTAGGTTGTGTAGTAGGTTGTGTACTAGGTTGTGTACTAGGTTGTGTAGTAGGTGGTGTACTAGGTTGTGTACTAGGTTGTGTAGTAGGTTGTGTACTAGATTGTGTGCTAGGTTGTGTAGTAGGTTGTGTACTAGGTTGTGTAGTAGGTTGTATACTAGGTTGTGTAGTAGGTTGTGTAGTAGGTTGTGTACTAGGTTGTGTACTAGGTTGTGTACTAGGTTGTGTAGTAGGTTGTGTACTAGGTTGTGTACTAGGTTGTGTACTAGGTTGTGTAGTAGGTTGTGTAGTAGGTTGTGTAGTAGGTTGTGTACTAGGTTGTGTACTAGGTTGTGTAGTAGGTGGTGTACTAGGTTGTGTACTAGGTTGTGTAGTAGGTTGTGTACTAGATTGTGTGCTAGGTTGTGTAGTAGGTTGTGTACTAGGTTGTGTAGTAGGTTGTGTACTAGGTTGTGTAGTAGGTTGTGTACTAGGTTGTGTACTAGGTTGTGTAGTAGGATGTGTACTAGGTTGTGTAGTAGGTTGTGTACTAGGTTGTGTACTAGGTTGTGTAGTAGGATGTGTATTGTGTACCAGAAGGAGACGTTGTTGAAGTGTTGGGTGAACTCTGTCAGGTTTGGACTTTTCTCTTCATTCTGCTCTTTAGACCACAGCAATACCTCTGGAAGCTAGACAGGTGAGACAGACAGGTAAGACAGACAGGTAAGACAGACAGGTAAGACAGACAGGCAGACAGGTGAGACAGACAGGTAAGACAGACAGGCAGACAGGTGAGACAGACAGGTAAGACAGACAGGTAAGACAGACAGGCAGACAGGTGAGACAGACAGGTGAGGTGTACCTCAATCTTGCAGAAGAGCTCAGAGTCCAGCAGAGTCAGCTGTTCAGCTAGATCCTGACTCCTGAAGTCCAGAAGGGTTCCTGGTCTGAGAGACAACAGAAGAGGAGACGTTGGTGTCTGAGTGGAGGACGGACCTGTCAATCATCCAGGAGGTCACAGGTTACCTGGCAGCCACGCCCCTGGCCGCGAGGGGGCGGAGGGACTGAGGATAGCCAATCAGCTGCCACTTCTGCTCCATCTTGGACAGGATGTTGGAGCGCAGCAGGCGGGCCAGACCCAGCTCTCCACCAATCAGGAGGCTGAACACCAGGTCCATCAGCAGCAGCAGCAAATCAGAGTCCAGCTCTATGGCACTGTGTGCGCGCGCACACACACACACACACACACACACACCTAAATTATCAATCACACCTGGATGTGGTTGTGACATCATGTCTGCTATGTTTTATAATGGGTGTGTATTGCACGGAATGTTCAGCGCTAGAGTGATGACATCTCGGTCAGAGTGGAGCAGAGCATGAAAAGTATTCTGTGATTTTTCCAAACAAATTGCTCCCATTCCCACAATTTTTACTCTTTATACACCATTTTTGGTCAAAACGTAGAAAATGTTGTGCTGGTCGCAGTCCTGTGTCATTGGAATCCAACGGACGTACACATTTGGCTCAAAGAGCCGCAGAGTGACATGAACTCCAACCAACTGCTCCATTAGACTCCATGTTAAATCTGACCACTAATTCCTCAAAGAAAGCAGACGGTACCAGTTTTGTATATTGCTCTGGAGCTCACATTTTCAACACCACAAACATAAAAACCACATCACCGCATTCAACATAGTCTTATCTCTCTCATGATACCCATATGTTGTTGATTGGACTCATGGTTTTGGTATAAAGGGCAGAGGTTTGACAGGTAGTTTTGTTGAAAATCACTGTTTACTCTATCGTACTACCGGTAATATTGGCGTATATATATATATATATATATATATATATAAGATAAGATACACAGCCTGTTCTACACACACACACACACACACACACACACACATATATATATATATTGCAACGTCTTCGGGCAGTAGCAGCCACACTGTCAAAATGTCTTGTAATTATTATGATTATAGGGAATGGGCTTCAAAAACAAAGCCTCTGATTGGTTGTGTGTGTGTGTGTGTGTGTGTGTGTCTCACCACAGATCCTCCACCACTCTAACCAGCAGTCTGAAGCTGTTGTTAGCAGCAGTGATGTGTTCAGGGTCCCGTCGTTCACACAAGTGTTTGTATGTTTTGAAGGTTAAAGAATCTCTGAAAGAAGTTTATCTACAGATCAACACTGAAGATACATAAAAAATCTTTGTTGTTCGTCATTTAAAGTGTTGATCTGCATAAAAACACACAATTCAAATGATTCAGCTGTTTTCATCTTCAGAACAGGTGAGAAAAATAAAATGTGAAACATAAAGAATCAGATTGTCTGCATATAAACACACTTCAGGCTCCGCCTCCTTCCTGTACACACACACACACAAACACACACACTCAGAGAGGATATCTGTGCTGGAGTTTGGTGATGACGTCATCGGGGCTGATGAAGCTTCTGTAGGTGGAGAGGAAGGCTTCACGATACACATCCTGTTCTACACACACACACACACACACACACACACACACACACACACATAACCATCGAGATACACAACCTGTTCTACACACACACACACACACACACACACACACACACATAGCCATCGAGATACACAACCTGTTCTACACACACACACACACACACACACACACACACACACAACCATCGAGATACACAACCTGTTCTACACACACACACACACACACACACACACACACACACACACACATAGCCATCGAGATACACAACCTGTTCTACACACACACACACACACACACACACACACACACACACACACACACATAACCATCGAGATACACAACCTGTTCTACACACACACACACACACACACACACACACACACACATAGCCATCGAGATACACAACCTGTTCTACACACACACACACACACACACACACACACACACACATAGCCATCGAGATACACAACCTGTTCTACACACACACACACACACACACACACACACATAACCATCGAGATACACAACCTGTTCTACACACACACACACACACACACACACACATAACCATCGAGATACACAACCTGTTCTACACACACACACACACACACACACACACACACATAACCATCGAGATACACAACCTGTTCTACACACACACACACACACACACACACACACACACACATAACCATCGAGATACACAACCTGTTCTACACACACACACACACACACACACACACACACACACACACACACACACACATAGCCATCGAGATACACAACCTGTTCTACACACACACACACACACACACACACACACACACACACACACACACACACATAACCATCGAGATACACAACCTGTTCTACACACACACACACATAACCATCGAGATACACAACCTGTTCTACACACACACACACACACACACACATAACCATCGAGATACACAACCTGTTCTACACACACACACACATAACCATCGAGATACACAACCTGTTCTACACACACACACACACACACACACATAACCATCGAGATACACAACCTGTTCTACACACACACACACACACACACACATAACCATCGAGATACACAACCTGTTCTACACACACACACACACACACACACATAACCATCGAGATACACAACCTGTTCTACACACACACACACACACACACACACACACACACATAACCATCAAGATACACAACCTGTTCTACACACACACACACACACACACACACACACACAACCATCGAGGTACACAACCTGTTCTACACACACACACACACCATTGAGATACACAACCTGTTCTACACACACACACACACACACAACCATAACCATT
>JAVDOI010000016.1:17758207-17770707 GCA_032191485.1 Leptoclinus maculatus
TGTTCAGCTAACGCTCTGCTAACGTTCAGCTAACGCTCTGTTAATGTTCAGCTAACGCTCTGTTAATGTTCAGCTAACGCTCTGCTAACGCTCTGCTAACACAGTGAAACATGTGCTGTGTTGAACGCAGCTCAGAACTGGACTCAACAGAACCAGCACCACATGAACAACAAACACAAACAGAATAAATAGATCAGCAGTTACACTTTAGATTCTTACACTTCAGATTCTTACAGTCTGATGATGAACAATAAACACGTCAACATTTCATCTCCTGGATTCATTCTTAAGTAAAACTTTGATAAATTAACATTTAATAAACTCAAATAAACACGAGAGGAATATAACAAACTATTGGATACATTAATATTCACATTGTTGTTTTATTTCAATTGATTTTAAATGACAATGTGAAGTAAAAACCTTTATTTCTGATTATTTCCTCGCGAGTTTCCTGGAAACAATTCTGTGATTTATAAACAAACAGGATTCAGCTGGTTAACGTTAAAATTATGTCATCAATTAATGAAATCAAAACAATATCGAATTAATCTTGAATGATGAAAAAATACAAAAAAATGAATTGTGAAGTTTTTGACTGATTGGTGATTATTAGATGGTTGTTGTTGTTGCGCTTCTGCTGCCAACTGGGTCAATGAGTTTAAAAAACAGTTGGAACCAGTTAAAACCAACTGGAACCAGTTAGATCCAGTTGGAACTAACTAGAACCAGTCACATCCAACTGGAACCAGTTAAATCCACTTTTGCACTTGTCATGAGTTGAAATCAGTTAGAACCAGTTAGAACCGGGTAGTCTTAGTTCAGTGAAGAAATCTGAATACTGAAGTTTATGGTTTTATTCCTTCAATGACGTTCTGCAAGTTTATTGTTTGTTTGTCAGACATGTGCAATGCATTCTGGTACATGTAGGCTCAGCCGGCACGGCTCGGCAGCTTCCTGGGTCAATACAGCAGCAATGTGAATTTATGTCTGGACTACATTACCCATCAGCACTGACTGGACATCCACATAGAAGATCAATAATAACATGTTAACATATTCTGAAGTAAATAAATAAATAAATAAATAAATAGATTAATACATATTACAAAATAACATAACAAATAATAGTTAAAATAATATGAAACTTTACACTCTAAAAAAGAGTTCCCATACTGCGACATTTCAGCATAAGTTAGAACATCTCATCAGCTTCATACAAGAGAGACCAAAGAATACAAAATATAATCAAATGATTTCAATCCAGGAGTTGATGCTAGCTAACGGGCTAGCTGTGAACATCCAGAGAGGAGTGAGAGCTCTTCTTCACCTTGTGTTGATGTGATGACAGACAGGCGGCTGACCTGTCTCACTCTCTTGACAGCAGACAGACAGCTGGACCACATATCAATACACTGAATATTGCTGATCATTTGCTATACAGTCATAATGTGCAGATAATCAATATCATTATTACTAGTAAAGTTCACAGTAACACAGCACCAGTAGAGACCAGTAGAACAGTTCAGTAGAGACACAAACACACACTGGGTTCAGGTTTAACCGTCAATAGAAGATTGGGGACTCTCTCCGTGGGCGGGGCTTCCTTTACTGGGACGACTGGGAGGAGAAACGAACGTGAAGAGAAAAGAAAAGAGAACAATAGTGAATCAGGCAGGAGGGTTAAAGGGTCAAAAAATACTGTTGGTTCCAGTGAGAACCAGTGGGAACCAGTGAGAACCAGTAAGAACCAGTGAGAACCAGTTAGAACCAGTGAGAACCAGTTAGAACCAGTGAGAACCAGTGAGAACCAGTAAGAACCAGTTAGAACAAGTTAGAACAAGTTAGAACCAGTGAGAACCAGTGAGAACCAGTGAGAACCAGTGAGAACAAGTGAGAACCAGTGAGAACCAGTGAGAACCAGTAAGAACCAGTTAGAACAAGTTAGAACCAGTGAGAACCAGTTAGAACCAGTGAGAACCAGTGAGAACAAGTGAGAACAAGTTAGAACCAGTGAGAACCAGTGAGAACCAGTGAGAACCAGTGAGAACCAGTGAGAACCAGTGAGAACCAGTGGAGGAATTCAGGGTTAAAGTTCACATCAATCAGGTCAGGTTCTCTGTTAGAACCAGTTAGGAGGTCAGGAGAGTACAACAGGGTAGTAAAAGTACTGAAGGAGTAGAAGTACAGCATGTTAGAAGTACAGTAGAGTAGAAGTACAGTAGACTACTAAGAATGTAGTTAGAACTTATTGGATCTAGCAGACATGAGCACCAGTCCATCCATTAAAAACCCAGTAAACAGCTATTGGAACAAGTAGAAACCTTTTGAAACCAGTTGGAACCAGTGGGAACGCAAAGGAATATGTTTGGACCAGCTGGGACCTATTTACCAGATGGGACCAGTTGGACCAAGCTGAAACCAGTAGGAACAAGCTCCACCTAGATTAAACCAGATGGGACCAGTTGGACCAAGCTGAAACCAGTAGGAACAAGCTCCACCTAGATTAAACCAGATGGGACCAGTTGGACCAAGCTGAAACCAGTAGGAACAAGCTCCACCTAGATTAAACCAGATGGGACCAGTTGGACCAAACTGAAACCACAAGGATGAAGCTCCACCAATGTTATTTCTAAATCATTGAGTGTATATTGTGTGTATACTCTCTGTGTACCAGTGGTGGGCCGTCAGGGCCAGTAAGGCCTTCTCTGCTGGCCTAGACAGAATCACAATAATATAAATATATTATATATTATAATATAATAATTTTTCATGAATACACTACATGTATTATAATTTATAAAAATATTTTTCCCATAATCTTATGTTCTCATTGCACAGCTACTGTCTTCCTCAGTTGCTCTGCTTCCAGTGCAGCTTGTTTTAAGTAGAGCTTTTAACCAATCAGATGTCACCTCTGTGTCTCTAGGTAGAAGAGAGGCCCGAGGCCTGCAGACTCACAAGTGAATCCATGTGCAGTTTAAGTGAATGGGGACGATATTGTTGATTGTCATAGTGTTCAACCAATCAGATCTTTAGTTTGACATGTTGGGCGTATTCTTTGACGTGCCAGAGCCTGCTATCCAGCCTATAGCTACGTCAGCATTACGTGCAGCTCAGTGTCCATGTGCAGCTCTGCCGCGAGGTGCAGAGTGTGCAGTGATTGGTCAGTGGGCGAGCACGTGACTATTGTGAAACGAAACTTAACAGCAGAGGCTTAGTCGACGTTGTGAATCACATCATGTGATGCAGCTCAGCCGTGATGAAGTACGTGATTGGTCAGTGGGCTAGCCTGACATGTTGGGCGGTGACAATCCCAATATCTGCTGCCTCTGTCGAGCGGACATTTTCAGCCTCAAACGCATTAAAACATATTCAAGAAATACAACTGAGGAGGCTCGACTGTCTTCACTGGCGTCCATGAATCCAGAAGGACTTCTTACTGGAACTAAAACACACGGATGTACTGAACAACCGTGAGATTAAACTCTTTGCTGCACTGGAAGCTGTGCAATGAGAAAATAAGAGAATGGGAAAAATATTTGTATAAATTATAATACATGTAGTGTATTTAAGAAAATATATTAAATGATAACTTTGTGATTCTGTTTAGGCCAGCAGAGAAGGCTTTGAAGGCCCTGAAGGCCCACCACTGCTGAGTGTATACTGTATGTATACTGTATGTATACTGTGTGTATACTGTATGTATACTGTATGTATACTCTATGTATACTGTGTGTATACTGTATGTATACTCTATGTATACTGTATGTATACTGTGTGTATACTGTATGTATACTGTGTGTATACTGTATGTATACTGTATGTATACTGTATGTATACTCTATGTATACTGTATGTATACTGTGTGTATACTGTATGTATACTGAGTGTATACTGTATGTATACTGTATGTATACTGTATGTATACTGTGTGTATACTGTATGTATACTGAGTGTATACTGTATGTATACTGTGTGTATACTGTATGTATACTCTATGTATACTGTATGTATACTGTGTGTATACTGTATGTATACTGTATGTATACTGTGTGTATACTGTATGTATACTGTATGTATACTGTATGTATACTGTGTGTATACTGTATGTATACTGTGTGTATACTGTATGTATACTGAGTGTATACTGTATGTATACTGTATGTATACTGTATGTATACTGTGTGTATACTGTATGTATACTGTGTGTATACTGTGTGTATACTGTATGTATACTGTATGTATACTGTATGTATACTGTGTGTATACTGTATGTATACTGAGTGTATACTGTATGTATACTGTATGTATACTGTATGTATACTGTGTGTATACTGTATGTATACTGTATGTATACTGTGTGTATACTGTATGTATACTGTATGTATACTCTATGTATACTGTATGTATACTGTGTGTATACTGTATGTATACTGTATGTATACTGTATGTATACTGTATGTATACTCTGTGTATACTGTATGTATACTGTGTGTATACTGTATGTATACTCTATGTATACTGTGTGTATACTGTATGTATACTGTGTGTATACTGTATGTATACTGTATGTATACTGTATGTATACTGTGTGTATGTTGTATATTGTTGTATATAGACGGACAGACAGACAGACAGACAGACAGACAGACAGACAGACAGACAGACAGATAGACAGATAGACAGTAACAGATTGATGGAGCTGTCAATCACACGGCTGATGTTATTTCTTCATCATTAGCGATGACTCATTATGATGCTGGGGGGGTGGAGTCACATGGCGAGGACAGCGATCTGATTGGACGATGAGACACAGAGTTGGTGAGAGACAGCTGACGTACCATTGGTGAACTCCTCAATGGTCACTGATAGAGATTCTGAAAAAATAACCATATATGGTCATTATGAGGGGGGTGGGGCCAGGGGCGGGGCTACCTGCTCTGACACTAACACACCTGAGAGCTTGTTTAAACCTATAAGGTACTGTTGGAACAGGATCACACAAACAGAGAGAGACAGGCAGACAGACAGACAGAGACACAGAGAGACAACAGACAGACAGACAGACAGGTAGAGAGAGACAGACAGACAGAGGGAGAGACAGACAGGCAGAGACACAGAGAGACAACAAGTATACACACAGACAGAGAGACAGGCAGAGGGAGAGACAGACAGACAGAGACACAGAGAGACAACAGGTAGACACACAGACAGACAGACAGGTAGAGAGAGACAGACAGACAGAGACACAGAGAGACAACAGGTATACACACAGACAGAGAGACAGGCAGAGGGAGAGACAGACAGACAGAGACACAGAGAGACAACAGGTAGACACACAGACAGACAGACAGGTAGAGAGAGACAGACAGACAGAGGGAGAGACAGAGAGACAACAGGTAGACACACAGACAGAGAGACAGGCAGAGGGAGAGACAGACAGACAGAGACACAGAGAGACAACAGGTAGACACACAGACAGACAGACAGGTAGAGAGAGACAGACAGACAGAGGGAGAGACAGAGAGACAACAGGTAGACACACAGACAGAGAGACAGGCAGAGGGAGAGACAGACAGACAGAGACACAGAGAGACAACAGGTAGACACACAGACAGACAGACAGGTAGAGAGAGACAGACAGACAGAGGGAGAGACAGAGAGACAACAGGTAGACACACAGACAGAGAGACAGGCAGAGGGAGAGACAGACAGACAGAGACACAGAGAGACAACAGGTAGACACACAGACAGACAGACAGGTAGAGAGAGACAGACAGACAGAGGGAGAGACAGAGAGACAACAGGTAGACACACAGACAGAGAGACAGGCAGAGGGAGAGACAGACAGACAGAGACACAGAGAGACAACAGGTAGACACACAGACAGACAGACAGACAGGTAGAGAGAGACAGACAGACAGAGGGAGAGACAGAGAGACAACAGGTAGACACACAGACAGAGAGACAGGCAGAGGGAGAGACAGACAGAGACACAGAGAGACAACAGGTAGACACACAGACAGACAGACAGGTAGAGAGAGACAGACAGACAGAGACACAGAGAGACAACAGGTAGACACACAGACAGACAGACAGGTAGAGAGAGACAGACAGACAGAGGGAGAGACAGACAGGCAGAGACACAGAGAGACAACAAGTATACACACAGACAGAGAGACAGGTAGACAGAGAAAGACAGACAGACAGACAGGTAGAGAGACAGACAGAGGGAGAGACAGACAGACAGACAGACAGGACGACAAAGAGTGATGGAGGAGAAGAGAAGAAGAAGAGGAAGAGAGTCTGCAGATCGTTTGTGGATCGCTGCTTTCGTTCTAAAGCACCAACAAAGAAGAAACTGTCACCAGAAAATACGCTTGTTTTTAAGTCTGGTGTGTTCTAATAAAACAAACTATAATGTAATGTAATGTAATGTAATGTAATGTAATGTAATATAATGTAATGTAATGTAATGTAATGTAATGTAATGTAATGTAATGTAATGTAATATAATGTAATATAATATAATATAATATAATATAATATAATGTAATGTAATGTAATGTAATGTAATGTAATGTAATATAATATAATATAATATAATATAATATAATATAATATAATATAATGTAATGTAATGTAATGTAATGTAAAATAATATAATATAATATAATATAATATAATATAATATAATATAATATAATATAATATAATATAATATAAAATAATATAATATAATATAATATAATATAAAATAATGTAATATAATATAATATAATATAATATAATATAATATAAAATAATATAATATAATATAATATAATATAATATAATATAATATAATATAATATAATATAATATAATATAATATAAAATAATATAATATAATATAATATAATATAAAATAATATAATATAATATAATATAATATAATATAATATAATATAATATAAAATAATGTAATATAATATAATATAATATATAATATAAAATAATATAATAATAATAATAACCAAATTATGAAATGACTTTTCCCATCTAACATGTTTCAAAAGGTGCCTAAAATAAAATCTAATTTCTGTTTTGTAACAGTTTATGTATTAGTGTTCATGTCTTTCTTGTTTTAGCTGTTATATTACATTTATAGTTGTTTCACTCTCTCTCACACTCCACACAATTACACTCTTTTTTCTTTTCTTTCTTTCGTTGTTTGTTTTGTTGTAATGTAATGTCTTATGCATATTTTATTTTATGTTGTTTGTAATTTTGTAAAATGTTAATATTATAAAGGTGGAGGCTTCAAATAAGCCCAGTTGTCTTCCTGCCTCTTCCTGCTCTGTGATATTCATTTATCTCTGTTATGTTTGTTTATCTTTCATTTTATTAAAATAAATAAATAAATAATATTAAACAGTGACGTTTGATCAGAGAACTCTTTTTGCGGACAGTCTTTGAACACATCACGACCTCTGTTTGTGTGTGTGTGTCGGTACCTGGGGACTCCTGGGGGGGGCGCTCTGTTGGGTCTGGAGGGGATGGAGGGGGGTCCCGGATCAGGAGACACCGCGGGACGAGAAGGAGGACCGGGGGCCGCTCGACCACGAGGAGGACCAGGAGGGGCCCGACGCTGGGGGGTCGGGCTGGACATGGGGGACCTGCAGAGACCGGCAGAGAGACTCTGTGACTCGGTAACTCGGGACACGGGTACCGGACCGTGGACCTGTTGCTAGGTTACCTGCGTCCTGACGGCATCCCAGTGACCTGAAGCCACGAGTCGTCTACCCGAGGAGGCATCGTCGTGGTGATGGTGGACGTGCTGATGTCACCGATGATGTGGAGACCTTCACGGAGAGCGTGGTACATCTTCAACATCTCATCACGGTGCTGGGCCTGGGGGGGGGGGGGAGAGGGAGAGGGAGACAGGTGGGAAGAGAGAGGGAGACAGGTGGGGAGAGAGAGGGAGACAGGTGGGAAGAGAGAGGGAGACAGGTGGGGAGAGGGGGAGAGACAGGTGGGGAGAGAGAGGGAGACAGGTGGGGAGAGAGAGGGAGACAGGTGGGGAGAGAGGGAGACAGGTGGGAAGAGAGAGGGAGACAGGTGGGGAGAGAGAGGGAGACAGGTGGGGAGAGAGAGGGAGACAGGTGGGGAGAGAGAGGGAGACAGGTGGGGAGAGGGGGGTAGACAGGTGGGGAGAGAGAGGGAGACAGGTGGGGAGAGAGGGAGACAGGTGGGGAGAGAGAGGGAGACAGGTGGGGAGAGAGAGGGAGACAGGTGGGGAGAGAGGGAGACAGGTGGGGAGAGGGGGGTAGACAGGTGGGGAGAGAGAGGGAGACAGGTGGGGAGAGAGAGGGAGACAGGTGGGGAGAGAGAGGGAGACAGGTGGGGAGAGAGAGGGAGACAGGTGGGGAGAGAGAGGGAGACAGGTGGGGAGAGAGAGGGAGACAGGTGGGGAGAGAGAGGGAGACAGGTGGGGAGAGAGGGGGAGACAGGTGGGGAGAGGGGGGTAGACAGGTGGGGAGAGGGGGGTAGACAGGTGGGGAGAGAGAGGGAGACAGGTGGGGAGAGAGAGGGAGACAGGTGGGGAGAGAGGGGGAGACAGGTGGGGAGAGGGGGGTAGACAGGTGGGGAGAGACAGGTGGGGAGAGAGAGGGAGACAGGTGGGGAGAGAGAGGGAGACAGGTGGGGAGAGAGGGAGACAGGTGGGGAGAGAGAGGGAGACAGGTGGGGAGAGAGGGGGAGACAGGTGGGGAGAGAGGGAGACAGGTGGGGAGAGAGGGGGAGACAGGTGGGGAGAGAGAGGGAGACAGGTGGGGAGAGAGGGAGACAGGTGGGGAGAGAGAGGGAGACAGGTGGGGAGAGGGGGGTAGACAGGTGGGGAGAGAGGGAGACAGGTGGGGAGAGAGAGGGAGACAGGTGGGGAGAGAGGGGGAGACAGGTGGAGAGAGAGAGGGAGACAGGTGGGGAGAGAGAGGGAGACAGGTGGGGAGAGAGGGGGAGACAGGTGGGGAGAGAGGGAGACAGGTGGGGAGAGAGGGGGAGACAGGTGGGGAGAGAGAGGGAGACAGGTGGGGAGAGAGGGAGACAGGTGGGGAGAGGGGGGTAGACAGGTGGGGAGAGAGAGGGAGACAGGTGGGGAGAGAGGGGGAGACAGGTGGGGAGAGAGGGAGACAGGTGGGGAGAGGGGGGTAGACAGGTGGGGAGAGAGAGGGAGACAGGTGGGGAGAGAGAGGGAGACAGGTGGGGAGAGAGAGGGAGACAGGTGGGGAGAGAGGGAGACAGGTGGGGAGAGGGGGGTAGACAGGTGGGGAGAGAGAGGGAGACAGGTGGGGAGAGAGGGAGACAGGTGGGGAGAGGGGGGTAGACAGGTGGGGAGAGGGGGAGAGACAGGTGGGGAGAGGGGGAGAGACAGGTGGGGAGAGAGAGGGAGACAGGTGGGGAGAGAGAGGGAGACAGGTGGGGAGAGAGAGGGAGACAGGTGGGGAGAGAGAGGGAGACAGGTGGGGAGAGAGGGAGAGACAGGTGGGGAGAGAGAGGGAGACAGGTGGGGAGAGAGAGGGAGACAGGTGGGGAGAGAGAGGGAGACAGGTGGGGAGAGAGGGGGAGACAGGTGGGGAGAGAGGGGGAGACAGGTGGGGAGAGAGGGAGACAGGTGGGGAGAGGGGGAGACAGGTGGGGAGAGAGAGGGAGACAGGTGGGAAGAGGGGGGAGACAGGTGGGAAGAGGGGGAGAGACAGGTGGGGAGAGAGAGGGAGACAGGTGGGGAGAGAGAGGGAGACAGGTGGGGAGAGAGGGAGACAGGTGGGGAGAGAGAGGGAGACAGGTGGGGAGAGAGAGGGAGACAGGTGGGGAGAGAGAGGGAGACAGGTGGGGAGAGAGGGGGAGACAGGTGGGGAGAGAGGGAGACAGGTGGGGAGAGGGGGGTAGACAGGTGGGGAGAGAGAGGGAGACAGGTGGGGAGAGAGAGGGAGACAGGTGGGGAGAGGGGGGTAGACAGGTGGGGAGAGGGGGGTAGACAGGTGGGGAGAGGGGGGTAGACAGGTGGGGAGAGAGAGGGAGACAGGTGGGGAGAGGGGGGTAGACAGGTGGGGAGAGAGAGGGAGACAGGTGGGGAGAGAGAGGGAGACAGGTGGGGAGAGAGAGGGAGACAGGTGGGGAGAGGGGGGTAGACAGGTGGGGAGAGAGAGGGAGACAGGTGGGGAGAGAGAGGGAGACAGGTGGGGAGAGAGAGGGAGACAGGTGGGGAGAGAGAGGGAGACAGGTGGGGAGAGAGAGGGAGACAGGTGGGGAGAGAGAGGGAGACAGGTGGGGAGAGAGGGGGAGACAGGTGGGGAGAGAGAGGGAGACAGGTGGGGAGAGAGAGGGAGACAGGTGGGGAGAGAGAGGGAGACAGGTGGGGAGAGAGAGGGAGACAGGTGGGGAGAGAGAGGGAGACAGGTGGGGAGAGAGAGGGAGACAGGTGGGGAGAGGGGGGTAGACAGGTGAGGAGAGAGAGGGAGACAGGTGGGGAGAGAGAGAGACAGGTGGGGAGAGAGAGGGAGACAGGTGGGGAGAGGGGGGTAGACAGGTGGGGAGAGGGGGAGAGACAGGTGGGGAGAGACAGGTGGGGAGAGAGAGGGAGACAGGTGGGGAGAGAGAGGGAGACAGGTGGGGAGAGAGAGGGAGACAGGTGGGGAGAGAGGGGGAGACAGGTGGGGAGAGGGGGGTAGACAGGTGGGGAGAGACAGGTGGGGAGAGAGAGGGAGACAGGTGGGGAGAGAGAGGGAGACAGGTGGGGAGAGAGGGAGACAGGTGGGGAGAGAGAGGGAGACAGGTGGGGAGAGAGGGGGAGACAGGTGGGGAGAGAGGGAGACAGGTGGGGAGAGAGGGGGAGACAGGTGGGGAGAGAGAGGGAGACAGGTGGGGAGAGAGGGAGACAGGTGGGGAGAGAGAGGGAGACAGGTGGGGAGAGGGGGGTAGACAGGTGGGGAGAGAGGGAGACAGGTGGGGAGAGAGAGGGAGACAGGTGGGGAGAGAGGGGGAGACAGGTGGAGAGAGAGAGGGAGACAGGTGGGGAGAGAGAGGGAGACAGGTGGGGAGAGAGGGGGAGACAGGTGGGGAGAGAGGGAGACAGGTGGGGAGAGAGGGGGAGACAGGTGGGGAGAGAGAGGGAGACAGGTGGGGAGAGAGGGAGACAGGTGGGGAGAGGGGGGTAGACAGGTGGGGAGAGAGAGGGAGACAGGTGGGGAGAGAGGGGGAGACAGGTGGGGAGAGAGGGAGACAGGTGGGGAGAGGGGGGTAGACAGGTGGGGAGAGAGAGGGAGACAGGTGGGGAGAGAGAGGGAGACAGGTGGGGAGAGAGAGGGAGACAGGTGGGGAGAGAGGGAGACAGGTGGGGAGAGGGGGGTAGACAGGTGGGGAGAGAGAGGGAGACAGGTGGGGAGAGAGGGAGACAGGTGGGGAGAGGGGGGTAGACAGGTGGGGAGAGGGGGAGAGACAGGTGGGGAGAGGGGGAGAGACAGGTGGGGAGAGAGAGGGAGACAGGTGGGGAGAGAGAGGGAGACAGGTGGGGAGAGAGAGGGAGACAGGTGGGGAGAGAGAGGGAGACAGGTGGGGAGAGAGGGAGAGACAGGTGGGGAGAGAGAGGGAGACAGGTGGGGAGAGAGAGGGAGACAGGTGGGGAGAGAGAGGGAGACAGGTGGGGAGAGAGGGGGAGACAGGTGGGGAGAGAGGGGGAGACAGGTGGGGAGAGAGGGAGACAGGTGGGGAGAGGGGGAGACAGGTGGGGAGAGAGAGGGAGACAGGTGGGAAGAGGGGGGAGACAGGTGGGAAGAGGGGGAGAGACAGGTGGGGAGAGAGAGGGAGACAGGTGGGGAGAGAGAGGGAGACAGGTGGGGAGAGAGGGAGACAGGTGGGGAGAGAGAGGGAGACAGGTGGGGAGAGAGAGGGAGACAGGTGGGGAGAGAGAGGGAGACAGGTGGGGAGAGAGGGGGAGACAGGTGGGGAGAGAGGGAGACAGGTGGGGAGAGGGGGGTAGACAGGTGGGGAGAGAGAGGGAGACAGGTGGGGAGAGAGAGGGAGACAGGTGGGGAGAGGGGGGTAGACAGGTGGGGAGAGGGGGGTAGACAGGTGGGGAGAGGGGGGTAGACAGGTGGGGAGAGAGAGGGAGACAGGTGGGGAGAGAGGGAGGGAGAGAGATTAGAGGTTCATAGATTCTCTGATCTTTTCAGCACATTCTGCATTTATTTACATAACAGTCTGTCTCTCTCTCAGCCCATGTCTGTCTCTCTCTCAGCCCCAGTCTGTCTCTCTCTCAGCCCATGTCTGTCTCTCTCTCAGCCCCAGTCTGTCTCTCTCTCAGCCCATGTCTGTCTCTCTCTCAGCCCCAGTCTGTCTCTCTCTCAGCCCCAGTCTGTCTCTCTCTCAGCCCATGTCTGTCTCTCTCTCAGCCCCAGTCTGTCTCTCTCTCAGCCCATGTCTGTCTCTCTCTCAGCCCCAGTCTGTCTCTCTCTCAGCCC
>JAVDOI010000016.1:17775707-17828207 GCA_032191485.1 Leptoclinus maculatus
GCCTCACCTCCGCTCTCTTGCACCATGGTGCACGCCATAGAGGCCGTTCCTTTGTGCTCGCCTATCTGTCCTATCTGTTATAACTCCACACAGCTTGTCCCATTCAGTCCCATCCTGTCAATTACATCTGACACAGCTTCAAACATGTCCTGACCCGTTGTTGTGCTCTTCAGACTCCTAAGATCAAGCAGCTCCTCCATAATGCAAAAATGATCGTCAACTCCCCGCAAAACAATGAACAGCTGTGTGGTGTCTGTAGCGTCTGTGCTCTCCTCACATGCAATGGAGTACAAATCAAAAGCACAAGCTTCATCTGACACTTGATGTTTGAGGTTAGCTGACGAGTCTTCGATTTGTTTCTGGACACGCTAACGTTGTTGAATTCCTGCATTTAATCCGGGCACATTAGTGAGGCTCCATCTGAGAGAGGTTTCCCGTGGCGGACAATGAGTTGAGCTACCTCGTAGAGCTATTGTGGCTTCTTTCTTGTGTTTTGTTAGCACGGAAACAATCCTGTCGTTGAGCGAGCTGGCGAGCTGCCATTTGCTGAACTTTCTGTTCTCGCTCGGCACCAGTGTAGGACGTGTCCTCATCCGGGGCTAAACGTTTCTTTGATTGCTCTTATTTTGTGGAGAAGCTGCCTTGTTCAACACAGTAACTCCACCTAGTGGTGAAACTAAGAAGTACAACACAGTCAAGCGCAAGTTTCAAGTGTGGGCCTTATTGCTTTATATTTTTAGAATTTGATGTGGGCCAATTAAAAATGGTCCACGGGCTGCAATTGGCCCGTGGACCCAGACGCTGTCTTATCCGGACCCAGACGCTGTCCTATCCGGACCCAGACGCTGTCTTATACGGACCCAGACGCTGTCTTATCCGGACCCAGACGCTGTCCTATCCGGACCCAGACGCTGTCCTATCCGGACCCAGACGCTGTCTTATCCGGACCCAGACGCTGTCCTATCCGGACCCAGACGCTGTCTTATACGGACCCAGACGCTGTCTTATCCGGACCCAGACGCTGTCCTATCCGGACCCAGACGCTGTCCTATCCGGACCCAGACGCTGTCTTATACGGACCCAGACGCTGTCTTATCCGGACCCAGACGCTGTCCTATCCGGACCCAGACGCTGTCCTATCCGGACCCAGACGCTGTCTTATCCGGACCCAGACGCTGTCCTATCCGGACCCAGACGCTGTCTTATACGGACCCAGACGCTGTCTTATCCGGACCCAGACGCTGTCCTATCCGGACCCAGACGCTGTCCTATCCGGACCCAGACGCTGTCTTATACGGACCCAGACGCTGTCTTATACGGACCCAGACGCTGTCTTATACGGACCCAGACGCTGTCTTATACGGACCCAGACGCTGTCTTATCCGGACCCAGACGCTGTCCTATCCGGACCCAGACGCTGTCTTATACGGACCCAGACGCTGTCCTATCCGGACCCAGACGCTGTCCTATCCGGACCCAGACGCTGTCTTATCCGGACCCAGACGCTGTCCTATCCGGACCCAGACGCTGTCCTATCCGGACCCAGACGCTGTCCTATCCGGACCCAGACGCTGTCTTATCCGGACCCAGACGCTGTCCTATCCGGACCCAGACGCTGTCTTATACGGACCCAGACGCTGTCTTATCCGGACCCAGACGCTGTCTTATACGGACCCAGACGCTGTCCTATCCGGACCCAGACGCTGTCTTATACGGACCCAGACGCTGTCTTATACGGACCCAGACGCTGTCTTATCCGGACCCAGACGCTGTCTTATACGGACCCAGACGCTGTCCTATCCGGACCCAGACGCTGTCTTATACGGACCCAGACGCTGTCCTATCCGGACCCAGACGCTGTCTTATACGGACCCAGACGCTGTCTTATACGGACCCAGACGCTGTCTTATACGGACCCAGACGCTGTCCTATCCGGACCCAGACGCTGTCCTATCCGGACCCAGACGCTGTCTTATACGGACCCAGACGCTGTCTTATCCGGACCCAGACGCTGTCTTATCCGGACCCAGACGCTGTCTTATCCGGACCCAGACGCTGTCTTATCCGGACCCAGACGTATAACTGATGGATAATTAAGAATTATACATTTTGGCGGAGCGCTTCTATTTTAAACTGCACAGCTTTTCTAGCCTTTACGGTACTCGGTCAGCAGTCCAGGAAACACACCGACCAATCACATGCGTTGTAAATCATCTCACGTGACGCTACTCAGCCAATCGAATACGTGTATTCTGAAACGCATCGTGAGTCGAGGGAGATTTACACACAGACAGGAGAGAGAACAGTCGGAGAAGCTCTAAAAAAGAGAGGAGTGGACCACGAAAACAGAGCTTTAACAAAGAATGGACTGTCGTATCTGTTCATTCTTCCTGCTGGCGCTACTAAACCTCTGTCTCATGTGTTCATACCGTGGTCATTATTAAAGCATGTGAAACGCCACCACGAGACCAAACACACATCTTCAGACCAAACACTCTGAACTGAGGAAGATGTTGAGATGTGTAGAGATAGTTTATTATAAAGTTGACTGAGACCGTTATGATGTGAAGTTCACTCCAGTCACACTTTCCTTTTTCACTTTCATTAATTTTTCTAAAATCAAGCACTTTCTTTGAAGATGCAAGTTTTCAAAAGTTCTTTTTTGTGTATTTTATTATTAGATGGAGCCCTTATGTTACTTGAAATGAGAGAACATTTATTTATGTATTTCTATGTATTATTTATAATCCATCCAGTTAAATGTGAAAACTGAGAATAATAATTGTTAAAATATAATTGATGTGTACTTTCTTTATTTGATTTGACAGTTGTTGACTACAGAGACTACAAGGCTTCTTGATATATATATTATTAAGTTAACGCGTTATTATCATGTTAACGCGTTAATTAATTAACGCCGACAATTATTTTATCACGCATTAACGCAGTTTTTGTTTTTATTATTAAGTGGACATTTTTAACACAAGAACCGGGCAGTGAGCGGTGAACAGCTGTTTGTGTGGCGTCACTTCCTGCCGCCCCCCCCCCCCCCCCCCACACCGGGTGACACGCCCGGTCCTGAACCGTCGGTCCCTCCTGTCTCACACACACACACGCGCGATCGTCTCGTTACAGGATCAAACGTAAACTATTAAAATACATATTGATCAGTGGCGGCTGGTCCATAGAGGGCGCTAGGGCGCCGCCCCCCCTTGAGCTACAAATAATACAAAATAAAATAAATAATAATAATAATAAACTATACAAATTGACAATATTTGTGTTTTTGAAACATGGAATCACCCAGTAATATGTGTAAAATATGATATCTGAGGTAAATATCTGCTTTTCCTGCTCGTCCTCTCCTCGTGTGCACGTCTCAGCTGCTGGGGCGCTGGAGAAACTGCCCCAAAGAGGCGGGTCTACGAAGCAGTTTAGCCAATGATGCTTTAATGCTGACTACAGATATAAATGAGTGACATACAATTCAGCCAATCAGCGTCCTCAAATAGATTCAGCTTGGGGCAGATTTCGTTCTGCCCCAAGCTGCGCGTTCTCGTCAGGACTAGTCTCTACAGGAGAGCACTGCTCCTCCAAGACCCGTTTGAGAGGAGAACTGAGAGGAGAAACTACTGAAAGAGCTGATCCCAGATCAGCCTGACCTCACAATCAGACAGCAGACTAGCAGGAAAGAGAAGCAGTACATGAAGCTTCTCTACTAGCTGTACACCAGACAGGTTTGACTAGCTGGATGACGTCATGATAATAACTTATTTATCTTTTTAAAACAACGGGGACAGAACCAGCATGGACAGTTAGGGAGTGAGGGACATGAAGCACCTGTCTGAGGAATGGATATATAGTTATATATAAATAATTATATATATATATATATATATATATATATATATATATATATGTGTGTGTGTGTGTGTGTGTGTTTTATATTATAGTGAATATTATTATATGATATATATATATTATATTATACATAATATTATTATATGATATATATATTATATTATAGTGAATATTATTATATGATATATATATATTATATTATACTGAATTCCCTGTGAGGGTGACTAAAATAAGATGACGTGTTTGTCAAAGTGTTATTTACTGCTTTTTTTCGTGTTGGAATGAATGTTAAATATTTAACTGTAAAGTAGTAATGCGTGTTTGATAGTTCAATTTGTTTGCATTAAATCATTCTGGGATGTTTGCTGAAATTGATTGGATGTGGCACAGCCCTACCTAGAACATTTTCCACCAGCTCCACTGGTATTGTCGTGTTTTTAAATGAACATATAAGCACGAGAGAACAAACTGCTCTTAACTCAACTCTTTATTAGTGTAGCAGAGGGTTTATGTTGCACAGATACTTTAGGATAATAATAATACAATAACCACGGGCTCCGTATTCAGCGCCAAGATGGCAACCACTTTAATCCTTCTCACACACTTCTTCACAACCTCTTTTCTCTCTCTCTCCTTCCGTCTCCTCCTTCACAATAAAAGCACAAAACACATATACAGGAACCCTGCTTCTTAACATACTCAACACAATAGCTTACATTAGCATAACGTCCTCGTGCAGGTTACTGCCACGGTGCAGACTACAGGTTCCATGCTTCACCTACACTCCCCTGGGTCCTAAGTCCCTCCATGTACAGCTTATCACCTTCTATGTACCAACGTACATTTAGAACAAATACCACACATATTACGGTAATCAGCGTCAAATATGTGTCTGACCAACATACCAAAGAAAGAAAAAAATAAATGATTAATTTATATAATTTTTTTAGAGTTTTTAAAGTGTTTTGTTTGTAATATGTATAATAAGCATCATTTAGTTATCGCTACTGAGAATTTAACAAACATAAAAACATGACGTAGATAGGTTTGCAGTTTTCAAGGTTTATATTTAAATATCATCTCTTACACATGAAGATAAAGTTATGAACACCGGCTGAATATCTATTATCAGAATCATTATAACTGTGTTATAACTACTGTGTAAAGGGAATACTGCTGTTAACAAGAACCTGATGTGTTTAAAGTGTTTACAAACCAAATGTTATTGTACTTTAGTTCATATAGCAGTACTTTAAAATAAAAGTGAGCAATACACTACTTTAGAATTCATCATTGAATTTTGCACATAACAATGAGATTAATGGCGATTAAACATTGTAATCGCACTAATAAATATATAAATATATATATATATATATATATATATATATTTATATAAATATATAAATATATATATATATAACTTGCACTAAAAACGTCAAGTTATATATTATTGTAATGTTCCGGACCTTTGCGCGAGGAGATTTTCTCAATCTGGACCTTTTGGAATTTTAATTGAATACCCCTGATCTAGAGCTTTGTCTTCAGGTTCAGCTCCCTCTGAACCACATAACGGTCCGGTACGATGTCTTCATAACTGGTGAACCAGACTGAACCACAACTCTCTTGGAGCAGAGACTCCTTTCATCCTAAATACTTCACAGTCTTCTACAAACCACCCCGGTGCTGCTGAAGGGCACATTCTGAAGGAGCCAACAGAACCACATCGTCTGCAAACAGCAGAGACCAACACCCACTGGAGGATCCGGACTCAGCTCTAACTCTGGTTCAACAAGGACCAGATGGCTCATAGCAAAGACCCAGGTACCTCGTATTCCTACAGTACCCCTACAGGACTCCTCGAGGGACCCGGTCCTAGTTCTTCTCCAAGTCCACAATCATGTAGACTGGATGAGCAAACTCCCATGACCCCTCCAACAGACCTGGTCCACTGTTCCAGGACCAGGACACAATCCACATTGCTTCTCCAGGATCTGAGGTTCAACAATCAGTCGAAGCCTCCTTTCCAGAACCGTAGCATAAACTTTCCTGGGGAGGCTGAGCAGTGTGATACCCCGATAATTCAACACACTCTCTGATCCCCCTTTTTAAAAACAGGAACCACCACCCTGGTCCACCACTCCACAGGCTGACCTCCATGAGACACTGAAGAGACGCACGCGTCAGCCAAAACAGACCAACGAGGTCCAGAGCCTTCAGGATCTCAGGGTGAACCTGATTCAGAGCCTTCAGGATCTCAGGGTGAACCTGATTCAGAGCCTTCAGGATCTCAGGGTGAACCTGATTCAGAGCCTTCAGGATCTCAGGGTGAACCTGATTCAGAGCCTTTAATGTTGTGCTTTTTAAAGTTTGGTTGGTGGCTGTTCAGCTGGAGAACTTGTGACCTCAGTGTTTCTGAAGATGTGTGTGTGTGTGTGAGAGTGTGTGAGAGTATGTGTGTGTATGTGTGTGTGAGTGTGTGTGTGTGCGTGTGTGTTACCTCATCATCTTTGTACCAGGACAGCGTCTCGGCTGTCAGGACGAACCAGTACTCTTTAGCTCCTCCCTTCATGATGCTGATGTTGTTGATGGTCAGCCAACCTTTACGGATCACCTGTACACACACACACACACACATTATTTATTATTCTCAAGTGTAAATCAGTGACATCACAACTCCACACACACACACACACACACACACTCACCATGATCTCGTCCTGGTTGCCGTGGTAACAGAAGGAGGGAGAGAAGACAAAAGGAACATGAATAAAGAGTCCAGATCTCCACAGAAGGTTCAAAGGGTCAAAGAGTCAAAGGTTCAAATAGTCAGAGTTCAAGAGTCAAAGGTTCAAATAGTCAGAGTTCAAGAGTCAAAGGTTCAAAGAGTCCAAGAGTCAAAGGTTCAAAGAGTCAGAGTTCAAGAGTCAAAGGTTCAAAGAGTCCAATAGTCAAAGGTTCAAAGAGTCAGAGTTCAATAGTCAAAGGTTCAAAGAGTCAGAGTTCAATAGTCAAAGGTTCAAAGAGTCCAAGAGTCAAAGAGTCCAAGAGTCAAAGGTTCAAAGAGTCAGAGTTCAATAGTCAAAGGTTCAAAGAGTCCAAGAGTCAAAGGTTCAAAGAGTCAGAGTTCAATAGTCAAAGGTTCAAAGAGTCCAATAGTCAAAGGTTCAAAGAGTCAGAGTTCAATAGTCAAAGGTTCAAAGAGTCCAAGAGTCAACGGTTCAAAGAGTCAGAGTTCAATAGTCAAAGGTTCAAAGAGTCCAAGAGTCAAAGGTTCAAAGAGTCAGAGTTCAATAGTCAAAGGTTCAAAGAGTCCAAGAGTCAAAGGTTCAAAGAGTCCAATAGTCAAAGGTTCAAAGAGTCAAAGGTTCAAAGAGTCAGAGTTCAAGAGTCAAAGGTTCAAAGAGTCCAAGAGTCAAAGGTTCAAAGAGTCAGAGTTCAAGGTTCAAAGGTTCAAAGAGTCCAAGAGTCAAAGGTTCAAAGAGTCCAAGAGTCAAAGGTTCAAAGAGTCCAAGAGTCAAAGGTTCAAAGAGTCCAAGAGTCAAAGGTTCAAAGAGTCCAAGAGTCAAAGGTTCAAAGAGTCCAATAGTCAAAGGTTCAAAGAGTCAAAGGTTCAAAGAGTCAGAGTTCAAAAGTCAAAGGTTCAAAGAGTCCAAGAGTCAGAGTTCAAGAGTCAAAGGTTCAAAGGTTCAAAGAGTCCAAGAGTCAAAGGTTCAAAGAGTCAGAGTCCAAGAGTCAAAGGTTCAAAGAGTCCAAGAGTCAAAGGTTCAAAGAGTCCAATAGTCAAAGGTTCAAAGAATCAAAGGTTCAAAGAGTCAGAGTTCAAGAGTCAAAGGTTCAAAGAGTCCAAGAGTCAAAGGTTCAAAGAGTCAGAGTTCAAGGTTCAAAGGTTCAAAGGTTCAAAGAGTCCAAGAGTCAAAGGTTCAAAGAGTCCAAGAGTCAAAGGTTCAAAGAGTCCAAGAGTCAAAGGTTCAAAGAGTCCAAGAGTCAAAGGTTCAAAGAGTCCAATAGTCAAAGGTTCAAAGAGTCAAAGGTTCAAAGAGTCCAAGAGTCAGAGTTCAAGAGTCAAAGGTTCAAAGGTTCAAAGAGTCCAAGAGTCAAAGGTTCAAAGAGTCAGAGTCCAAGAGTCAAAGGTTCAAAGAGTCAAAGGTTCTGTGGCAAACCAGGGGGAAAAGCCAAGCAGACACAGCACAGGAGGCGGATCCCCAAGCTCAGGTTGGGGGAGGTGATAGAGGGAGCATACTATCCAGTGCAGGTGCTGCAGCCACTAGGCACGTGGCAGTGGTCACACCTGCAGCCCATGAGCTAATTAGAATGAGCATATGTTCACAGGGCTGTGAAGCAGCAGCGGAAGACAGACTGGGCAGAAGAATACGAGGATCTCCTGAACCTCTGGAGAGGAGCTGCAGCAGACAGGAGGTAATTCAGCGGACTCACCTCTCTCCTCTGCTCTGCCCAAACAGGACGGAGGAATCGTCTCACACTGGGTGTAGACCGAAGGCCAAAGACCCCGACCGGGAGGAATATTTTGTTGAGTTTGACCCTATCCCCCTTTACCCTACCCTGTTTATTAAAGGACCCTTTTTGTTACATGGTTACTGTCTCTGAGTCACCTGTTTTATCTCTGAATCTTGCCTCCACGTCCCCCAGGTTGCCACAGTTCAAAGAGTCAAAGATTACCTGCTCGGACTCACCTGGTTTCCTAATGCTTTCTTCTTGCTCATCTGACTGCTCTTCTGCTGAGCACTGAGATAGAGACAGACAGACAGACAGACAGACAGTTGTAAAACAGGAGCTTCTTGTTTTCATGGATGAAGAAAAGACTTTCTTACTTTGCAAAGCCGATGAAGTCTTCATGGTTTGTGTTCATGTAGGCCAACTCGATGTCTATCAGCAACATCACCTGAGGACGCACACAGACAGGTAAGTCAGACAGAAAGACAGGTCGGACACAGGTAGGTCAGACAGACAGGTAGGTCAGACAGACAGGTAGGTCAGACAGACCTGGCCTTTGGTGCGACTCTCTCGGTCTCTTATGTGCTGAGTAACGATTCTCTCCATCTCCTCTCTGAGCATCGGGAACTGGGCCAACTACACAGGAAGTACAGGGAGGTCAGGATATGTGACATAAAACCAGCTGTAGTACTAGTACCTACTGGGTACACTGACCCACTGTGTTATGTAGTAGTACTAGTACCTACTGGGTACACTGACCCACTGTGTTATGTAGTAGTACTAGTACCTACTGGGTACACTGACCCACTGTGTTATGTAGTAGTACTAGTACCTACTGGGTACACTGACCCACTGTGTTATGTAGTAGTACTAGTACCTACTGGGTACACTGACCCACTGTGTTATGTAGTAGTACTAGTACCTACTGGGTACACTGACCCACTGTGTTATGTAGTAGTACTAGTACCTACTGGGTACACTGACCCACTGTGTTATGTAGTAGTACTAGTACCTACTGGGTACACTGACCCACTGTGTTATGTAGTAGTACTAGTACCTACTGGGTACACTGACCCACTGTGTTATGTAGTAGTAGTAGTAACTACTGGGTACACTGACCCACTGTGTTATGTAGTAGTAGTAGTAACTACTGGGTACACTGACTCACTGTGCTATGTAGTAGTAGTAGTAACTACTGGGTACACTGACTCACTGTGCTATGTAGTAGTAGTAGTACCTACTGGGTACACTGACCCACTGTGTTATGTAGTAGTAGTAGTAACTACTGGGTACACTGACTCACTGTGCTATGTAGTAGTAGTAGTAACTACTGGGTACACTGACTCACTGTGCTATGTAGTAGTAGTAGTACCTACTGGGTACACTGACCCACTGTGCTATGTAGTAGTAGTAGTAGTAACTTCTGGGTACACTGACTCACTGTGCTATGTAGTAGTAGTAGTAGTAACTTCTGGGTACACTGACTCACTGTGTTATGTAGTAGTAGTAGTAGTAACTTCTGGGTACACTGACCCACTGTGCTATGTAGTAGTAGTAGTAACTTCTGGGTACACTGACTCACTGTGCTATGTAGTAGTAGTAGTAGTAACTTCTGGGTACACTGACTCACGGTGTTATGTAGTAATACTAGTACTTTCTGAGTACACTGACCCACTGTGTTATGTAGTAGTACTAGTACCTACTGGGTACACTGACTCACTGTGCTATGTAGTAGTAGTAGTAGTAACTTCTGGGTACACTGACTCACGGTGTTATGTAGTAGTACTAGTACCTTCTGAGTACACTGCCTCACGGTGTTATGTAGTAGTACTAGTACCTTCTGAGTACACTGCCTCACGGTGTTATGTAGTAGTACTAGTACCTTCTGAGTACACTGCCTCACGGTGTTATGTAGTAGTACTAGTACCTTCTGAGTACACTGCCTCACGGTGTTATGTAGTAGTACTAGTACCTTCTGAGTACACTGCCTCACGGTGTTATGTAGTAGTACTAGTACCTTCTGAGTACACTGCCTCACGGTGTTATGTAGTAGTACTAGTACCTTCTGAGTACACTGCCTCACGGTGTTATGTAGTAGTACTAGTACCTTCTGAGTACACTGCCTCACGGTGTTATGTAGTAGTACTAGTACCTTCTGAGTACACTGCCTCACGGTGTTATGTAGTAGTACTAGTACCTTCTGAGTACACTGCCTCACGGTGTTATGTAGTAGTACTAGTACCTTCTGAGTACACTGCCTCACGGTGTTATGTAGTAGTACTAGTACCTTCTGAGTACACTGCCTCACGGTGTTATGTAGTAGTACTAGTACCTTCTGAGTACACTGCCTCACGGTGTTATGTAGTAGTACTAGTACCTTCTGAGTACACTGCCTCACGGTGTTCACCAGCTCGTTGATCACCATGTCGACACATTTCTGACACGGCTCTTTGATCTGAGCGATGAGTCTCTTCACGATCGTCTCAAACGCCATGTCAGGAGTGAACAGCCCGGTCCTGAAGAGAGAACACGTTATTGATAACCAATCACACCGATCAATAACATCCTGAGGAGAGAACACGTTATTGATAACCAATCACACCGATCAATAACGTCCTGAGGAGAGAACACGTTATTGATAACCAATCACACCGATCAATAACGTCCTGAGGAGAGAACACGTTATTGATAACCAATCACACCGATCAATAACGTCCTGAGGAGAGAACACGTTATTGATAACCAATCACACCGATCAATAACATCCTGAGGAGAGAACACGTTACTGATAACCAATCACACCGATCAATAACGTCCTGAAGAGAGAACACGTTACTGATAACCAATCACACCGATCAATAACATCCTGAGGAGAGAACACGTTATTGATAACCAATCACACCGATCAATAACGTCCTGAAGAGAGAACACGTTATTGATAACCAATCACACCGATCAATAACGTCCTGAAGAGAGAACACGTTATTGATAACCAATCACACCGATCAATAACGTCCTGAGGAGAGAACACGTTATTGATAACCAATCACACCGATCAATAACACACTGATCTCACCTGATCCCGTGGATGTTCTTGATGGCGTAGCTGATCTCTTTACGGAGAGTCTTCTCATCACTCTCCAACTACACACACACACACACAGAGACACACACACACACACACACAGAGACACACACACACACACACAGAGACACACACACACATTGATTACAGTGATGACTGTTTTCTATATGAAAGATAATAGTGTGTGCGCGTATATGTGTGTGTGTGTCTCTGTGTGTGTGTCTCTGTGTGTGTGTGTGTGTGTGTCTCTGTGTGTGTGTGTGTGTGTGTGTGTCTCTGTGTGTGTGTGTGTGTGTGTGTCTCTGTGTGTGTGTGTGTGTGTGTCTCTGTGTGTGTGTGTGTGTGTGTGTCTCTGTGTGTGTGTGTGTGAGGGAAAGCTAATGACTGGGCCTGAGACTCTGATTGTTGGTGACTACGCTGTAAAAGATGTCAGAACGATGTGCAGCAAGAATACCAAAACACTCTGCTTTACGACAGACATGGTCTCTAACATCGTGGCTGACCGTCCCACGGTGACAAACATCATGGTGCATACAGGAAGCTGTGCTATTGTGAAACAACAGTCTGAAGTTCATTGATCTGTTAAACACAGTCAGCTCTGTCAAGGCTGAGGAGTTCATCAGTGGCCCTCTTCCACCAGTCAGAGGAGGAGATGAAGGATTCAGCAGCTGTTTGCACTGAACAAATGGCTGTCAACTGCACGTACTGACCATTCAGTACATTTGATCAACAAGTTCTACCTTTTCTGGGAGCGCAGACATCTTTTTAAGAATGGAGTTTGCCTGAACAAGTCCGGGTAAAACTGTTTGTATTGTTCTTCCTGCGTCATCCGTCTGTTCCTACTGCCAAGGACAAGAGACAAGAGGAGTCTAAACCAGAGAGAACCACACAGCATCGCCTTGGAGACCTTACGGGAAGGATGCCCCGCCTAAGGAGAGCCAAGAGGAGGAGTCTCCAACCTCACCATTAGGGGCCGCCTCTGATCCCCCCCCGCCAAGAGGAGGAGTCTCCAACCTCACCATTAGGGACCGCCTCTGATCCCCCCCCGCCAAGAGGAGGAGTCTCCAACCTCACCATTAGGGGCCGCCTCTGATCCCCCCCCTCCAAGAGGAGGAGTCTCGAACCTCACCATCAGGGACCGCCTCTGATCCCCCCCCGCCAAGAGGAGGAGTCTCCAACCTCACCATCAGGGACCGCCTCTGATCCCCCCCCGCCAAGAGGAGGAGTCTCCAACCTCCCCATCAGGGACCGCCTCTGATCCCCCCCCGCCAAGAGGAGGAGTCTCCAACCTCACCATCAGGGACCGCCTCTGATCCCCCCCCGCCAAGAGGAGGAGTCTCCAACCTCCCCATCAGGGACCGCCTCTGATCCCCCCCCGCCAAGAGGAGGAGTCTCCAACCTCCCCATCAGGGACCGCCTCTGATCCCCCCCCGCCAAGAGGAGGAGTCTCCAACCTCCCCATCAGGGACCGCCTCTGATCCCCCCCCGCCAAGAGGAGGAGTCTCCAACCTCACCATCAGGGACCGCCTCTGATCCCCCCCCGCCAAGAGGAGGAGTCTCCAACCTCACCATCAGGGACCGCCTCTGATCTCCCACTTTCTCCCCCTCTCCGAGAGGAGTCTTTACCTCCCTCACTAGCACCTACTTCCACCCCCCAGACTCCATCCAGGTCCCCCTCCTCTCTACTCACACCATCCTCCCCCCACCTGGAGTTCACCGGCCACATGAAAGAGCTGGTCATTGCTGGAACCAAACTCACTCCTCGAGGTACAGTTCCACCACTACGGCTCCACAACCATCCTCTGTCTCCCCGACCTGATAAAGACAATAACTGATATCTTCTGGGTCCAGGCTACGAGGATAATGACACCAATGATTCTCTCCAGGAGAAGTCGGGGCCCTGTACGCAGCGAGCCTTCTCTATTCCTGTCCTGATAGTTTATAGACAAAGAAAGGAGAAGCTGTGAAGAAACAATAGTGAATCTGCAAACTTATCAAACTTAACATTCATTCCTCGTCAGCCTGTCCAAATGAAGCTTTAAACACGTTAAACTTAGCTTTATTAAATGTCAGGTCTCTGTCAGGAAAACATTTTGAATCAATGATTTTATTGTTAGGCACAAACTGGACTTTTTGTTTTGAACTGAAACTTGGTTAAACCAAGACAACAGAGCAGCTGTTCTTATTGAATCAACAGCTCACAACTTCAGCTTCATGAGTGGAACAAGAGGCAGAAGAAAGGAGGTGGAGCTACTATTTTATTTAGTGATTCTCTTCAATGCAAGCAGATGTCCTTTGGTCATTTTACTTCTTTTGAATATGTGGCTCTGAATTCCACTCGAGCTTTATTCCTAAACATTTACAGACCTCCTAAATACTGTGCAACCTTCTTTGATGAGTTTACTGAACTGCTGTCGATAATCTGTATTGATTTTGACTGTGTTGTTATTGTTGTTGTTTTAATATCCATGTTGATAATCCCCAGGACAGAAGGTCTATAGAACTATGTGGTGTCCTTGAGAACTATGATCTGACTCAGCATGTGACAGGACCCCCCCACACCAGGGCCACACTCTGGACCTAATCATCACCAAAGGTCTAAACATTTCCACGGTTGCTGTGACTGATGTTGCTCTCTGATCATTTCTGTGTTTTCTTTGAGAGAGTAATCTCAGTGCACACAAATGTCCAAACCGAGGTTGTGACAAAGCGTCTTGCATCTCAGTCAATGAGCTTGTAGAAGCTTCAATTCTAAAGTTAACATGTTATTGATGCCATTGCACCCACTAAAGTGAAGGTTGTCTCGTTAAGCAAAGATCTCTTTGGAGAAATGCTACGCTGGTCAGAATAGAGAAACGAGAGTGTCGGAAAGCTGAGCGCAGGTGGTGAAAAACAAATCTCCAGGTTCACTGTGACATCTATAAAGAGAGACTTCGCAATTATAATGTGGAACTTAGAAATGCAAGGCAGTCCTTCTTCTCTGACATCATAACCAAAAACAATAACAATACACGCGCCTTATTAGCTACGACAGGCTAACAAACCCTCCAGTGTCAGTAGCTGCTGAGCTCCAATCCTCCTGGACATGCAATCAATGTGACTCCTTTTTACTGACAAGCAGTCAGTGCCTCCACACCAACCACAGGATATGTGTTGTCCTCCACACCAACCACAGGATATGTGTTGTCCTCCACACCAACCACAGGATATGTGTTGTCCTCCACACCAACCACAGGATATGTGTTGTCATCTCTGAATAACATCCGTTCAAATATCATGACACCACTTCATTCAATCGACCGTAGAAGCCTAGAAGACGTTATACAACATCTGAAGTCATCCTCCTGCTGCTTGGATATTCTACCAACACACTTTTTCAAAGATATTTCAGACTCATGACCACTGATCTGTTACACATTGTAAACACATCCCTTCTCTCAGGTGTCTTCCCACAAGCCCTAAAACCTGCAGTTATTAAACCGCTCCTAAAGAAGGCTAATTTAGACTCAACAATGAAACATGATAGGCCAATATCAAACCTCACATTTTTAAGTAAAATAATTGAAAAAGTGTTTTTTCAACAGCTGAACAACTTCTTGGCCGTAAATAAGTGTTTTGATGTCTTCCAGTCAGGCTTTGGACAGCACCACAGTACTGAAACTGCTCTTGTTCAGGTTTTCAACGACATCCACTTAAACACAGACAATGGCAGAACTTCAGTCTCAGTATTACTGGATCTCAGTGCTGCATTCGACACGGTCGACCATGACATACTACTAGAAAGACTAAAACTCTGGGTGGGACTCTCTGGCACAGCACTCAACTGGTTTGAATCCTACTTGAAGGACAGAGAATACTTTGTGTCTGTAGCTAATTACACATCAGAGCTGACTAAAAGGACATGTGGTGTTCCCCAAGGTTCAATACTGGGGCCTCTTCTGTTCAACATCTACATGCTTCCACTAGCTCAGATTATGGAAAACAACAAAGTGTGTTATCATAATTATGCAGACGACACACACATCTACATAACTATATCACCAGGGGACTATAATCCCATACAAGGGCTGGTTCATGCATTGAACAAATCAACAACTGGATGTGCCAGAACTTTCTTCAATTAAACAAAGAAAAAACAGAAGTAATTGTTTTTGGTACCAAGGACGAACGATTGAAAGTCAGCGCTCAGCTTCAATCACTGATGTTAAAAACCTCAAACCAGCCAGAAATCTAGGTGTAGTTCTGGATTCAGACCTCAACCTGAACAGCCATATCAAGACAATGACTAAATCAGCCTCCTATCACCTGAAGAACATATCAAGGGTTAGAGGACTTATGTCTCAACAGGTAAACCTTATCCATCATTTATCTTCAGTAGACTGGACTACTGTAACGGTGTGTTTACAGGTCTCTGTAACAAGTCAATCAGAAAGCTGCAGCTCGAGTCCTCACTAAGACAAAGAAAGTGGATCACATCACTCCAGTTCTGAGGTCTTTACACTGGCTTCCTGTCCAACAAAGAATTGACTTTAAAGTCCTGCTGTTGGTTTATAAAGCACTGAATGGTTTAGGGCCAAAATACATGTCTGATCTGCTGCTACCTTATGAACCATCCCTACTCTTAGGTGGTCTGGGACCGGTCTGCTCTCTGTTCCCAGAGTCACAACTAAACATGGAGAAGCAGCGTTCAGTTGTTCTGCTCCACATATCTGGAACAAAGTCCAGAAAGCTGCAGGTCTGCTGAGACCCTCAGCTCCTTTAAATCAAGTACAGACTTTTCTGTTTGCTGCCTTTAATTATGGATATTAATCAATCTCCTGCATTTCTGCATTTTACTACTGTATTTTATTTCTTACACTGCTTTTTAATGTTTTAATGACTGTTTTTAATGTTTCAATGAATGTTCTTAATTGTTTTTAAATCTCCTTTTCTTTGCCTTATGTTTTGATGCTTTTAATGGTTTTATGTGAAGCACTTTGAATTACCTTGATGTTGAAATGTGCTGTACTAATAAACTTGCCTTGCCTCTCTCTCTCTCTCTGTGTGTATCTGTGTGTGTGTGTTACCTTAACCAGCTCAAAGGGGAAGCGTTCATGAAAGATCCGGTTGATCTTGGCTCCTCCTGACAGCTCGTATGTTTCCACCTGATCTCCTGATCCTTCGATCCGCTTCTCAAAGTCTACGGCGAACTGCTGCACCATCCTGACACACGCACATACACACAGTATTAGTACATATTGGCATGTATCAGTATGTAGTACTAGTATCAGTATGTGGTACTAGTATCAGTGTGTAGTACTTGTATCAGTGTGTGGTACTAGTATCAGTATGTGGCAGTGGCGGGCCGTGCATTTCATACCCAGGCCTTCACTGCTGTCATGCAGCTGTAATACCATCTTATAACCACATGATGGCGCCACAGCTATTATTGGTTTCTAAGGCTGTAACTATGTACGTACTCGTATTAAACCGTTCCGTACGAGGCTTACAATACGTTTGAATAACTCTAGAGCATTTGGAAAATGCAGAAGCTTAAACTCATGAAAACATAATGTTCTCTGTGCTCATGTAGGACAGTGGTTCTCAGCTGGTCTGGCTGTGGGACCCACCATCATCCCTTAATGACAAGCCGCGGCTGATCCTCTCTTTAGGAGACCGTCTTATGATTTTACTTTCACAACCCAAACATTAAACGTACTGCTCTGCAATCTCTTTCCTCGTCTCAGCCCCGTGTGTCACGGTGTGTGGTACTCGAGTCAGGAAGCTTGTCAGAATGCCCATATTTGATTGGCTGATGTGATTCACAACGTCGACTAAGCCTCTGCTGTTAAGTTTCGTTTCATGATAGTCACATGCTCGCCCACTGACCAATCACTGCACACTCTGCACCTCGCAGCAGAGCTGCACATGGACACTGAGCTGCACGTAATGCTGACGTAGCTATAGGCCAGCTAGCAGGCTCTGACACGTCAAAGAATACGCCCAACATGTCAAACTAAAGATCTGATTGGTTGAACACTATGACAATCAACAATATCGTCCCCATTCACTTAAACTGCACATGGATTCACTTGTGAGTCTGCAGGCCTCGGGCCTCTCTTCTACCTAGAGACACAGAGGTGAAATCTGATTGGATAAAAGCTCTACTTAAAACAAGCTGCACTGGAAGCAGAGCAACTGAGGAAGACAGTAGCTGTGCAATGAGGAAATAAGATAATGGGGAAAATATTTTTATAAATTATAATATATGTAGTGTATTTAAGAAAAAATATTAAATTATAAAATAGATATAACTTTGTGATTTTGTTTAGGCCAGCAGAGAAGGCTTTGCAGGCCCTGACGGCCCACCACTAGTATGTAGTACTAGTATCAGTGTGTAGTACTATTATCAGTGTGTAGTACTAGTATCAGTATGTGGTACTAGTATCAGTGTGTAGTGCTGACTGCAGCAGGGCCTTGGTCTTGCGGCCCGGGTCATCTGGTCTGAAGTTCTTGTACTCCTCCACCTCCTTCTCGATGGACAACAGCTGACTCTGCAGTTTGCTTCGTAACGCCGGCAACGTGTCCCGGATGTGGTTGGTCAGTTGCTAGGGTAACAGAGAAACGCTCTGTTACTAGGTTACAAAGGAAGCTGATCGCTAACGCTAACCTCAAACCAATTCATCTCACTGTCCGAGTGGGACCTTCTGAGAACCTTCTGAAGACCTTCAGAAGTCTTTCTGAGAACCTTCTGAGGACCTTCTGAGGACTTTCTCAGAACCTTCTGAGGACCTTCAGAAGACTTTCAGAGGACCTTCTGAGGACCTTCAGAAAACTTTCAGAGGACCTTCAGAAGACTTTCTGAGAACCTTCTGAGGACTTTCTGAGAACCATCAGAAGACTTTCAGAGGACCTTCTGAAGACTTTCTGAGGACCTTCTGAGGACTTTCTGAGGACCTTCAGAAAACTTTCAGAGGACCTTCAGAAGACTTTCTGAGAACCTTCTGAGGACTTTCTGAGGACCTTCAGAAAACTTTCAGAGGACCTTCAGAAGACTTTCTGAGAACCTTCTGAGGACTTTCTGAGAACCTTCTGAGGACTTTCAGAGGACCTTCAGAGGACCTTCTGAGGACTTTCTGAGGACCTTCAGAGAACCTTCTGAGGACCTTCTGGGGACCTTCAGAAGACTTTCAGAGGACCTTCAGAAGACTTTCTGAGTACATTAGAGGAACAAAAACAACAAGAGGACTTTCCAGAAAACTTAAACTTGACCTGTGTGAGTATGTGTGCTGACCTGGTTGAGGATCTTCTGCAGGTAGGCGGTGCCCATGCGGTCAGCCAGGTGTCGGTATGACTGGTGCGACAGGAAGAACTTCCTCTCAGCCTGCAGAGCTGCCGTGATGTCTTTCCGCCCATCGATGTCCTTCTGACTGCGGTTCACCACCCCGATGTAACCTGAGTTCAGAGTGTATCATTGTAACCTGAGATCAGAGTGTATGATTGTAACCTGAGATCAGAGTGTATCATTGTAACCTGAGATCAGAGTGTATGATTGTAACCTGAGATCAGAGTGTATGATTGTAACCTGAGATCAGAGTGTATCATTGTAACCTGAGATCAGAGTGTATCATTGTAACCTGAGATCAGAGTGTATCATTGTAACCTGAGTTCAGAGTGTATCATTGTAACCTGAGTTCAGAGTGTATCATTGTAACCTGAGATCAGAGTGTATCATTGTAACCTGAGATCAGAGTGTATCATTGTAACCTGAGTTCAGAGTGTATCATTGTAACCTGAGATCAGAGTGTATCATTGTAACCTGAGATCAGAGTGTATCATTGTAACCTGAGATCAGAGTGTATCATTGTAACCTGAGTTCAGAGTGTATCATTGTAACCTGAGTTCAGAGTGTGTCATTGTAACCTGAGATCAGAGTGTATCATTGTAACCTGAGTTCAGAGTGTATCATTGTAACCTGAGTTCAGAGTGTATCATTGTAACCTGAGATCAGAGTGTATCATTGTAACCTGAGATCAGAGTGTATCATTGTAACCTGAGTTCAGAGTGTGTCATTGTAACCTGAGATCAGAGTGTATCATTGTAACCTGAGTTCAGAGTGTATCATTGTAACCTGAGATCAGAGTGTATCATTGTAACCTGGGATCAGAGTGTATCATTGTAACCTGAGTTCAGAGTGTATCATTGTAACCTGAGATCAGAGTGTATCATTGTAACCTGAGATCAGAGTGTATCATTGTAACCTGAGTTCAGAGTGTGTCATTGTAACCTGAGATCAGAGTGTATCATTGTAACCTGAGATCAGAGTGTATGATTGTAACCTGAGTTCAGAGTGTATCATTGTAACCTGAGATCAGAGTGTATCATTGTAACCTGAGATCAGAGTGTATGATTGTAACCTGAGTTCAGAGTGTATCATTGTAACCTGAGATCAGAGTGTATCATTGTAACCTGAGATCAGAGTGTATCATTGTAACCTGAGATCAGAGTGTATCATTGTAACCTGAGATCAGAGTGTATCATTGTAACCTGAGATCAGAGTGTATCATTGTAACCTGAGATCAGTGTATCACTGTCTCTGTGAGGACACTTGGGACCTGTTACCTGCATGTTGTATGCTTCTTATCTGATTTGTTTCTTCACAAAGTCTTTCTTGTTGGTTTAAATATCTTTAGGGTCTTTTTCGGGACGCTGGTTTAAAACCGTACTTCTTACCTCTGCGTAGTGGAAGCAGCTTGTTCTCCAGAATGTCTCTGGCGTCCGTCCCTTCATCCATCAGGTCCAGTTTGGTGATCACACCGATGGTCCTCAGACCTGAACACACAAGTTCTTAATTTAAACCCACCAACAGATCACAAGCATGGACGGACGTGTGAGGGACGCTTTGAGTGGCACTGTGCAGGTCCAGGTCCAGGTCAAGGGGCCCACTGAGGCTTTGGGCCCCGAGACCTGGACCTGGTAGGCCTGCTCAGAATTATATCTGTGATCAGAGGTATAACATGTTGAAAGTGTAGGAGGTGCAGAAGACGGAGGTGAGGGGTTTGAGGGGTTGAGGAGGTGAGGGGTCCAGGGGGTGAGGTTTAGAGGAGGAGGACTGACCTTGGGGGTCCACCTCCTTAGCGATCTTCAGAGCGTCAGAGTTAGCGAGGTCAGAGTTGGCAGGAGAAACAGCCAATAGGAGACAGTTGTCTTTGGTCACAAACTGCATCAACATCTCTCTGATCTGGTTCTCAATGTCTGCCGGTTGATCCCCAACAGGGACTTTAGTCATTCCAGGAAGATCCACCAGGGTCAGGTTCAGGACTGAGGACACAAAGACAGAGTCAGGTTCAGGACTGAGGACACAAAGACAGAGTCAGGTTCAGGACTGAGGACACAAAGACAGAGTCAGGTTCAGGACTGAGGACACAAAGACAGAGTCAGGTTCAGGACTGAGGACACAAAGACAGAGTCAGGTTCAGGACTGAGGACACAAAGACAGAGTCAGGTTCAGGACTGAGGACACAAAGACAGAGTCAGGTATTAGTGTGTATTATTAGTGTGTTACCGTTGGGAGAGTACACTCTGAGGTTGATGGGTACATGTGTGTGTATTAATGTGTAGTATTACTGTGTTACCATTAGGAGAGTACACTCTGAGGTTGATGGGTACATGTGTGTGTATTAATGTGTAGTATTACTGTGTTACCATTAGGAGAGTACACTCTGAGGTTGATGGGTACATGTGTGTGTATTAATGTGTAGTATTACTGTGTTACCATTAGGAGAGTACACTCTGAGGTTGATGGGTACATGTGTGTGTATTAATGTGTAGTATTACTGTGTTACCATTAGGAGAGTACACTCTGAGGTTGATGGGTACATGTGTGTGTATTAATGTGTAGTATTACTGTGTTACCATTAGGAGAGTACACTCTGAGGTTGATGGGTACATGTGTGTGTATTAATGTGTAGTATTACTGTGTTACCATTAGGAGAGTACACTCTGAGGTTGATGGGTACATGTGTGTGTATTAATGTGTAGTATTACTGTGTTACCATTAGGAGAGTACACTCTGAGGTTGATGGGTACATGTGTGTGTATTAATGTGTAGTATTACTGTGTTACCATTAGGAGAGTACACTCTGAGGTTGATGGGTACATGTGTGTGTATTAATGTGTAGTATTACTGTGTTACCATTAGGAGAGTACACTCTGAGGTTGATGGGTACCGGACTGATTCCTTTGTTCTGTCCGGTGATTCGATCCGTTTCAGCTTCGATCTCCTGACGAACTTCATCAAAGTCAATGAACTTCTTCCCTTTACAGTGAAGGAACTCTGCATATTCTGATAAATACACATCACATGATCAGTCACATGATCAGGTTCTGTGTAACCATGATGACAGGAAACCATCTCACCTGTTGGACAGTTGATGAGCTGCAGCACCAGAGGACGACGAGTCACAATACCTGAACCACGAGGGAGGAAGTCTCTGAGGGAGGAAGAAGAGGAGGAGGAGGTTATTCCATGACACATATTATCTACAGAGTACCTGAACAGGTAGAGTACAGAGTACCTGAGCAGGTAGAGTACAGAGTACCTGAGCAGGCAGAGTACAGAGTACCTGAACAGGTAGAGTACAGAGTACCTGAGCAGGTAGAGAACAGAGTACCTGAACAGGTAGAGAACAGAGTACCTGAGCAGGTAGAGAAGAGTACCTGAGCAGGCAGAGTACAGAGTACCTGAACAGGTAGAGTACAGAGTACCTGAGCAGGTAGAGAACAGAGTACCTGAACAGGTAGAGTACAGAGTACCTGTTCAGGTAGAGAACAGAGTACCTGAACAGGCAGAGTACAGAGTACCTGAACAGGTAGAGTACAGAGTACCTGAGCAGGTAGAGAACAGAGTACCTGAACAGGCAGAGTACAGAGTACCTGAACAGGTAGAGTACAGAGTACCTGAGCAGGTAGAGAACAGAGTACCTGAGCAGGTAGAGAACAGAGTACCTGAGCAGGCAGAGTACAGAGTACCTGAGCAGGTAGAGAAGAGTACCTGAGCAGGTAGAGAACAGAGTACCTGAACAGGCAGAGTACAGAGTACCTGAACAGGTAGAGTACAGAGTACCTGAACAGGCAGAGTACAGAGTACCTGAGCAGGTAGTGAACAGAGTACCTGAGCAGGCAGAGTACAGAGTACCTGAGCAGGTAGTGAACAGAGTACCTGAGCAGGTAGCGAACAGAGTACCTGAACAGGTAGCGAACAGAGTACCTGAACAGGTAGAGAACAGAGTACCTGATCAGGTAGAGTACAGAGTACCTGAACAGGTAGCGAACAGAGTACCTGAACAGGTAGAGAACAGAGTACCTGAACAGGTAGCGAACAGAGTACCTGAACAGGTAGCGAACAGAGTACCTGAACAGAGTACCTGAACAGGTAGAGAACAGAGTACCTGAACAGGTAGTGAACAGAGTACCTGAACAGGTAGAGAACAGAGTACCTGAACAGGTAGAGAACAGAGTACCTGAACAGGTAGAGAACAGAGTACCTGAACAGGTAGAGAACAGAGTACCTGAACAGGTAGAGAACAGAGTACCTAAACAGGTAGAGAACAGAGTACCTGAACAGGTAGAGAACAGAGTACCTGAACAGGTAGAGAACAGAGTACCTGAACAGGTAGAGAACAGAGTACCTGTAATCTCTGTTTTCTCTGTTAATCCATGAGGAGCTCCACTGCTACAGAACGACATAAAACCCTCCACAACAAAGTGGAACATTTACACATTATACTAAACATTATATATGATGTCATTATGCAGACGGCACTCTGTTATATGTTCTCGTCACCAGGAGAGAAAGAACTTCTACCATCTTTAGAGCTGAACCAGGTGACATCACTGTGATGTCCGTGAACGCATCACAGCTGATCTCAGGTGTGACACAATCAAACACTGAATAAGATGTCACAGAAGTAAATATATATAAATATATATATATTTAAGTTCAAATGTAAGGAAGTGATTTTAAAGATGTGAAGCTGAGACACTAAATATGTTGTATAATATATATATATTATATGTAAATATATTATATTATATGTAAATATATTATATTATATAGCTGCATTCTATATTTAGAACCACCTCATGTAGCAGTTGATTTATTCAGTGGGTCAGTGGCCTTCAGTCAGCTGGGAGGCTCCTTCTGACAGACAGACAACACAGACTCACAGACACACAGACACACACACACACACAGACAGACTCACAGACACACACACACACACACACACACACACACACACACACACACACACACACACACAGACACACACACACACACAGACAGACTCACAGACACACACACACACACACACACAGACAGACTCACAGACACACACACACACACACACACAGACAGACTCACAGACTCTCACACACACACACACACACACACACACACACACACACACACAGACAGACTCACAGAGACTCACACACACACACACACACACACACACACACAGACAGACTCACAGAGACTCACAGACACACACACACACACACACACACACACACACAGACACACACACACACACACACACACACACACAGACTCACAGACAGACTCACACACACACACACACACACACACAGACAGACTCACAGACAGACTCACAGACACACACACACACACACACACACACACACACACACACACACAGACAGACTCACAGACAGACTCACACACACACAGACAGACTCACAGACTCACAGACACACACACACACACACACACACACAGACACACACACACACAGACAGACTCACAGAGACTCACACACACACACACACACACACACACACACACACACACACACACACAGACAGACTCACAGACAGACTCACACACACACACACACACACACACAGACAGACTCACAGACAGACAGACACACACACACACACACACACACACACACACACACACAGACAGACTCACAGACAGACTCACACACACACACACACACACACACACACACACACAGACACACACACACACAGACAGACTCTCACACACACACACACACACACACACACACACACACACACACACACACACACACACACAGACACACACACACACACAGACTCACAGACAGACTCACTTCCCCACGAAGTTCTCCAGCACCGAGCTCTTCCCCGCGCTCTGCCCGCCAACCACAGCGATCTGCGGGAGGTCGAGGCTGGAGTTCTGCCCGATGGACGAGAAGGCGTCCTGGAGCTGATTCACCAGCGGGATGAGCTCCTCCATCCCACGGTTACCCATGGCCGCGGAGAGACGGAGAGAGAGACACGGAGGAGAAGCTGCAGGAGAATCAGTCAGACAGACAGGCAGCAGAGATGCAGCAGCCGATCCGTCTGTCGCTCCGGTCTACCTGTCTCACGTCATGCCGCTGTCCTCGTGCAGCCGTTGATCGATAATCAGAACGCTGTATCGATGATGATGATGAAGAAGATGCTCCAGATGTGACCTTCAGCTCTCCTCCTCTCCTTCTTCTCTCCTCCGCTGCAGGGAGGAACTCATGCATCCGGTACGGACCTTCACAATAAAAGCCCGGGACCGTTCTGATATTGAAATTCTAAATAAGTCCAAAAATAATCAGTCTGACACAATCATGTCTTTATTCTCCTTTATATTCATACATAGTATATTATATATATATATAATAATTATGTTTCTTTTCTCTTTGTATTCATATATTTAGATTAATGTTACTTCCGGTTATCAGGAGCTCTGGAGGAGGAAGAAGAGGAGGAGGAAGAAGAAGAGGAGGGGAAGGATCCTCCTCTTCCTCCTCTTAACCCTCCTACATACAGTACACAGTAAATACACACAGAACTGCTCACAGAGATCAGTCTAGTCTGCAGGTCGAGGACTGACGGTCTCAATAAAACCTTTAACCAGACTCAGGTATTGTACAAGTACACAGTAAAATACACAGACGCTTTACTTCAGGGTATCAGAGACCACCATTACACCCGAGTCCTTCATCACATGATGGATCACTTCAGCTTCCTGTGATCCATTTATCAAACATCAATAAACGTTTATATATATATATATATATATATTTATATATATATTTTATTAATAATCATAATGTTCATGTTCACATTGCTTTATTTTTTACTTTGATGTCAACAAAGACAGAGAGAGACAGACAACCAGGAGGAGTTTATTGATCCTCTATCATTCAGATCAAAGACAAACTGATGGAAGAATATTAAAACTATAATAAATTACTAAAACTGCTGTTTGAGTGCAGGTTGTGATGTCACTATGACGTCACAGTGACATCAGACTGTAAAATCAGGGTGATGTGAGACAGGTGATTAAGGCTTCAATAGGTTCACATCTTTAGTCCAGGTGGATCAGCAGAGTTCTCTGTTCCAGTTCATACAGGTGTACCTGTCCTCAGGTAGAAGATCACTGCTGGTCCAGGTGCATCACTGCCGGTCCAGGTGTGTCACTGCTGGTCCAAGGGTAGTTTGACAAAGGCAATGGCGGCGAGCTCCTTACAGAACTCCTCGAGGACGACGAGTCCTCTCAGCAGGGTCAAGTGCTCCAGTCTGAGGATAAATCCACAGGTAGGCTCAGGTAAACTCGATAAACACAGGTAACTCCCTCCCCAAACACATCCGAGACTGCACTGACCTTTCCATATTCAAATCCCAAATCAAAACCCACCTTTTCAAAACTGCTTTTAATGTGTGACCATTTTTGTGTGTTTTTATGTTTTTAGTGTATAGCTTTTATATATGATGATTTTAATGCTAAGTGTCTTTGAGTATTATGAAAAGCGCTCTATAAATAAAATGTATTATTATTATTATTATTATTATTATTATTATTATTAAGTTCAGTAAGCTCAGGTAAGCTCAGGTAAACGCAGGTAAGTTCAGTAAACTCAGGTAAACGCAAGTAAGCTCAGTAAACTCAGGTAAACACAGGTAAACTCAGGTAAACTCAGGTAAACTCAGTAAACACAGGTAAACTCAGCTAAACTCAGGTAAGCTCAGGTAAACTCAGGTAAACTCAGTAAACACAGGTAAACTCAGCTAAACTCAGGTAAGCTCAGGTAAACTCAGGTAAACTCAGTAAACACAGGTAAACTCAGCTAAACTCAGGTAAGCTCAGGTAAGCTCAGGTAAACTCAGGTAAGTTCAGTAAACACAGGTAAACTCAGGTAAACTCAGGTAAGCTCAGGTAAACACAGGTAGGCTCAGTAAGCTCAGGTAAACTCAGGTAAACACAGGTAAGCTCAGTAAACACAGGTAAGCTCAGGTAAACTCAGGTAAGCTCAGGTAAACTCAGGTAAACACAGGTAGGCTCAGTAAGCTCAGGTAAACTCAGGTAAACACAGGTAAGCTCAGTAAACACAGGTAAACTCAGGTAAGCTCAGGTAAGCTCAGGTAAACACAGGTAGGCTCAGTAAGCTCAGGTAAACTCAGGTAAACGCAGGTAAGCTCAGTAAACACAGGTAAGCTCAGGTAAACTCAGGTAAGCTCAGGTAAACACAGGTAGGCTCAGTAAGCTCAGGTAAACTCAGGTAAACACAGGTAAGCTCAGGTAAACTCAGGTAAGCTCAGTAAACACAGGTAAACTCAGGTAAACACAGGTAGGCTCAGTAAGCTCAGGTAAGCTCAGGTAAGCTCAGGTAAGCTCAGTAAACACAGGTAAACTCAGGTAAACACAGGTAGGCTCAGTAAGCTCAGGTAAACTCAGGTAAGCACAGGTAAGCTCAGGTAAGCTCAGTAAACACAGGTAAACTCAGGTAAACACAGTATACACAGGTAAACTCAGGTAAACACAGGTAGGCTCAGTATACACAGGTAAGCTCAGTATACACAGGTAAACTCAGGTAAACACAGGTAGGCTCAGTATACACAGGTAAGCTCAGTATACACAGGTAGGCTCAGTATACACAGGTAAACTCAGGTAAACACAGGTAGGCTCAGTATACACAGGTAAGCTCAGTAAACACAGGTAAGCTCAGTATACACAGGTAAACTCAGGTAAACACAGGTAGGCTCAGTATACACAGGTAAGCTCAGTATACACAGGTAGGCTCAGTATACACAGGTAAGCTCAGTATACACAGGTAGGCTCAGTAAACACAGGTAAGCTCAGTATACACAGGTAAGCTCAGTATACACAGGTAAGCTCAGTAAACACAGGTAAGCTCAGGTAAACTCAGAAAATTCAGGTAAAACAGGTAAACACAGTAAACTCTGTTCATCTTCAGCGAGTGTGATTGAGGAACTGCAATCTGCTGCACACGGCCACAAAGACCAGGACATGTAAGACAGGCAGGCAGACAGACCGGTAGTTACCCAGTGTTGTGGTTCAGTCCGAGCAGGTCTCTCCTGGTGTTCAACAGTCTGTCTATCAGGTTGGGAATCTGCTGGATTCTCTGCATCAACTCTCCCATCAACTGAGACACAGACAGACAGACAGATAGAGAGACAGACAGACAGACAGGCAGGCAGGCAGATAAAAAAGACAGGTGAGTCAATTCAATCTTAATATAGATCATATTTCAAAGTTTAGCTGCACCGACCTGGAGCAGTGAGACAGGTGTATGTCTGTCTGTGCGTCTTACCCTGATGAGGACAGAGAACAGCGACCTGGAGCAGTAAGACAGGTGTATGTAGGGGTTGAGCAGGTATTCGTGCAGCAGCAGGTGGTTGAAGGACGACAGTCTGGACAGAACTGCAGTCAGTTTCAGGTTCAACTCGTACGGCTGAAATCACACAAGATCCCCAATAACACACCTGTGACAGGTGTACAGGTGAGTCATCGTCACACAGGACAGACAGGTGTACAGGTGAGTCATCGTCACACAGGACAGACAGGTGTACAGGTGAGTCATCGTCACACAGGACAGACAGGTGTACAGGTGAGTCATCCTCACACAGGACAGACAGGTGTACAGGTGAGTCATCCTCACACAGGACAGACAGGTGTACAGGTGAGTCATCGTCACACAGGACAGACAGGTGTACAGGTGAGTCATCGTCACACAGGACAGACAGGTGTACAGGTGAGTCATCCTCACACAGGACAGACAGGTGTACAGGTGAGTCATCGTCACACAGGACAGACAGGTGTACAGGTGAGTCATCCTCACACAGGACAGACAGGTGTACAGGTGAGTCATCCTCACACAGGACAGACCGGTGTACAGGTGAGTCATCCTCACACAGGACAGACAGGTGTACAGGTGAGTCATCCTCACACAGGACAGACAGGTGTACAGGTGAGTCATCCTCACACAGGACAGACAGGTGTACAGGTGAGTCATCCTCACACAGGACAGACCGGTGTACAGGTGAGTCATCCTCACACAGGACAGACAGGTGTACAGGTGAGTCATCCTCACACAGGACAGACAGGTGTACAGGTGAGTCATCCTCACACAGGACAGACAGGTGTACAGGTGAGTCATCCTCACACAGGACAGACAGGTGTACAGGTGAGTCATCGTCACACAGGACAGACAGGTGTACAGGTGAGTCATCCTCACACAGGACAGACAGGTGTACAGGTGAGTCATCCTCACACAGGACAGACAGGTGTACAGGTGAGTCATCCTCACACAGGACAGACAGGTGTACAGGTGAGTCATCGTCACACAGGACAGACAGGTGTACAGGTGAGTCATCCTCACACAGGACAGACCGGTGTACAGGTGAGTCATCCTCACACAGGACAGACAGGTGTACAGGTGAGTCATCGTCACACAGGACAGACAGGTGTACAGGTGAGTCATCGTCACACAGGACAGACAGGTGTACAGGTGAGTCATCCTCACACAGGACAGACAGGTGTACAGGTGAGTCATCGTCACACAGGACAGACAGGTGTACAGGTGAGTCATCCTCACACAGGACAGACAGGTGTACAGGTGAGTCATCGTCACACAGGACAGACAGGTGTACAGGTGAGTCATCGTCACACAGGACAGACAGGTGTACAGGTGAGTCATCGTCACACAGGACAGACAGGTGTACAGGTGAGTCATCCTCACACAGGACAGACAGGTGTACAGGTGAGTCATCCTCACACAGGACAGACAGGTGTACAGGTGAGTCATCCTCACACAGGACAGACAGGTGGACAGGTGAGTCATCCTCACACAGGACAGACCGGTGTACAGGTGAGTCATCCTCACACAGGACAGACAGGTGTACAGGTGAGTCATCCTCACACAGGACAGACAGGTGTACAGGTGAGTCATCCTCACACAGGACAGACAGGTGTACAGGTGAGTCATCGTCACACAGGACAGACAGGTGTACAGGTGAGTCATCGTCACACAGGACAGACAGGTGTACAGGTGAGTCATCGTCACACAGGACAGACAGGTGTACAGGTGAGTCATCCTCACACAGGACAGACAGGTGTACAGGTGAGTCATCCTCACACAGGACAGACCGGTGTACAGGTGAGTCATCCTCACACAGGACAGACAGGTGTACAGGTGAGTCATCCTCACACAGGACAGACAGGTGTACAGGTGAGTCATCCTCACACAGGACAGACAGGTGTACAGGTGAGTCATCCTCACACAGGACAGACCGGTGGCTGTGACATCAGACAGACAGGTGGGTATCTACCTGCTCCAGGACGTGTCCCAGTCGGTCGAACAGCACTTTCAGCAGGTGACCTTCGAAGAACTCCTTCACCTCACCTGAGGAGGGGGGGGGGAGACTGAGCGGCCAATCCCACGACAGAGAGAGAGACCGACACTCTGTAACCTGACGAAGGAGGAGGAGCATCAGAAACAGCTATCTTTGTGAGGACTAACCAGTTAACATGATACTGAACTACTGACTCACCTAGAATAGACTAAGTATATTTGTCTTGCTTCTACATGTTGTTATTAGCTGTACCTAGATTAGATTAGAAAACTTTATTAATCCCCAATGGGGAAACTCATTTGCCACCAAAAACTCATACAGACGACACAGTCCACAGTACACGACAGACAAAAACACATTACAAAGGATAAATCACACCAGACATATGAAACATGATTGATATCAGAAAGATAAAAACCTCTAAAGGTGTTCATTAAAAAAGCGGACTGCTGCTGGAACGAAAGACCTTCTTAGTGGTTCAGTAGGACGCTGAGGCATCCTGAGTCTCTCACTAAATGAGCTTTGGAGTTAATGCAACTCTTTCTGCTGTACTCAAAGATTCCTCAACGTTAAGCTTCACTTCTCTGTAGAGCTTGGGCACGGCTGTGTCGGTGAAAAAACGCCGCGACGGAGTCATATCCATGTCCTTCTTCCCTTCCTTGCTAAAACATCCAAAATAAGTCCAGACGTCTGATTTAAACGTGGACGGCACATTTCTGATTTCTTTCTCAGATGTCTCTCTTTGTTTTGACCAACTTCCTACCAATCACGCTGACCCGGGACCTCTGCTGACCTCACCAGAGAACCGCTCAGCACCATCTAGTGGACTGAAGAAGCAATTGATTTTATTTTTCTAGTACCAAAAAGTTTATAGTTTATATAATAAAAGATCGATACTTGGCTTCCGTGTATCGATACAATATCGCCACGCAAAATATCGCGATACTATGCTGTATCGATTTATTCCCCCACCACTACTAACCGCCCCACCACGTGCTCTCTTGACCCGATCCCCTCCCCTCTTCTTCAGTCTATTGCGACTGAACTCCTTCCTTTCCTCACCCACCTCATCAACACTTCTCTTGCTTCAGGATGCTTTCCCACGGCTTTCAAGACAGAGTCACCCCCCTTCTGAAGGAACCATCACTTGACCCCTCTGATGTCAAGAACTTCAGACCGGTTTCTCTTCTACCCTTTCTATCCAAAACACTTGAACGTGTTGTCTTTCATCAACTGTCTTCCTATCTCCACCAGAACAGCCTCTTGGACCCCCACCAGTCCGGGTTCAAGGTGGGTCACTGGACTGAGACAGCCCTCCTTGCGGTGACGGAGTCGCTTCACGCCGCGAGAGCTAACTCTCTCTCCTCTGTCCTGATTCTCCTGGACCTGTCTGCAGGTTTGACACGGTGAACCACCAGATCCTCCTCTCCACCCTCGAGGGGATGGGCGTCTCAGGCTCTGCACTCTCCCTGTTTGCATCCTACCCGACAGGTCGATCCTACCAGGTGACATGGAGGGGGGCCGTGTCGGAACCACGCATGCTGACTACGGGGGTTCCACAAGGTTCAGTCCTGGGCCCCCTTCTCTTCTCGCTCTACACAACATCTCTGGGTTCTGTTATTCGCTCGCATGACTTCTCCTACCATTGTTATGCCGATGACACCCAGCTGGTCTTGTCATTTCCTCCGGTGACACTCAAGTGGAGACACGCATCGCTGCGTGCTTGGCTGACATCTCGAAGTGGATGACGACACACCACCTGAAGCTGAACCTGGACTAAACCGAGCTACTGTTCCTCCCGGGGAAGGGTTGCCCGCACCGAGACCCGTCCATCACCATCGATGGTACCGTGGTGACGCCAACTCCGACTGCGAGGAACCTGGGTGTGACCCTGGATGACCAACTGTCATTCTCAGTAAACATTGCATCGGTTACACGCTCCTGCAGATTCCTGCTCTACAACATCAGGAGGATTCTCTCCTTCCTCACTGACTGGTCGGATTACTGACGGAGTTACCACCGGGCTTTCCCCGGGGCAGGATCCACTCACGCTACAGTGTGTGTGACCTCTGACCTGTGTGTGAGCATCGTGGACGTACGACTCGTATCCTCCTTCCTGCAGCAGCTGAGAGGATCGAACCTGAACCGGAACTAAACACAGGAAACTACACACACACGCACACGCACACACACACACACACACACACACACACACACACACACACACACACACACACACACACACACACACACACACACACACACACACACACACACACACACACACACACACACACACACGTTGATGTTTATGTTGTTTCATCTCCTCTGACGTTGCTCCGTTCACATTGTTCTTTAACAGGAAGTTATCTGTAGCCAATCAGACGTGAGTATGTGTTACCTGTTGACAACATCAGCAGCTGATCCCAGACCAGAGGAGGAAGAGGAGGAGAGAGGAAGAGGAGGAAGAGGAGGAAGAGGGAGGAGCAGCTGACTGTCTGACAACAAGCTGTCAGAGAAGAACGGGTCCTCATCCAGACCACTGTTGTCAGAGGACGGACGGACAGACACACGCACACACACACACACACGCACACACACACACACACAGGTCAGATGACACACACACGCACACACACAGAAACACACACACACACACACACACACACAGGTCAGATGACACACACACGCACACACACACACACACAGGTCAGATGACACACACACGCACACACACAGAAACACACACACACACACACACACACACAGGTCAGATGACACACACACACACACACACACACACACAGGTCAGATGACACACACACGCACACACACAGAAACACACACACATTATTATCACTGTGATTGATAGGTTTGTTTATTCCGTTTCATAATCAGCTGTTTTTTTTTTTTAAGACGTCATGTTGTGATGTCACAGTGTGTTGGACTCACTCGCTGTCCTCGCTGTCCTCGGGGCTCTCGGCGTACCTGTCGTCCTGTCCTGCAGCAGGCGGAGACAGGTAACTACGACTCTCTAGGAAACTCAACACCAGCACGTCCAGAATGTCCCTGTGAGGCTTCTGTAGTAACTCGTCCACCAGAGACAGAGACGCCAGGCTGATCTGGGGACCGTCAGATATAAATATATACTGTGTATATATATATATATATTTATATATATGTCCTTGTCCTGGAGCTGGACTCACCTGGTCAGAGATGTGGTCGCATCGCTGCAGCAGCAGGTGAGTCAGAGTCTGAGTCCTCAGCAGGAAGTGAACCAGCTGATCCATCAGAGACGAGGACTGAACGAGTCTGACAGCAGCGCAGAGGACGGAGGTGGAGACCAGGACCACCTGTTCACACCTGAACCACAGACACACACCTGAACCACAGACACACACCTGAACCACCTGTTCACACCTGAACCACCTGTTCACACCTGAACCACAGACACACACCTGAACCACAGACACACACCTGAACCACAGACACACACCTGAACCACAGACACACACCTGAACCACCTGTTCACACCTGAACCACAGACACACACCTGAACCACAGACACACACCTGAACCACCTGTTCACACCTGAACCACAGACACACACCTGAACCACAGACACACACCTGAACCACAGACACACACCTGAACCACAGACACACACCTGAACCACAGACACACACCTGAACCACCTGTTCACACCTGAACCACAGACACACACCTGAACTGTAGTAGAACGTAGTTAACGTGTTTTAGTGTAGTATAACTGTACAGTCAGTACACAGAGTTAACGTGTTTTAGTGTAGTATAAATGTGTTTTAGTGTAGTATAAATGTGTTTTACTGTAGTATAACTGTGTTTTAGTGTAGTATAAATGTGTTTTAGTGTAGTATAAATGTGTTTTACTGTAGTATAAATGTGTTTTAGTGTAGTATAACTGTGTTTTACTGTAGTATAACTGTGTTTTAGTGTAGTATAGATATGTTTTAGTGTAGTATAAATGTGCTTTACTGTAGTATAAATGTGTTTTAGTGTAGTATAAATGTGTTTTAGTGTAGTATAACTGTGTTTTAGTGTAGTATAGATATGTTTTAGTGTAGTATAAATGTGTTTTACTGTAGTATAAATGTGTTTTACTGTAGTATAAATGTGCTTTACTGTAGTATAAATGTGTTTTACTGTAGTATAAATGTGCTTTACTGTAGTATAAATGTGCTTTACTGTAGTATAAATGTGTTTTAGTGTAGTATAAATGTGTTTTAGTGTAGTATAAATGTGTTTTACTGGAGTATAAATGTGTTTTAGTGTAGTATAAATGTGTTTTACTGTAGTATAAATGTGTTTTACTGTAGTATAAATGTGCTTTACTGTAGTATAAATGTGTTTTAGTGTAGTATAAATGTGTTTTACTGTAGTATAACTGTGTTTTAGTGTAGTATAACTGTGTTTTACTGTAGTATAAATGTCTTTTAGTGTAGTATAAATGTGTTTTACTGTAGTATAAATGTGTTTTAGTGTAGTATAACTGTGTTTTACTGTAGTATAAATGTGTTTTAGTGTAGTATAAATGTGTTTTACTGTAGTATAAATGTGTTTTACTGTAGTATAAATGTGTTTTACTGTAGTATAAATGTGTTTTACTGTAGTATAAATGTGTTTTACTGTAGTATAAATGTGTTTTAGTGTAGTATAACTGTGTTTTACTGTAGTATAAATGTGTTTTAGTGTAGTATAAATGTGTTTTACTGTAGTATAAATGTGTTTTAGTGTAGTATAACTGTGTTTTACTGTAGTTTAAATGTGTTTTAGTGTAGTATAAATGTGTTTTACTGTAGTATAACTGTTTTAGTGTAGTATAAATGTGTTTGTGTAGTATAAATGTGTTTTAGTGTAGTATAAATGTGTTTTAGTGTAGTATAAATGTGTTTTAGTGTAGTATAAATGTGTTTTACTGGAGTATAAATGTGTTTTAGTGTAGTATAAATGTGTTTTAGTGTAGTATAAATGTGTTTTACTGGAGTATAAATGTGTTTTAGTGTAGTATAAATGTGTTTTAGTGTAGTATAAATGTGTTTTACTGTAGTATAAATGTGTTTTACTGTAGTATAAATGTGCTTTACTGTAGTATAAATGTGCTTTGCTGTAGTATAAATGTGTTTTACTGTAGTATAAATGTGTTTTACTGTAGTATAAATGTGTTTTACTGTAGTATAAATGTGTTTTAGTGTAGTATAACTGTGTTTTAGTGTAGTATAAATGTGTTTTAGTGTAGTATAAATGTGTTTTACTGTAGTATAAATGTGTTTTAGTGTAGTATAAATGTGTTTTACTGTAGTATAAATGTGTTTTAGTGTAGTATAACTGTGTTTTAGTGTAGTATAAATGTGTTTTAGTGTAGTATAAATGTGTTTTACTGTAGTATAAATGTGTTTTAGTGTAGTATAACTGTGTTTTACTGTAGTATAAATGTGTTTTACTGTAGTATAAATGTGTTTTACTGTAGTATAACTGTGTTTTACTGAAGTATAAATGTGTTTTAGTGTAGTATAAATGTGTTTTAGTGTAGTATAAATGTGTTTTAGTGTAGTATAAATGTGTTTTAGTGTAGTATAAATGTGTTTTAGTGTAGTATAAATGTGTTTTAGTGTAGTATAACTGTTTTACTGTAGTATAACTGTGTTTTACTGTAGTATAAATGTGTTTTAGTGTAGTATAAATGTGTTTTAGTGTAGTATAAATGTGTTTTAGTGTAGTATAAATGTGTTTTACTGTAGTATAAATGTGTTTTACTGTAGTATAAATGTGTTTTACTGTAGTATAAATGTGTTTTACTGTAGTATAAATGTGTTTTACTGTAGTATAAATGTGTTTTAGTGTAGTATAAATGTGTTTTAGTGTAGTATAAATGTGTTTTAGTGTAGTATAAATGTGTTTTACTGTAGTATAAATGTGTTTTACTGTAGTATAAATGTGTTTTACTGTAGTATAAATGTGTTTTAGTGTAGTATAAATGTGTTTTACTGTAGTATAAATGTGTTTTACTGTAGTATAAATGTGTTTTACTGTAGTATAAATGTGTTTTACTGTAGTATAAATGTGTTTTACTGTAGTATAAATGTGTTTTACTGTAGTATAAATGTGTTTTAGTGTAGTATAAATGTGTTTTAGTGTAGTATAAATGTGTTTTACTGTAGTATAAATGTGTTTTACTGTAGTATAAATGTGTTTTACTGTAGTATAAATGTGTTTTAGTGTAGTATAACTTACGTTTGTAGCAGCTGAGGCTGAAGAACGTCAACCAACCAAAACCGATGAACACACCGAGCTAGCTTCACTGCTAACACCTGCGAACCCGCCCCCCCCCCCCCCCCCCCCACACACACACACACACACACACACACACACACACACACACACACACACACACACACACACACACACACACACACACACACACACACACACACACACACACACACACAAAACAGTGTATGACACATCTAATAAACAACACTGAGATGTATACTGTTGTGTAAACCATAAAATAATGTTGTAAACATGTATGAAAATGTGCAAAGATGCTCGGGCTGTACACTTGCTCACTTTGACATCCTGCCCACAAAGCCTAACCACATCAACATCCTACGACGGTAGACTAGCTATCGCAAACAGAAAGACCTTAGAAGGTCATAAATGTACACTATGTACACAGAGCCTCTTCCTGTTTTCGGAGGCGGAGCGCCTAGCAACTGTCACAGCCCAACTGTCACATCATGCGACAGGCAGAGAACCGAACACATAAATAACGAGTGAGATCCTCTCACAAGTTAGTTCGACTTAGGACTCGGCCCGATACAAGACCTAAAGCGCTTTCCACAGCAAGCCCTTACGAGACTCGGACGTCTTAGCTCATACGAGACAACTTCATAGTTACCCTGATACAGGACGCTCTCTACAAAAGACCCTTCTACAGATAAACACTTAGCTTTACGCTCCTCACAGAGACACATATACACTCCTTAACGGAACATTTAACATTATAATCCTTAAACAGGACATGACCTAATAACATAGATAAACAGGACATGACCTAATAACATAGATAAACAGGACATGACCTAATAACATAAATAAACAGGACATGACCTAATAGCATAGATAAACAGGACATGACCTAATAACATAAATAAACAGGACATGACCTAATAGCATAGATAAACAGGACATGACCTAATAACATAAATAAACAGGACATGACCTAATAACATAAATAAAACAGGACATGACCTAATAACATAGATAAACAGGACATGACCTAATAGCATAGATAAACAGGACATGACCTAATAACATAGATAAACAGGACATGACCTAATAACATAGATAAACAGGACATGACCTAATAACATAAATAAACAGGACATGACCTAATAACATAAATAAACAGGACATGACCTAATAGCATAGATAAACAGGACATGACCTAATAACATAGATAAACAGGACATGACCTAATAACATAGATAAACAGGACATGACCTAATAACATAGATAAACAGGACATGACCTAATAACATAGATAAACAGGACATGACCTAATAACATAAATAAACAGGACATGACCTAATAACATAGATAAACAGGACATGACCTAATAACATAAATAAACAGGACATGACCTAATAACATATAAACAGGACATGACCTAATAACATATAAACAGGACATGACCTAATAGCATAGATAAACAGGACATGACCTAATAACATAGATAAACAGGACATGACCTAATAACATAGATAAACAGGACATGACCTAATAACATATAAACAGGACATGACCTAATAACATATATAAACAGGACATGACCTAATAACATATAAACAGGACATGACCTAATAACATAGATAAACAGGACATGACCTAATAACAGATAAACAGGACATGACCTAATAGCATAGATAAACAGGACATGACCTAATAACATAGATAAACAGGACATGACCTAATAACATAAATAAACAGGACATGACCTAATAACATATAAACAGGACATGACCTAATAACAGATAAACAGGACATGACCTAATAACATAGATAAACAGGACATGACCTAATAACATAGATAAACAGGACATGACCTAATAACATAGATAAACAGGACATGACCTAATAACATAGATAAACAGGACATGACCTAATAACATATAAACAGGACATGACCTAATAACATAGATAAACAGGACATGACCTAATAACATAAATAAACAGGACATGACCTAATAACATAGATAAACAGGACATGACCTAATAACATATAAACAGGACATGACCTAATAACATATATAAACAGGACATGACCTAATAACAGATAAACAGGACATGACCTAATAACAGATAAACAGGACATGACCTAATAACATAGATAAACAGGACATGACCTAATAACATAAATAAACAGGACATGACCTAATAACATAGATAAACAGGACATGACCTAATAACATAGATAAACAGGACATGACCTAATAACATAAATAAACAGGACATGACCTAATAACATAGATAAACAGGACATGACCTAATAACATAGATAAACAGGACATGACCTAATAACATAAATAAACAGGACATGACCTAATAACATAAATAAACAGGACATGACCTAATAACATATAAACAGGACATGACCTAATAACATAAATAAACAGGACATGACCTAATAACATAGATAAACAGGACATGACCTAATAACAGATAAACAGGACATGACCTAATAACAGATAAACAGGACATGACCTAATAACAGATAAACAGGACATGACCTAATAACATAGATAAACAGGACATGACCTAATAACATAGATAAACAGGACATGACCTAATAACATAAATAAACAGGACATGACCTAATAACATAGATAAACAGGACATGACCTAATAACATAGATAAACAGGACATGACCTAATAACATAAATAAACAGGACATGACCTAATAACATAGATAAACAGGACATGACCTAATAACATAGATAAACAGGACATGACCTAATAACAGATAAACAGGACATGACCTAATAACATAAATAAACAGGACATGACCTAATAACATAGATAAACAGGACATGACCTAATAACATAGATAAACAGGACATGACCTAATAACAGATAAACAGGACATGACCTAATAACACAGATAAACAGGACATGACCTAATAACATAGATAAACAGGACATGACCTAATAACAGATAAACAGGACATGACCTAATAACATAAATAAACAGGACATGACCTAATAACATAAATAAACAGGACATGACCTAATAACATAGATAAACAGGACATGACCTAATAACAGATAAACAGGACATGACCTAATAACATAGATAAACAGGACATGACCTAATAACATAGATAAACAGGACATGACCTAATAACATAGATAAACAGGACATGACCTAATAACATAGATAAACAGGACATGACCTAATAACATAGATAAACAGGACATGACCTAATAACATAGATAAACAGGACATGACCTAATAACATAAATAAACAGGACATGACCTAATAACAGATAAACAGGACATGACCTAATAACATAAATAAACAGGACATGACCTAATAACATAAATAAACAGGACATGACCTAATAACATAGATAAACAGGACATGACCTAATAACATAGATAAACAGGACATGACCTAATAACATAAATAAACAGGACATGACCTAATAACACAGATAAACAGGACATGACCTAATAACATAGATAAACAGGACATGACCTAATAACAGATAAACAGGACATGACCTAATAACATAAATAAACAGGACATGACCTAATAACATAAATAAACAGGACATGACCTAATAACATAGATAAACAGGACATGACCTAATAACATAGATAAACAGGACATGACCTAATAACATAAATAAACAGGACATGACCTAATAACATAGATAAACAGGACATGACCTAATAACAGATAAACAGGACATGACCTAATAACACAGATAAACAGGACATGACCTAATAACATAGATAAACAGGACATGACCTAATAACAGATAAACAGGACATGACCTAATAACATAAATAAACAGGACATGACCTAATAACATAAATAAACAGGACATGACCTAATAACATAGATAAACAGGACATGACCTAATAACAGATAAACAGGACATGACCTAATAACATAGATAAACAGGACATGACCTAATAACATAGATAAACAGGACATGACCTAATAACATAGATAAACAGGACATGACCTAATAACATAGATAAACAGGACATGACCTAATAACATAGATAAACAGGACATGACCTAATAACATAGATAAACAGGACATGACCTAATAACATAGATAAACAGGACATGACCTAATAACATAGATAAACAGGACATGACCTAATAACAGATAAACAGGACATGACCTAATAACATAGATAAACAGGACATGACCTAATAACATAGATAAACAGGACATGACCTAATAACATAAATAAACAGGACATGACCTAATAACATAGATAAACAGGACATGACCTTATAACATAGATAAACAGGACATGACCTAATAACATAGATAAACAGGACATGACCTAATAACATAAATAAACAGGACATGACCTAATAACATAGATAAACAGGACATGACCTAATAACATAGATAAACAGGACATGACCTAATAACATAAATAAACAGGACATGACCTAATAACATAAATAAACAGGACATGACCTAATAACATAGATAAACAGGACATGACCTAATAACACAGATAAACAGGACATGACCTAATAACATAGATAAACAGGACATGACCTAATAACATAAATAAACAGGACATGACCTAATAACATAGATAAACAGGACATGACCTAATAACATAGATAAACAGGACATGACCTAATAACATAAATAAACAGGACATGACCTAATAACATAGATAAACAGGACATGACCTAATAACATAGCCTTCGGGACAGCACATAAATACATCCTGCTTGCTTACTTGCTTGATTGTTGAATAAACCTGTAAAGGAAATAAAACTACTCTGATATACCCACTCAAGGGATATAGAGAAATCCAACCTTTGTCTTTGACTACATGTTTGTGCTCCGAGTGAACCCCCCCCCGCTGACACAGCTTTAAGACGGGGCATCTTCCTGTGACGTGAAGGTGAGTGTGTAAAAGAATCCTCCTTGAAATCGTTGCCCAACATTGATAAACCGTAGTAAGGAAGGTATCCTGGTGTAAGGAAGGTATCCTGGTGTAACTAGATTACTAAAGACGAGAGGCTCTCGTGTCATACTTGACATCTGATAACTTAATAGAAAAGCCCACCGGGGGTATTTGCTGAAGAGAGAAAACGCAACAATACTGATGCACATGTGTGTGTGTGTGTGTGTGTGTGTGTGTACCTGAGGTGCTTCTCTCATCAGGTGATCCAGGAAGTCCAGCCAAGAGAAGAAGTTGGTCATGTGATCAGAAGACTGAGAGAACTGAGAGCTGAGAACACAAATTCAACTTGCTCATATTATCTTCTATGAGCTCTGATTGGTCGGTGAGACGTCTCCAGCATCAGTTACCATGGTTACCATGGTGATGTACCAGGTAAGAAGTGAAGTTACCTGATGAAGGACCCAGTACTACTGTTATCAGTACACACAAGTACTCGCTTTTATTACTGCTACTACTAATATTAAAACTTGTGTGTATTCAGTGTGTATTTAGTGTGTATTCAGAGTGTATTTAGTGTGTATTCAGAGTGTATTTAGTGTGTATTCAGAGTGTATTCAGTGTGTATTTAGTGTGTATTCAGTGTGTATTCAGTGTGTATTTAGTGTGTATTCAGAGTGTATTCAGTGTGTATTTAGTGTGTATTCAGTGTGTATTCAGTGTGTATTTAGAGTGTATTCAGTGTGTATTTAGAGTGTATTCAGTGTGTACTCAGTGTGTATTTAGTGTGTATTCAGTGTGTATTTAGAGTGTATTCAGTGTGTATTCAGTGTGTATTCAGAGTGTATTTAGTGTGTATTTAGTGTGTATTCAGTGTGTATTTAGAGTGTATTCAGTGTGTATTTAGAGTGTATTCAGTGTGTATTCAGTGTGTATTCAGAGTGTATTCAGTGTGTATTTAGAGTGTATTCAGTGTGTATTTAGAGTGTATTCAGTGTGTACTCAGTGTGTATTTAGTGTGTATTCAGTGTGTATTTAGAGTGTATTCAGTGTGTATTTAGAGTGTATTCAGTGTGTACTCAGTGTGTATTTAGTGTGTATTCAGTGTGTATTTAGAGTGTATTCAGTGTGTATTTAGAGTGTATTCAGTGTGTACTCAGTGTGTATTTAGTGTGTATTCAGTGTGTATTTAGAGTGTATTCAGTGTGTATTTAGAGTGTATTCAGTGTGTACTCAGTGTGTATTTAGTGTGTATTCAGTGTGTATTTAGAGTGTATTCAGTGTGTACTCAGTGTGTATTTAGTGTGTATTCAGTGTGTATTTAGAGTGTATTCAGTGTGTACTCAGTGTGTATTTAGAGTGTATTCAGTGTGTATTTAGAGTGTATTCAGTGTGTACTCAGTGTGTATTTAGTGTGTATTCAGTGTGTATTCAGTGTGTATTCAGTGTGTATTTAGAGTGTATTCAGTGTGTATTTAGTGTGTACTCAGTGTGTATTTAGAGTGTATTTAGTGTGTATTCAGTGTGTATTCAGTGTGTATTCAGTGTGTATTTAGAGTGTATTCAGTGTGTATTTAGTGTGTATTCAGTGTGTATTTAGAGTGTATTTAGTGTGTATTCAGTGTGTATTTAGAGTGTATTTAGAGTGTATTCAGTGTGTATTCAGTGTGTATTTAGAGTGTATTTAGAGTGTATTCAGTGTGTATTTAGAGTGTATTTAGTGTGTATTCAGTGTGTATTTAGAGTGTATTTAGTGTGTATTCAGTGTGTATTTAGAGTGTATTCAGTGTGTATTCAGTGTGTATTCAGTGTGTATTCAGAGTGTATTCAGAGTGTATTCAGTGTGTATTCAGAGTGTATTCAGTGTGTATTCAGTGTGTATTCAGAGTGTATTTAGAGTGTATTCAGAGTGTATTCAGTGTGTATTCAGTGTGTATTCAGTGTGTATTCAGAGTGTATTCAGTGTGTATTCAGAGTGTATTCAGTGTGTATTCAGTGTGTATTCAGAGTGTATTTAGAGTGTATTCAGTGTGTATTCAGTGTGTATTCAGTGTGTATTCAGTGTGTATTCAGTGTGTATTTAGAGTGTATTCAGTGTGTATTCAGAGTGTATTCAGTGTGTATTCAGTGTGTATTCAGAGTGTATTTAGAGTGTATTCAGAGTGTATTCAGAGTGTATTCAGTGTGTATTCAGAGTGTATTCAGAGTGTATTCAGTGTGTATTCAGAGTGTATTCAGTGTGTATTCAGAGTGTATTCAGTGTGTATTTAGAGTGTATTTAGAGTGTATTCAGTGTGTATTCAGTGTGTATTCAGTGTGTATTCAGTGTGTATTTAGAGTGTATTCAGTGTGTATTCAGTGTGTATTCAGTGTGTATTCAGTGTGTATTCAGAGTGTATTCAGAGTGTATTCAGTGTGTATTCAGCGTGTATTCAGAGTGTATTCAGAGTGTATTCAGAGTGTATTCAGAGTGTATTCAGTGTGTATTCAGTGTGTATTTAGAGTGTATTCAGTGTGTACTCAGAGTGTATTCAGTGTGTATTCAGAGTGTATTCAGAGTGTATTCAGAGTGTATGCAGTGTGTATTCAGTGTGTATTTAGAGTGTATTCAGTGTGTACTCAGAGTGTATTCAGTGTGTATTCAGAGTGTATTCAGAGTGTATTCAGTGTGTATTCAGTGTGTATTCAGAGTGTACTCAGTGTGTATTTAGTGTGTATTCAGTGTGTATTCAGAGTGTATTCATAGTGTATTCAGAGTGTATTCAGAGTGTATTCAGTGTGTATTCAGAGTGTATTCAGAGTGTATTCAGTGTGTATTTAGTGTGTATTCAGTGTGTATTCAGAGTGTATTCAGTGTGTATTTAGAGTGTATTCAGTGTGTATTCAGAGTGTATTCAGTGTGTATTCAGAGTGTATTCAGAGTGTATTCAGAGTGTATTCAGTGTGTATTCAGAGTGTATTCAGAGTGTATTCAGAGTGTATTCAGTGTGTATTCAGTGTGTATTCAGAGTGTATTCAGAGTGTATTCAGAGTGTATTCAGAGTGTATTCAGTGTGTATTCAGAGTGTATTCAGAGTGTATTCAGTGTGTATTTAGTGTGTATTCAGTGTGTATTCAGAGTGTATTCAGTGTGTATTTAGAGTGTATTCAGTGTGTATTTAGAGTGTATTCAGAGTGTATTCAGTGTGTATTTAGTGTGTATTCAGTGTGTACTCAGTGTGTATTCAGAGTGTATTCAGTGTGTATTCAGAGTGTATTCAGTGTGTATTTAGAGTGTATTCAGAGTGTATTCAGTGTGTACTCAGTGTGTATTCAGAGTGTATTCAGAGTGTATTCAGTGTGTATTCAGAGTGTATTTAGTGTGTATTCAGTGTGTACTCAGTGTGTATTCAGAGTGTATTCAGAGTGTATTCAGTGTGTATTCAGAGTGTATTCAGTGTGTATTCAGTGTGTATTCAGAGTGTATTTAGAGTGTATTCAGTGTGTATTCAGCGTGTATTCAGAGTGTATTCAGAGTGTATTCAGAGTGTATTCAGAGTGTATTCAGTGTGTATTCAGTGTGTATTTAGAGTGTATTCAGTGTGTACTCAGAGTGTATTCAGTGTGTATTCAGAGTGTATTCAGAGTGTATTCAGTGTGTATTCAGAGTGTACTCAGTGTGTATTCAGAGTGTATTCAGAGTGTATTCAGTGTGTATTCAGTGTGTACTCAGAGTGTATTCAGTGTGTATTCAGAGTGTATTCAGAGTGTATTCAGTGTGTATTCAGAGTGTACTCAGTGTGTATTCAGAGTGTATTCAGAGTGTATTCAGTGTGTATTCAGAGTGTATTCAGTGTGTATTCAGTGTGTATTCAGAGTGTATTCAGAGTGTATTCAGAGTGTATTCAGTGTGTATTCAGAGTGTATTCAGAGTGTATTCAGTGTGTATTCAGTGTGTATTCAGAGTGTATTCAGTGTGTATTCAGTGTGTATTCAGCGTGTATTCAGACTGTATTCAGAGTGTATTCAGCGTGTATTCAGAGTGTATTCAGAGTGTATTCAGTGTGTATTCAGAGTGTATTCAGAGTGTATTCAGTGTGTATTCAGAGTGTATTCAGTGTGTATTCAGTGTGTATTCAGCGTGTATTCAGACTGTATTCAGAGTGTATTCAGTGTGTATTCAGCGTGTATTCAGACTGTATTCAGAGTGTATTCAGCGTGTATTCAGTGTGTATTCAGAGTGTATTCAGCGTGTATTCAGAGTGTATTCAGAGTGTATTCAGAGTGTATTCAGTGTGTATTCAGCGTGTATTCAGCGTGTATTCAGCGTGTATTCAGTGTGTATTCAGAGTGTATTCAGAGTGTATTCAGTGTGTATTTAGTGTGTATTTAGTGTGTATTCAGAGTGTATTCAGTGTGTATTCAGAGTGTATTCAGAGTGTATTCAGAGTGTATTCAGTGTGTACCTCCATGGTGTATGAGGCCAGCTCTGCACCTCTCCAGGATCCAGACTCTCCAGAGGCAGCAGGGAGTAAAGCTCCAACAGCCTCCCAGCCAGCAGCTCTCCCAGCTGGGTACGATCGGACAGAATCTCTCCTGAAGATTCAGACTGGAGAGCAGAAAGCAGCAGAAGGCTGTGATAGGCCTTCAGACACACCGGAGCCCTCTGTGGAGACACAACAACAACAACAACACCGTTAGCCTTCAGACACACCGGAGCCCTCTGTGGAGACACAACAACAACAACAACACCGTTAGCCTTCAGACACACCGGAGCCCTCTGTGGAGACACAACAACAACAACAACACCGTTAGCCTTCAGACACACCGGAGCCCTCTGTGGAGACACAACAACAACATGACAACAACAACAACACCGTTAGCCTTCAGACACACCGGAGCCCTCTGTGGAGACACAACAACAACAACAACACCGTTAGCCTTCAGACACACCGGAGCCCTCTGTGGAGACACAACAACAACAACAACACCGTTAGCCTTCAGACACACCGGAGCCCTCTGTGGAGACACAACAACAACAACAACAACAACACCGTTAGCCTTCAGACACACCGGAGCCCTCTGTGGAGACACAACAACACAACAACAACAACAACACCGTTAGCCTTCAGACACACCGGAGCCCTCTGTGGAGACACAACAACAACAACAACAACAACACCGTTAGCCTTCAGACACACCGGAGCCCTCTGTGGAGACACAACAACAACATGACAACAACAACAACACCGTTAGCCTTCAGACACACCGGAGCCCTCTGTGGAGACACAACAACAACAACAACACCGTTAGCCTTCAGACACACCGGAGCCCTCTGTGGAGACACAACAACAACAACAACACCGTTAGCCTTCAGACACACCGGAGCCCTCTGTGGAGACACAACAACAACATGACAACAACAACAACACCGTTAGCCTTCAGACACACCGGAGCCCTCTGTGGAGACACAACAACAACAACAACACCGTTAGCCTTCAGACACACCGGAGCCTTGTTCCTCGTACGTGGCTCAACTAAGTCGATCAAATGTCCTATTAGCAGCTTAAAGTAACCCGATGATTGAAGTCAGGATATCTCGGTTCCTCAAAGGCTGATCAGCTCAAACAGTCTCGTTAAGTTGAACCAGACCTCAGTCATCAGGATAAGTGGGCGTGTCCGTCCTACTTCATCACCCCAATCAATCAGATGATATGTCTTTAAATGTGCGTCAGTAGGCTTAATGGAATGCATCATCAATGAGATCTTATAGAGGAAATAATGATCTCAACTCTTTCACAATAAGTAGATAAAACAAGCCCAACGAGTATCTAACTGATAGGAATCAATAGATACTTATGAGGATATATGTACTGTATGCTCTCATGTATCATACTATACATGTGTATATACATGTATGTGTAGATCACATATAGAACTAGGAGTTTGAATATGTGTGTGTGAATCTGTGTATGGATCAGTATGTTTATTATTCATAATCAGACATTCAATCAACTGAAGCAGTGAAGAGAACTTGTGTGTGATTCTCTCTCTTCTCATCATGAGTACAGTAATGATATGCTATGGTGTACTAATACCACTGTCATATCATGATGAGAGCTTTAACCCCCATGTAGTTTAACCATCAAGAGGACATGGGAGCAAGTCAAACCTAAGCACACCAACATGATTCAGAATGGTGAGTCCATACAATATGTGCCACGGTAATGTATTGAACACATCCAGAAGCTTCTTAAGCACCAAATAAACTTCACCAACAGCACGGCATGCAGCGGCATCGCCCACACTGTACAATAATGTACCACTCGCTCACAGCTCACGGCTCTGATCCAGTCTGTGAGACGCTCAATGCTCGTGTGGTGTTCACAATGTCTGACTCCAGAAGGTCTTGTTCATCAATGATTCCTTGTATCAGAATCGATCGCGCTCGTACAGGAAGTCATCGTGATGGGATAACGGATCTTGGCGATCTGGAAGAACTCTCTCCTATAAAACACTAATCTAACTAATATCGCTCCTTCATCACTGGGATGAGGAAGGAGATGACATGTTCCCGGGGGAGTGGTGAACTTCTCCAGCTTCCTTCAGTGAGCTGCTCTGGAGCAGGTTCACGCTTATGGATGTGTTGCTATGGTGATTTTGCCAAACTTGCTTCGTGGAACCGAAAAGCCTGACTTATGTGATCTCATCCTGAAAATGATCCGGCTAACTCAGTTAGTGACGTACGAGGAACGGGGCCCATAGCCCTTTGTGGAGACACGACAACAACAACAACAACACGACAACAACAACAACAACACGACAACAACAACAACAACATGACAACAACACCTTTAGCCTTGAGACACACCGGAGCCCTCTGTGGAGACTGTGGGAGAAAGATGTATTTGTGTCTTGAAGTATATTTGTGTAAAATCAATCATATCCATAATTCTAAATGTATCCATGTATATTCACATTCATACGGTGATATTGGCCGGTATCATTGTCATATGTTATTCACATCACTGAGACAGGGAGTCTAGTATAGCGGCCTTGGAGCCCGGGTGAAGATAGAGGGGGGGTGACGTAGATAAACAAGGAGGGCAAGATTTCTAACACAAGGGAAGACAAGAGCCGGTCGCTGTGACGTGGAACCAGGAGAAGACGAGTGGGGAAGGAGATGTGTTATGACTTGTCCGAGGTGCACAGTGTAACTTGTCTAGGTGAAAGTTCAGAGGAGGAGGAGGACATCGCCGAAGGGGGGGGGAAGACTTAGGGTAGAACGGAGGTATAAAGTAATGAACAATGCTATTGTGAAGTGAGTTGACTCCGGACAGCTCGGTTCTACTTTCTGATGAAGAGAATCCGATCTCTCTGGTGTTCTGTGGTCGTTACTGAGTTCAGTGAGATCCTGTGGTGTCTCACCACGAGTCAGATAGAGAACAGTTACTGAGCCAGCCGTTAGGTAAAGTCAAAGAAGCGGCTCATCAACGGGGGAAAAACCCACAACAGGACAACAACAGGACAACATCATCAACAACAACATGACAACACCACCTTTAGCCTTCAGACACACCGGAGCCCTCTGTGGAGACACGACAACAACAACATGACGACTGATAAGGATCTATGTTGACGTCTTTATTATCTAAACTGTGAACTGATTGATCATGACCTCATTAAAGTGATCACTCGTAATGAACTGACCGGACTCCTGGTGAGCTGCAGCAGAGCCGACAGCAGGCTGGACGGCGGCTCTGTCCTGTGATTGGACGGCTGTGATTGGTCAGAAGCTGATATCCCGGGTGCTGGTTGATCCAGAATCTGGATATTTAAATGTGATCAGATCAATAAGTGTTTTATTGATTCTGTGAGACGGATCATCACCACGTTAGTATTATTAATGACTCCATTAGTGATGAGGGCGCTGTGGTCGTTACCTGTAAGACGTATCTGAGAGTGGGCGGGTTTTGTTTGACTCTGGAGCAGAGAACCAATAAGAACTGAGCTTCCTCCTTCTCAGTCTGGGAACCAGGAAGTGCACACAGACCAATCAGCTTCTGGGGGCGGAACAGAGGTGATGTCAGACAGTGACATCATCATGACGTTATTATGTATCAGTGAATTAGAGCAGCTTGTTAGGTCACATGACCAGGTGTAACAGTTTACCTGCACAGGTCTGTAGACGTTAACCAGCTGTAACAAAGGCTTCTGGATTTGAGACAAGAACTTAGAGAAGAACAGGAAGACCTGCTGGACCATACCGGGGGGGTACTGAGGAAGAGGAGCAGGAGGAGGAGAGGGAGGAAGAAGAAGAAGAAGGAGGAGGAAGAGGAGGAATTATTTATTTTGTATGAATTATTATTATCTTATTAACTATTATTATTAATAGTTATATTGATCTATTGTTACCTGAGCTTTCCCCAGAGTGCACAGAGTCTCCAACAGTTTGTGTTCCAGCAGATACTCCAGACAAGGTCCTGTGTGCTCCACCTGAAGATCAATACACCTGAAGATCAATACACCTGAAAATCAATACAAGATCAATACACCTGAACATCAATACCAGATCAATACACCTGAAGATCAATACACCTGAAGATCAATACAAGATCAATACAAATGAACATCAATACCAGATCAATACACCTGAAGATCAATACACCTGAAGATCAATACACCTGAAGATCAATACACCTGAACATCAATACAAGATCAATACACCTGAAGATCAATACACCTGAAGATCAATACACCTGAAGATCAATACACCTGAACATCAATACACCTGAATATCAATACACCTGAACATCAATACAAGATCAATACACCTGAAGATCAATACACCTGAAGATCAATACACATGAAGATCAATACACCTGAACATCAATACAAGATCAATACACCTGAACATCAATACACCTGAAGATCAATACACCTGAACATCAATACAAGATCAATACACCTGAAGATCAATACAAGATCAATACACCTGAACATCAATACAAGATCAATACACCTGAACAGCAATACAGTACAAGTACTACAGTCTCAGTACTTGTACTCCTACCTGTCAAGTGTGTTACCTGTTGCTTCTCTTCGTACACCAGGATGTCCAACATCTGTCTGAGACACCAGGGGATGTCTGTCTGTCTGACAGGACGACTGTCATCTACACACACACACACACACACACACACACACACACACACACACACACACACACACACACACACAGGGTGAATCTGATTGGCTGATCAGGTGTGAACAGGTAACTGTGTCTCAGGTGAAACCTCACCTGTCGTCTTGATGTAATAGTTAGTGATTGATTTCCAATGATCCACAAAGGACTCCAACAGGTCCACTGTAGGCTCCCTCTGAGAGACAGACAGGTATAGAGACAGACAGGTAGAGAGAGACAGACAGGTAGAGAGAGACAGACAGGTAGAGAGACAGACAGGTAGAGAGAGACAGACAGGTATAGAGAGACAGACAGGTAGAGAGAGACAGACAGGTAGAGAGAGAGAGACAGATAGAGAGAGACAGACAGGTAGAGAGACAGACAGGTAGAGAGAGACAGACAGGTATAGAGAGACAGACAGGTAGAGAGAGACAGACAGGTAGAGAGAGAGAGACAAGTAGAGAGAGACAGACAGGTAGAGAGAGAGAGACAGATAGAGAGAGACAGACAGGTATAGAGAGACAGACAGGTAGAGAGAGACAGACAGGTAGAGAGACAGACAGGTAGAGAGACAGACAGGTAGAGAGAGACAGACAGGTAGAGAGAGACAGACAGGTATAGAGACAGACAGGTAGAGAGAGACAGACAGGTATAGAGAGACAGACAGGTAGAGAGACAGACAAGTAGAGAGAGACAGACAGGTAGAGAGAGAGAGACAGGTAGAGAGAGACAGACAGGTATAGAGAGACAGACAGGTAGAGAGACAGACAGGTAGAGACAGACAGACAGGTAGAGAGACAGACAGACAGGTAGAGAGAGAGACAGGTAGAGAGAGACAGACAGACAGGTAGAGAGACAGACAGGTAGAGAGAGAGACAGATGAAATCTGCATAAAGTTGTGAAGATTTGAATCCTGTGTAGTGACGTCAGTCAGAAGTAATAATTATGAATAATAACTTTTACAACGTGGACAGACTGATCAATGACGTCATCGATCGATCACGAACGATGCTAGAGCTAACAGAGGCTAGGTAAGCTAGCGTTAACTAACTGCTAACTCACCGTCTCTAGCGCGTGCAGCAGCATGCTGCTTAGCTTACTGAACGTGTCCATTCTTCCGCCAAAACCGACTGTCCGGTTAAGCCCGGTTAAACCCGGTTAAACCCGGTTTTCTGCGACATGTTGACAACTTCACTGACAGCTGACCGGAAACAACCAACCGGAAACAGCGAAATAAAAACATCCGGGGAGAAGTTTTCAAAATATAAGAACACAATGAATTTGATCACAGAATAATTCAGAATAATAGGCTCGCGCCTCATCGCCTCTTCTTCCGCGTGTGGCGCGGGACACAGCAGAAACACAGTGAAACTGATCTTCTGACGTCATACAGCAACATTACTACAGTGTGATGTCGTTATCTCAAGAAGACGTCATTAAATAACTTTAACTTAGTTAGGTTCGTTGGAGATGAGTCGGTCCTGATCAGAACCGATCACCTTATCTCTTATCTCTTAACATATATATATATATGTATATATATATACATACATATATACACATATATATACATATATACACATATATACACACATATATACACACATATATACACACATATATACATACATATATACACATATATATACATACATATATACACATATATACACACATATATATACACATATATATACATACATATACATACATATATACACATATATATATACACACATATATACATACATATATACATACATATATACACACATATATACACACATATATACATACATATATACACATATATATACACATATATATACATACATATATACATACATATATACACATATATACACACATATATATATAGACATATATATACATATATATACATACATATATACACATATATATACACATATATATACATACATATATACATACATATATACACATATATACACACATATATATATAGACATATATATACATATATATACATACATATATACACATATATATATACACACATA
>JAVDOI010000016.1:17833207-17855707 GCA_032191485.1 Leptoclinus maculatus
CCCCCAATTCCCTAGCCAGCCCAACAGTCGTTTGAGTTCCCCAACCGCCCCAACAGTCGCTTGAGTTCCCCAACCGCCCCAACAGTCGCTTGAGTTCCCCAACCGCCCCAACAGTCGCTTGAGTTCCCCAACCGCCCCAACAGTCGCTTGAGTTCCCCAACCGCCCCAACAGTCGCTTGAGTTCCCCAACCGCCCCAACAGTCGCTTGAGTTCCCCAACCGCCCCAACACTCGTTTGAGTTCCCCAACCGCCCCAACACTCGTTTTAGTAATCCAGTTGTCCGTCATTGTCACGATTAGGCTTTGCCTTCTGTGTCTGTCTAGCTCCACACCCTCCTCACTCATATAATCAGTTTATTCAGTACACCTGTCAGTCACTCCCTCAGTCTAAATTCCCTTCACCTGCCTCGGATCATTAATCAAGCACTTCCCTCTCATCAGCACAACTCCCCTCACCTGTTCTCACCTCTATTTAAACCCCTGCCTCACACACACTCACTGCCAGATCATTACCCCATGTGCTTCATGTCTACCTGCCCGTTTAGCTTGTCCTGTTCCCGGTTTCCCTGTCCTGTCCTGTCCTGTCCTGTCCTGTCCTGTCCTGTCCTGTCCTGTTCCTACTGGACTTACCCCCTCGTCTCTTGTCTGTTGCTTGGACTCCCCCCCGTTGTGTTCTGGTATGTTTCCTGTGTTTGTTTAATAAATGCCACCTTCACGATACTCTGCCTGGTCTGCGTTTGAGTCCTCCACCATGCCCCGTGACAGTCATATCGCCATCGGGCTGATTTGTAATCCGTCTCCAACATTAGTCCTGTCTGACCAGTCGGACCAGTTTGAATCTTTATGGTCTGTCTGTCTCCCACCCGTCCCCCGTCTCTTCGGTGGACTGTGCTCATGTAACAGACAAAGGGCTGTGTGACCTTTTGAACCCAGAACAATAACAAAAAACAGCTGAGGCACCGCACGTGTGTTCAGGGAAGCTAAACTAGCTTAGCAGGAAACCAACAGCAGCACACACACTACGAACTCTCCCCACAGAGTTTAGCTGTTCCCTACTGATTCAAACAATCTAACAATCTAACTGTTGGAGCTATTTATTTGATATTAGTATTTTGTTATTTAATTAATAAGTAGTGTTTAATTTAAGTAGTGTCCAGCGCGATGGACGCGCTGGAGAGGGGGCGCGGCTTATCGCCCTGAAAGACGTTCAACTGTCCGCCATCAACCATGGAAAAAATAACCTCTATTTCTGCTTAGTACGTGTTGTGGAAGTCCCAGATATCACGGGAAACTAAACACTGTCATGTCTGGGTTAATAACATTGTCCAGAGGAGCTCCGTGGATTTGATCGAGATGTATTCACTGTGTCTAGCAAGCCACACGTCCGCTGTTTACTACGGCTGTATGAGCCCCAAATAAACTGATTTGGCTGTGATTTAACTGCAATAAACCGACAAAAAGGGACTCCGAAATAACTACCTAATGATGCCCATTTGTCTGAATTCATGTTTTGTTAGTTCTCTCCGCAATACGACAAGCAAATAACTTTTAAAATACTTGTTTTCTCAATGGAGCTCGGATGGATCGGTGCTAGGCTATGCTAACATGGTAGCAGCTCCATCAACACTCACAATAACGTCATCTAGACGTAAATACGGCAGCGTCTTTTTCATTGTTTGTACCATCTGGTTTACACACACACACATTTATACACATAGTTTGGTCCGGTCTCTATTGATATGAGGTATCGTAGAGCTCCGGGTGAACACAGACGGCTCCGGTATTTATTTCCTGATTCAGCAACGGCAGGAAGTCAGTGATGACAGGAGGAGCATCTCAACGCTGATAGGCTATCGCGCCACAGCGTCACGCGATTTTTTCGCAGAAGTTCAAATATTTCAACTTCTGCGTTTAAGGCGTTTTGGCGTTTGACGCGATTCACGTCCATCGCGCCGCAAATTTGCGTCCATCGCGCCGCGCCATCGCAGATTCGCGTCACTCCAGTCTCATCGCGTCTGTGCAGAGACTTTGTATGTAATCTACTCGCGCGAATAATTCGCACGCGTTTGGTGTGAACGCAGCATTATAGTGGGAGCGCACCGGGCCCAGGTGCCTCCACTTAGGGTGATCACCACCTCTGGTACCTGCTGGCTTAAAGGAACATACACAAGTAACCACGATAGGGAACCGTCACAGATAGATTAATAGTTTATTGGAGCATCTCTTTATAATAAATAACAAGAACAGATACAAGCCACAGTAGAGTCCAGTAGAGTCCATTAGAGCCCTCCAGTAGAGTTCAGTAGTGTCCATTAGAGCCCAGTAGAGTCCATCAGAGCCCCAGCAGAGTCCATTAGAGCCAAGTAAAGTCCAGCAGAGGCCATTACAGTCCGGTAGAGTTCAGTAGAGTCCATTAAAACCCAGCAGAGTCAATTAGAGTTCAGCAGAGTCCATTAGAGCCCAGCAGAGTCCATTAGAGCTCAGTAAAGTCCAGCAGAGTCCATTAGAGCTCAGTAAAGTCCAGCAGAGTCCATTAGAGCCCAGTAGAGTCCATTAGAGCCCAGTAAAGTCCAGTAGAGTCCATTAGAGCCCAGCAAAGTCCATTAGAGTTCAGCAGAGTACATTAGAGCCCAGTAAAGTCCAGCAGAGTCCATTAGAGCCCAGTAGAGTTCAGTAGAATCCAGTGGAGTCTGTGTTCACAAACTTTTCATCACAATTGTAAGTGTTTACTGTTTTACAATAAATCTGAACATTAAAATAAGTAAACTCTCCGAAACAAACTAACGTCAAATTCTCTGAACTACGGAAGCCCAGAACGACCAACACATCAAGCTAAGCTAACAGCTCCTCCCTGCTTCCAGGACCGGATCTGACTCTGTGCGTCATGGCCGAGACTCAAGTGTTGGACTGTTCCTTTAAGACAGATTCTAAACATAAAGAGCCTACAAAATTATGAATATATACAGTTTAACTTTCAAATAAACACCTGAGCCATATACAGACGAGGTTACAACACTTGGACCAAAGCTGTATGTATAGCCTTATTCTGGTCACACCAGAGCCATATACAGGTGGAGTTGTTCTAGTTAGTCCAATCGGACCAGAGCCATATACAGGTGGAGTTGTTCTAGTTAGTCCAATTGGACCAGAGCCATATACAGGTGGAGTTGCTCCAGTTAGTCCAATTAGACCAGAGCCATATACAGGTGGAGTTGTTCTAGTTAGTCCAATTAGACCAGAGCCATATACAGGTGGAGTTGTTCTAGTTAGTCCAATTAGACCAGAGCCATATAGATGTGGAGTTGCTCCAGTTAGTCCAATTAGACCAGAGCCATATACAGGTGGAGTTGTTCTAGTTAGTCCAATTAGACCAGAGCCATATACAGGTGGAGTTGTTCTAGTTAGTCCAATTAGACCAGAGCCATATACAGGTGGAGTTGTTCCAGTTAGTCCAATTAGACCAGAGCCATATACAGGTGGAGTTGCTCCAGTTAGTCCAATTAGACCAGAGCCATATACAGGTGGAGTTGTTCCAGTTAGTCCAATTAGACCAGAGCCATATACAGGTGGAGTTGCTCCAGTTAGTCCAATTAGACCAGAGCCATATAGATGTGGAGTTGAGCTAAAATCAAGAAATTTCAGGAAGTAGCAAAATGAAAAACGGATCTGACGTCAGAAGATGTTAAAAAAGGAAACATGCAAAACTAAAATATGAACTGAGGGGTGGAGTCAGGTCAGAGGTCAGATCCCGCTCTGTGATTGGTTGATTAAATGCCGGAGTTCCGGAACTCTCCGTTCTCTGTGATCTGCAGAGAGGACGTGTTGCTAGGAGACAGGCCGTTCCTCTGTGACGTCACAGCGTAGCGCTCCTTCAACTGAGTCAGAGCGGCCATCAAACGACTGTTAGAGGAGTCAAGGCTGGAGATCCTCTTCTCCTGAGAGACAGACAGGCACACAGACAGGAGGGGGGAGACAGGAGAGAGTCAGACAGGCGGGCAGACAGGAGGGAGGGAGAGAGTCAGACAGGCAGGAGGGAGGGAGGGAGAGAGAGAGTCAGACAGGCAGACAGACAGGAGGGAGGGAGAGAGTCAGACAGGCAGGAGGGAGGGAGGGAGAGAGAGAGTCAGGCAGGCAGACAGACAGGAGGGAGGGAGAGAGTCAGACAGGCAGGAGGGAGGGAGGGAGAGAGAGAGTCAGACAGGCAGACAGACAGGAGGGAGGGAGAGAGTCAGACAGGCAGGAGGGAGGGAGGGAGACAGAGAGTCAGACAGGCAGACAGACAGGAGGGAGGGAGAGAGTCAGACAGACAGGAGGGAGGGAGGGAGAGAGAGAGTCAGACAGGCAGGAGGGAGGGAGGGAGAGAGAGAGTCAGACAGGCAGACAGACAGGAGGGAGGGAGAGAGTCAGACAGGCGGGCAGACAGGAGGGAGGGAGGGAGTCAGACAGGCAGGAGGGAGGGAGGGAGAGAGAGAGTCAGACAGGCAGACAGACAGGAGGGAGGGAGAGAGTCAGACAGGCGGGCAGACAGGAGGGAGGGAGAGAGTCAGACAGGCAGGAGGGAGGGAGGGAGAGAGAGAGTCAGACAGGCAGACAGACAGGAGGGAGGGAGAGAGTCAGACAGGCAGGAGGGAGGGAGGGAGAGAGAGAGTCAGACAGGCAGACAGACAGGAGGGAGGGAGAGAGTCAGACAGACAGGAGGGAGGGAGGGAGAGAGAGAGTCAGACAGGCAGACAGACAGGAGGGAGGGAGAGAGTCAGACAGACAGGAGGGAGGGAGAGAGTCAGACAGACAGGAGGGAGTCAAACAGGAAGGATTGAGGGTACATCCCAAGTCTCTTAATTGCATCCCCATCACAAACAGACGTCGCTTCACGTGACGCTTCAGAGGAAAGGACGTCTCATGTCTCTTAAAGCATATCTCCTTGTTTCCTCTCGCCTAGCATGGTTTCCTCCATGCATCCCTGGTGGGAGGGACTAAGACGCAAGGAAAGGACGCAAGTGAAGGAAACGGGGATGCAATTAAGAGACTTGAGATGTACCCCTGGGATGTACCCTCAGACAGGAAGGAGACAGCTGATCACAATAAAAGAGCTACAAGGAGCTGCCTCAGACACACAGACATACACACAGACAGACACACACACAGACAGGTAGACACACACACAGACAGACAGACAGGCAGACAGGTACCTGTGCCTCTATGATCTTCTGCTTGGAGTCCACCACAGCCTGCATGTCAGAGTGATCCTTCTTCAGCTCCTCCTCTACGGCCATCAACCTGCACAGGTCACAGGTCAGACAGGTGAGAGAGACAGACAGCTGTACAGACAGACAGACAGAGCTGTACAGACAGACAGACAGACCTGCTGATGATGCTGTTCATCTGGAGATCTTTATCGTCCTGCAGCCGCCTCAGTCTGCTCTCTGTGTCCTCCAACCTCACCTGAGACAGCAGAGTCATGTGATCATGAACACAGTGTCATCAGCTGAGCTTTTCTACAGGTGAGTGAAGCTGTGTGTCTCAGGTGGATCAGGGATCAGGTGACTCACCTGGTACTCCTGCAGCATGCGTTGGTTCTGCTGATCCTGGACCAGCAGTCGAGCTTCACACTCGTCCTGACGCATTGCTGCAACTCTCAACTTCTCCTGCAGCAACGTGATCTCCTGCTGGTACTAAACACACAGAGAGAGAGTCAGAACCAGGAGAACCAGTAGGACCAGTAGGACCAGTAGGACCAGGAGAACCAGGAGATTTGCCTGCAGAAAAAGAGACGGACACTTCTCTTTCCAACCAAGTGCCGGCCAAAGGACGAGCCCTGAAGAGCCCCCTCTCTGCCGAGAGAGAGGCTGAAGGCAGCGCAGCCGAGTGGATTCACCACTCGGAGAACCGTCGGCTACTGAAAGCACCATTAAGAAAGCCTTACTCCACAGTAAGGCTTACTGAGGGTGTCTGGGCTTAGTTAGGTCATTGTGTTTATTATCTTGTTTGTGTTGCTTAAGTTACTTTATAACGTGGTGTGTATGCTTAATAATCGCCGAGATCGTTAATGCTGTGTAGAAATGTGTGTTTCATACTGCTGCAATCGTGTTGAGATCATTCACCGCTGGTGGGGCCGGAAGTTGTCTCATCGGTTCAAAGGTCAGAACCGCGACTGGGCGAGTCAGAGATCTTCAGCGACGTTTCTGTAGACGAGAGAACAATCTCCGTGTTTCACCGCGGTGGTGAGGATCTGCTTGTTTTGGAGGATGTTGTTCTTTTACTAACCCACACACACATATAGCGTTAGCTACATGTAGCTCCGGGTTGAGCTAACTACCTCAGACACGTGTAGATAACACAATCTCTACTGTCTCGCCCCATTTTGGAGTCTCGCGTCATTTTGTGGTCCCGTGTGAAACTACACCTCCATTTTGATAGTTCTATCTGTCTCCAACGTGTAGTCCCATGTGACGTAGCCACGTTTTAGATTACATCATACGTTGCCTGACGTTGCCTGACTATTGACATTGTGAGTGAATATTAATTATGAGACTTATGCCCCTTATAATGCCCCTCATGTTCGCAGGGTGGTGCCCCGTTATTATTAATAATTGTTAATAATCTTACTGACATTAATAATTCTATTGATGATAACTCAAACACGCTCCTTTACGTTCCCAACACCCAGCAAGACCAGTAGGACCAGTAAGAGCAGTAGAACTAGTAGAACCAGTAGGACCAGTAGACACAGTAGAACCAGTAGGACCAGTAGACACAGTAGGACCAGTAGGACCAGTAGAACCAGTAGAAATTGTTGAACCAGTAGAACCAGTACGACCAGTAGAACCAGTAGGACCTGTAAGACCAGTAGAACTAGTAGACCCAGTAGGACCTGTAGAACCAGTGAGACCAGTACGACCAGTTGAACTAGTAGAACCAGTAAGACCAGTAGGACCAGTAGAACCAGTAGTCTCTTACCTTCTCTATGAGGGCGTCGTCATGGCGGTCGTCCTCCGTCTCTCCGTAGGACGATGCAGAGTTCATGTTGAGCAGCCAGGCAGCCGTCCGGTCCAACGCACAGGGAGACTGAGCCTACACACACACACACACACACACACACACACACACACACACACACACACACTGTTACTACACGTCAAAGGTCAGAACAGGTCACCATGTTTAAGGCGTTACCTTAGCGGCGGGTCTTTGTTTCTCGGGACTGTCTCCTTTAGACGACGACGACGTCTGTCTGAGGCGCGACTGGCCGCTGCTCGGCCAATCGGGACTCGATGACATCATGCTGCCGGAGGCGGGGCGAGTAGGGTAGGCGGAGCCTCCGCCGCCGCTAAGCATGCTGGGAGGAGTGCGACCTCGAGGAGGTCCAGGAGGAGCGGAGGAGGGAGGAGGAGGCTGGTCGATGCGTCTCTGAGGACCTGAAGTCTGACGAGAGGGGGCGGAGCTACCTGAGGGGGAGGAGCAACAACAGTGACATCATCAGGAAAGCTGAACATGTATATATCATTATATATATATAGTATATATAGTATATATATACTGTATATATGTATATATAGTGTATATAATGATATATACATCTCTGGACGTTCAAACGTGGACGAAGCTGAGTGATTTGAGAACCAGCTGGAGAAACAGGAGGAACTGAACAACAGAGATGAGGTCACATTATGAGGTCACATAATGAGGTCACATGATTCTACGAGGTCATATGATGAGGTCACATGATCCTACGAGGTCACATGATGAGGTCACATGATGAGGTCACATGATGAGATCACATGATACAATCACATGATGAGGTCACATGATTCTACGAGGTCACATAATGAGGTCACATGATACAGTTATATGATGAGGTCACATGATCCTACGAGGTCACATGATCCCACGAGGTCACATGATGAGGTTTCATGATGAGGTCACATGATGAGGTCACATGATACGATTATATGATGAGGTCACATGATCCTACGAGGTCACATGATCCCACGAGGTCTCATGATGAGGTCACATGATGAGGTCACATGATGAGGTCACATGATGAGGTCACATGATTCTACGAGGTCACATGATGAGGTCACATTATTTTACGAGGTCCCATGATGTGGTCCCATGATGAGGTCCCATGATGAGGTCCCATGATGAGGTCACATGATGAGGTCACATGATCAGGTGATCTCAGTGGATCCTGGTGGTGGTCTTACCTGTGAGGGTCTCAGACAGAGCTCGTCTTGAGTATTCCTCTCCACTGCTGCTGCTGGACATGGCCGACATGGCCGACATGGCCGACATCCCCCCCCCTCTCTCCCCCCCCCCCAGCCCCACAGACATCTGGGTAAGAAACGCCGGTTTGGTTGCCATGGCGTTTTCTGTCCCCTGCGACCCCCCTGAGCCGTCCGAGGGCGTGGCGTCCGTCGGTTGTCGCGGCGACGTGGCGGTCATGTGATACACGGGGTTCTGGAAGGAGAGGGGGAGGAGCCCCGTCCTGCGCTGCCATTGACCGTCGTCGAGGCCGTCGCTGGGGGAGGAGTCCTGCAGGTCGACCAGAGACAGGCTGCGGCTCTCATTGGTCAGATCGGGCCCCTCCCTCCGGCCCCCGTTGGTCATTTCAAAACCTGCTTCGTTCTCATTGGGCTCAGAGTACGAAGAACTCGCCGCCGGAGAGCCCTGCACACCTACAGAAAGTGAAATCAGAGGTCAGACTGAGGTCAAAGGTCACACACTGAGGTCAGCTCTAATAAGGTTAAAGGTCAAAGGTCACCTGATGCCGGCTGCAGACTGGATCCTTTAGTGACGAAGAACAAGTCTTTGTTCTCTGGAGTCGGAGACGGAAGTCTGGTGAAGTCCACCAAACTACACACACATTATTGCAGTTATTACAGTGTGTTACTACAGTGTGTTACTACAGTGTGTTACTACAGTGTTATTACAGTGTGTTACATTACATTATATTACAGCCATTTAGCAAACGCTTTTATCCAAAGCTACTTGCAATAAGTGTATTCAACATAGGTATTCAAGAGAACTACTAGTCACCAGAAGTCATAAGTGCATCTCCTTTTTTAAACAAGCGTCTAAGAGCATAAACCAGAGCAAAAGTACAGTGACAAACTAATATGAATACAATAAGTGCAACAAACTAGTATGATTACAATAAGTGCTAATAAGTGCTCATACAATAGGTGCTAAGTGGAAGGCTCAGGGTAGTACTTACTACAGTGTGTTACTACAGTGCGTTATTACAGTGCTATCAGTATGTTACTACAGTGTGTTACTACGGTGTGTTATTATATGGATCCTTTAGTGACGAAGAAGTGATGAAGTCTGTTCTCTGGAGTCGGCGAAAAAAAAAGTGTCATCACAGTGTGTTATTACAGTGTTATTACAGTGTTATTACAGTGTGTTATTACAATGTGTTATTACAGTGTGTTACGACAGTGTGTTACGACAGTGTCTTACTACACTGTTAGAACAGTGTGTTATTACAGTGTTTTATCAGTGTTATTACAGTGTATTATTACTACAATGTGTTATTACAGTGTTACTACAGTGTGTTACTACAGTGTGTTATCACAGTGTGTTATCACAGTGTTAATACAGTGTGTTATTACATTATTATTGTGTGATTGTGTGACTTTGGTGAATCGTGATGTTGTGTGTTGTCTATAGACGTCTGTATTTGATATGAACCGAGCTAAATGCTAATGCTAACAGGACACATGATACTAACCCTCCATCCAGTCCGACGTTGCCCTGCAGGCCAATAGAGGGATTACAAGCCGCAAGAGGAGGAGAGAGGGGCGGGGACAGGGGGGCCGGGGACAGAGGGGGCGGGGACACCACACGCTGAGGCTCTGGAGATGACACGGACACGCCCCCGGGATTAACCACGCCCCCGGGGTTAGCCAGAGCCGCTGACACTTCTCTGATTATCCGAGGTAGAGGACCGAGCTTCGACAGGCTCGACTGGAGACAGACAGACAGGTAGACAGACAGGTACGGGAGAGACAGATGTCAGATTGTCACCACTCTCTGCTCTGTCCGCTAAATATAAAGCTATAGCCAGCAGATGGTTAGTTTATTTTAGCATAAAGTCTAGCTAGCCTGACTCCGTCTGAAGGTAAAAACATCCACCTGTCAGCTCCTCTAAAGTTCACTGATTCACATGTTGTATCTGTTTGGTTTCATCTGAACAGAAAGTGAAATATGAAAAGAACAACTGGTAAGGTAAAGAAGTCCTGGGTCACCTGATCAGGTGTGTTACCTGATCCAGCTCGGTCAGCAGGGTGTGCAGGCTGGACAGCTCTCGGCCGAGGTCGATGTATCCGTCGAAGCCGGCGGTGTGGTTCAGTCCATCAGGGTTTGAGATCTCCTGCAGGAAACGCTGCATGCTGCTCCACTGACGCTCCACAAAGTCATTCATAAACAGCATGTACTCCTCTTTAGTCCCGAACCTGCAGCCACAGGTAAGGGGTAACACGTACAGGTAACATGTACAGGTAACACGTACAGGTAACACATACAGGTAACACGTACAGCTACACATACAGGTAACACGTACAGCTACACATACAGGTAACATGTACAAGTAACATGTACAGGTACACATACAGGTAACATGTACAGGTAACATGTACAGGTACACATACAGGTAACATGTACAGGTAACACGTACAGGTAACATGAACAGGTACACATACAGGTAACACGTACAGGTACACATACAGGTAACACGTACAGGTACACATACAGGTAACATGTACAGGTACACATACAGGTAACATGTACAGGTAACATGTACAGGTAACATGTACAGGTAACATGTACAGGTACACATACAAGTAACATGTACAGGTAACAGGTACACATACAAGTAACATGTACAGGTAACATGTACAGGTAACATGTACAGGTACACACACAAGTAACATGTACAGGTACACACACAAGTAACATGTACAGGTAACACATACAGGTAACACTTACAAGTACACATCCCTTTAACAGTTAAAAGTACACATGCAGGTAACAATTACAGGTATACGAGTAAACAGGTAAACAAACAATACAGGTATTCACCGACAGGTCAAAGTATTTTACAAAAATCCCAGTAAAAGCCCCCCAGTTCCTTCACAGTAAAAGCCCCCAAGCCTCATCAAAATAAAAGCCCAGACTTACTTGCTGAAGTTGGCGAGGTTCTGGATGACTTTGGCGATGAGGGTCAGAGTTCTAGCAGAGCGTTCGTCGGGGAATTCCTGCATCAGGTCGAACAGCGACGGCGACATCACCGCCGGACACAGGAAGCGAAGGAACAACGAGGCGCTGATGAGACGCTCACTGATGTCTGGTCGACCTCGGTTACTGCACTCCTGTCGCCATGACGCAAAAACCTCCTTCAGCTCCCGGGGGAAGACCCTGAGGTAGTTAAAGGAGTAGTTAAATGGATAGTTAAAGGAGTAGTAAAAGGAGTAGTTAAAGGAGTAGTTAAAGGGGTAGTTAAAGGGGCAGTTTAAGGAGTAGTTAAAGGAGTAGTTAAAGGGGCAGTTTAAGGAGTAGTTAAAGGGGTAGTAAAAGGAGTAGTTAAATTAAAGGAGTAGTTAAAGGGATAGTTAAAGGAGTAGTTAAATTAAAGGAGTAGTTAAAGGGATAGTTAAAGGAGTAGTTTGAGGGGTAGTTAAAAGAGTAGTTAAAGGGGTAGTTAAAGGAGTAGTTAAAGGGGTAGTTAAAGGAGTAATAAAATGAGTAGTTGAGGGAGTAGTTAAAGGGGTAGTTAAAGGAGTAGTTAAAATGGTAGTTAAAGGAGTAGTAAAATGAGTAGTTAAAGGAGTAGTTAAAGGGTACATCATATCATACAAAGTGTGTGTTTTCACTGTGTGTGTGCAGGGTTTGTACAGGGTGAATACAGTGTAAGTCCAGTGTGTGTACAGCATGTTCATTGTGTAGAGTACTGTGCAGTGTGTGTAAGGTACAGTGTGTGTACAGTGTATGTACAGTGTGTACTGTATATATCTGTGTACCTGTATGAGTCAAGGATCTTGCAGAAGGCGAGTTCACAGCACATCCTCAGGTTAGCCTGATGCTCTGCGAGGTCAGAGGTCGCACAGCGAGATGGGTCGACTTCACAGTTCTCATCTGATTCATATAAAGCTTTAATGAACTCACCTGAACACAGAAAACACAAACAAATATTTATATCGTTAGGGTTAAAGCAAGACATGACATCTAACACACTTCTGTCCAGAGGATCTCTCTGAGGTTTTTTGTTGTTGTTTTTGGAGAGTTTTTCCTGGACCGATCAAAGGCCAACCTATCACAATAATAAACCTATATATCACAATAATAAACCTCTATATCACAATAATAAACCTATATATCACAATAATAAACCTCTATATCACAATAATAAACCTCTATATCACAATAATAAACCTCTATATCACAATAATAAACCTATATATCACAATAATAAACCTATATATCACAATAATAAACCTATATATCACAATAATAAACCTCTATATCACAATAATAAACCTATATATCACAATAATAAACCTCTATATCACAATAATAAACCTATATATCACAATAATAAACCTCTATATCACAATAATAAACCTCTATATCACAATAATAAACCTATATATCACAATAATAAACCTCTCTATCACGATAACAAACCTCTCTATCACAATAATAAACCTCTCTATCACAATAATAAACCTCTGTCACAATAATAAATCTCTGTCACAATAATAAATCTTTCTATCACAATGAAAAACCTCTATATTACAATAATAAACCTCTATATCACAATAATAAACCTCTCTATCACGATAACAAACCTCTCTATCACAATAATAAACCTTTCTATCACAATGAAAAACCTCTATATCACGATAATACACCTCTATATTACAATAATAAACCTCTCTATCACAATAATAAACCTCTCTATCACAATAATACACCTCTATATAACAATAATAATCCTCTATATCACGATAATAAACCTCTATATAACAATAATAAACCTCTTTATCACAATAATACACCTCTATATTACAATAATAAACCTCTATATCACGATAATAAACCTCTATATAACAATAATAAACCTCTATATAACAATAATAAACCTCTCTATCACAATAAAACACCTCTATATTACAATAATAAACCTCTATATCACGATAATAAACCTCTATATAACAATAATAAACCTCTATATAACAATAATAAACCTCTCTATCACAATAATACACCTCTATATTACAATAATAAACCTCTATATCACGATAATAAACCTCTATATAACAATAATAAACCTCTATATCACAATAATAAACCTCTCTATCACAATAACAAACCTCTCTATCACAATAATAAACCTCTCTATCACAATAATACACCTCTATATTACAATAATACACCTCTATATAACAATAATAAACCTCTCTATCACAATAATACACCTCTATATTACAATAATACACCTCTATATAACAATAATAAACCTCTCTATCACAATAACAAACCTCTATATCACAATAATAAACCTCTCTATCACAATAATACACCTCTATATTACAATAATACACCTCTATATTACAATAATAAACCTCTATATCACGATAATAAACCTCTATATAACAATAATAAACCTCTATATTACAATAATAAACCTATATATCACAATAATAAACCTCTATATTACAATAATAAACCTCTATATCACAATAATAAACCTCTCTATCACAATAACAAACCTCTCTATCACAATAATAAACCTCTCTATCACAATAATACACCTCTATATTACAATAATACACCTCTATATTACAATAATAAACCTCTATATCACGATAATAAACCTCTATATAACAATAATAAACCTCTATATTACAATAATAAACCTCTATATCACAATAATAAACCTCTCTATCACAATAACAAACCTCTCTATCACAATAATAAACCTCTCTATCACAATAATACACCTCTATATTACAATAATACACCTCTATATAACAATAATAAACCTCTCTATCACAATAATACACCTCTATATTACAATAATACACCTCTATATTACAATAATAAACCTCTATATCACAATAATAAACCTCTTTATCACAATAAACTGGGGTGTTGGATCACGTTTGTGTATTTTGTGTAATGTATCTTGTTTAGTGTTGTGTTTACCGAGGGCGTCCTGCAGGTACTTCTGTCCAATCAGCTTCAGGTATTCTTCGATGCTCTTTGTTGCCAGCGTGTTCTCTCTGAAGATCAGCTGGTCATTGTCACGGCAACGGTCCACCTCCGACATCATCAGGTCTGTCAAAAAGTCCTGCAGAAAGGTCGTCCTCATTCAGTCCAACAAAACTTTGTTTAAACATCCTGAATGTGCAGGAGTCATGTGATCCTGTATGTGGCCTGGTCATGTGGTGGCCTGGTCATGTGATAGACTCTTTTTCATTTCATTGACTACCACTAACATTTAGAGGAAGTTTATGTTGGTTTGTCCAATGGACTTTTATAAAGAGAGAGTTAAACTCTCCCACTCTAGTGCCTCTCAGTTGTTCTTTTAAAATAAGACAATGGAACAACATTTATAAAAAACTCTAAATTCACGAGTTCCAGGTTTTCAACACACATGAGCACACAGAGATGAGTTCACCTGGAAATACATGGGATAGTTTACAGGAATGGTTTTATTTTGAAGGAGTTCAGGGCCCTGTTCCTCGTACGTCGCTAACTGAGTTAGCGGGATAAGTTTGAGGATGAGATCACTACATCAGGCTTTTCCGGTTCCTCGAAGCAGGTTTAGCTCAATCACCATGGCAACACATCAATAAGCGTGAACCTGCTCCAGAGCAGGCTCACTGAAGGAAGCTGGATAAGTTCGCCACTCCCCCGGGAACATGTCATCTCCTTCATCATCCCATTGATGAAGGAGCGATATTAGTTAGATTAGCGTTTTATAGGGAGAGAGTTCTTCGAGATCGGTCCGTGTACGTTTTGATCGTCTGTTCATTCGATGAAACCAAAATACGGAAATGTCCGTATTTTAACGGTAAAACAGACTAAAACGTACACGGACCGAGATCGCCAAGATCCGTTATCCCATCACGATGACTTCCTGTACGAGCGCTATCGATTCTGACACAAGGAATCATTGATGAACAAGACCTTCTGGAGTCAGACATGGTGAACACACAGCCGAGCATTGAGCGTCTCACAGACTGGATCAGAGCCGTGAGCTGTGAGCGAGTGGTACATTATTGTACAGTGTGGGCGATGCCGCTGCATGCCGTGCTGTTGGTGAAGTTTATTTGGTGCTTAAGAAGCTTCTGGATGTGTTCAATACATTACCGTGGCACATATTGTATGGACTCACCATTCTGAATCATGTTGGTGTGCTTAGGTTTGACTTGCTCCCATGTCCTCTTGATGGTTAAACTACATGGGGGTTAAAGCTCTCATCATGATATGACAGTGGTATTAGTACACCATAGCATATCATTACTGTACTCATGATGAGAAGAGAGAGAATCACACACAAGTTCTCTTCACTGCTTCAATTGATTGAATGTCTGATTATGAATAATAAACATACTGATCCATACACAGATTCACACACATATTCAAACTCCTAGTTCTATATGGTGATCTACACATACATGTATATACACATGTATAGTATGATACATGAGAGCATACAGTACATATATCCTCATAAGTATCTATTGATTCGTATCAATTAGATACTCTTCGGGCTTGTTTTATCTACTTATTCTGAAAGAGTTGAGATGATTATTTTCGCTATAAGATCTCATTCGATGATGCATTCCATTAACCTTTTGGGCCCGAACAGTACCGATCACTACCGCACAATGCAATTTTCAGTAACAAATATAATATTTCCACAACCATGCAGCATACCGTTTGAACGAAGAATTTCTCATGAACAGAAGCATGTGTAACACTTTACACACTTTCTCAAATGACGACCTCTCGTGACCTCTCGTACGTTTATGTCTCTTGCTCTGGCCTACTTCACTCTATTCACTCCAATTCTTTTGTGTGTGACTACTGCCATCGTTTGCTATGATTGTGGGTGTTTAGGCTTTACTGAGCCTCATTTAATATAGTATTATGAATAATAGTGGTTTATCACCATACGAATTTGACATTTACTCAATTCATATGAGCAAACCCTTCTTAGTGTCATTAATCCTTTGAAATTATTAAAAAAGACCTTGTAGTTAGAGAGTAAGGCCCCTTTGAGTATGTGTATAATATTTTCGAGAATAAGCCAAAAACAAGTCCTAGGGAGGATGAGGGCCAAAGGGTTCAGCCTACTGCCAGCAGGCACCTCTTCCACTCCCCCCCCCTAATTTGGAGCAAAAACGCCTAAAATGACATACCCAAATTAAAATGTCTGTAGCGTCTGAACCACTCTGACTATATGCATCAATGAGGTCTTGCCAGAAAGAAAACCCCCTAAAGTTCCTTGTGATAGTGTCAGAAAACCTGTAGGTCATACAGAAACAGAGCAGTGGGCCTTTGAAGTCAGTACAAATGTAAGAGTTTTGTCCGTCTAAAATAGAAAAGTATCTTTCAGTATAAATAACTGCCTGTGGCTGTATCTGTACAGGTAAAGGACAGTATAGGGCTGTAACTACACTATCAGTGAACACCTGCCTCAAATGTATTTGAAGAAGATAGGACAAAGTATGACCATTCTACAGTGTTCTGTCCATGAAAAGATTCATCAGAAAAAAAACACATGTGAAAAGGGAAACCTATGAACACGTTGGTTGACAGCTTATGAAAGAGATGTATTAGGTTTCTACTATAAGTACTAGCCTTTTGTGAAGCCGCTAGCTCCATGGTAACATCCGCTAGTACATTCACTAGTACATTCGGGTCTCTAATGTATCTTTTGCCGTCGAAATGCTGCAAGACCTGACTTGCAGCGGTCATGGCGACTTTGGACAGTGTGTGTTTGGGCTCCTTTTGTGAAAAATCCATAAAAAATAAAAGAAAATCAATGTTTTCTTTGCAAAGATGAGGATTTTGTGCATGCTGGGATACCAAAAACGGCCATGTTTTGTGACGTAATTTTCGTAAGCAAGCCGTACCAACGGAAGGGATGGCGGTGTTAGATTTAGCCCTGATTATGGTCTTGACTTCCTCATAAGCGTTCATGATCATCTCCTGCTCGCCAGCGGAGAAAAAAGACGCTCTTTCTTTGACTTTATTCACTATTGTACTGTTAGAAAATCATGGTTTCGGTGATCGATGCTTACCCCCTTTGACGTAAAACAGGCACGCCCACTCATCCTGATGACTGAGGTCTTGTTTGATTTAACGAGACTGTTTGAGCGCTGATCAGCCTTTGAGGAACCGAGATAGCCTGACTTCAATCATCTCGGTAATTCAAGCTGGATAATTGGACATTTGATCGACTTAGTTGAGCGACGTACGAGGAATAGGGCCCAGGTGTAGTGAGGGTGTGATGATGGGCGGGGTCATGCACAGTGGGTGGGGTCATGCTCCGTGGGTGGGGCTACCTTGGCCTTCCCCGTGCTGTGCAGGATGTGGACGAGTGCAGAAGCGAGCTCCTCTTTAGCTCTCAGACTGATGGAGGCTTCCAGAGTGTTGCAGAGCAGCAGGTAGTTGGAGCTGATGTACTCTGCGAACTCTTTGTACTGTTCCATCGGCAGGATGACGATACTCTGATACCGAGCTTTGACTCGCACCGTCGGCACAGACGACTTAGCTGAAACAGGAAGCAACATGAAAAACGGACTAAAAGTTCTTGTTTGGATTTAAACTTTCTTCAGTGAACGCAGTGAACCTCTTTGAAGAGCTACCTACCTCGGATGGTACTGGGCGTACTCAACGAGTACCACTTCTCCACCAGCTGTCTGCCGCTCACCATCGCAACGGGAATGTTGACCAACCCGACGTAGCTGCTCTTGTCCTTTTTCCTCTTCCTGTCGGTGTCTTTGTAGAGATGGAGAGTGATCGAGGCGACTGACGGCAGGCTGCTGAAGTCAAAACGTTCTCCCCAAAAGATGTTGTCAGTCTTCAGCTTACAGGACGTCCGAGCATAGAGACTGTCATCCAGACACAGCTCACAGAAGTACCTGTAGTACACAAATACTACTGTTACTACTATTGTCATCCAGACACAGCTCACAGAAGTACCTGTAGTACACAAATACTACTGTTACTACTATTGTCATCCAGACACAGCTCACAGAAATACCTGTAGTACACAAATACTACTGTTAATACTACTGTCATCCAGACACACCCTCTACCTCTATATGTTAGAATGAAGTGGATCAGGCTCTAGATCAGGGGTCTCAAACTCATCTTCACTGAGGGCCACATCAGCATCATGGTCGGTTGTAAATGTAAGACTGTGTAAATGTAACTACTCCTAACATATTGGCAAATAACTGTCTCTGCATTTGATTATTGTTTATTCAAATGTTAAAATATTGTACATGCAGTTATATAAATGTAGAAATATATTTAAGCACATTTCTGTTATTATAACTTAAATCCTTTTAATTTATGGTTAATAAACCCACATTACTATCAAACTATTAAAATAGCAAAGACAAATATCAAACACAAGTTATTACAATAACTTTGTTCAAAGCTTAAAATCCTTTCAAGGGTGCGTTTACACAATCCCACGTGAAGTATTTCATGTGTTGTAAAGACACGTTTAGAGTAGTCTTCAATGTACTCACAATACATTTACATGTAACATGTAGAGTAACCTGTGAAGAGCTTTACATGTAACATGTAGAGTAACCTATGAAGAGCTTTACATGTAACATGTAGAGTAACCTGTGAAGAGCTTTACATGTAACATGTAGAGTAACCTGTGAAGAGCTTTACATGTAACATGTAGAGTAACCTGTGAAGAGCTTTACATGTAACATGTAGAGTAACCTGTGAAGAGCTTTACATGTAACATGTAGAGTAACCTGTGAAGAGCTTTACATGTAACATGTAGAGTAACCTATGAAGAGCTTTACATGTAACATGTAGAGTAACCTGTGAAGAGCTTTACATGTAACATGTAGAGTAACCTACGAAGAGCTTTACATGTAACATGTAGAGTAACCTATGAAGAGCTTTACATGTAACATGTAGAGTAACCTATGAAGAGCTTTACATGTAACATGTAGAGTAACCTGTGAAGAGCTTTACATGTAACATGTAGAGTAACCTATGAAGAGCTTTACATGTAACATGTAGAGTAACCTGTGAAGAGCTTTACATGTAACATGTAGAGTAACCTGTGAAGAGCTTTACATGTAACATGTAGAGTAACCTGTGAAGAGCTTTACATGTAACATGTAGAGTAACCTATGAAGAGCTTTACATGTAACATGTAGAGTAACCTGTGAAGAGCTTTACATGTAACATGTAGAGTAACCTGTGAAGAGCTTTACATGTAACATGTAGAGTAACCTATGAAGAGCTTTACATGTAACATGTAGAGTAACCTATGAAGAGCTTTACATGTAACATGTAGAGTAACCTGTGAAGAGCTTTACATGTAACATGTAGAGTAACCTGTGAAGAGCTTTACATGTAACATGTAGAGTAACCTATGAAGAGCTGCTTCTGTGACTGTTGTGTTTAAGTATCTCATAATTATGACTTTCTGTCTCATCATTTTGACTTTCTATCATAACTTCGACTTTCTATCTCATAATTTCGACTATGGGGATATTTTTATTATCAAGTCTAACTTTACATTTTTTATTTTTTATTACATTTTTTAAAACTTTTTTTTTTTTTTTGCTGGCGGATTCGCGGGCCACATAAAATGACGTGGCGGGCCGCATTCGGCCCGCGGGCCTTGAGTTTGAGACCCCTGCTCTAGATGAACTGGATCAGGCTCTAGATGAACTGGATCAGACTCTAGATGAACTGGATCAGGCTCTAGATGAACTGGATCAGACTCTAGATGAACTGGATCAGGCTCTAGATGAACTGGATCAGACTCTAGATGAACTGGATCAGACTCTAGATGAACTGGATCAGGCTCTAGATGAACTGGATCAGGCGCTAGATGAACTGGATCAGATTCTAGATGAACTGGATCAGACTCTAGATGAACTGGATCAGACTCTAGATGAACTGGATCAGATTCTAGATGAACTGGATCAGGCTCTAGATGAACTGGATCAGGCTCTAGATGAACTGGATCAGGCTCTAGATGAACTGGATCAGACTCTAGATGAACTGGATCAGGCTCTAGATGAACTGGATCAGACTCTAGATGAACTGGATCAGACTCTAGATGAACTGGATCAGGCTCTAGATGAACTGGATCAGGTGCTAGATGAACTGGATCAGGCTCTAGATGAACTGGATCAGCCTCTAGATGAACTGGATCAGGCTGTAGATGAACTGGATCAGCCTCTAGATGAACTGGATCAGACTCTAGATGAACTGGATGATCAGGCTCGAGATGAACTGGATCAGGCTCTAGATGAAGTGGATCAGACTCTAGATGAACTGGATCAGACTCTAGATGAACTGGATCAGGCTCTAGATGAACTGGATCAGACTCTAGATGAACTGGATCAGGCTCTAGATGAACTGGATCAGGCTCTAGATGAACTGGATCAGGCTCGAGATGAACTGGATCAGACTCTAGATGAACTGGATCAGGCTCTAGATGAACTGGATCAGACTCTAGATTAACTGGATCAGACTCTAGATGAACTGGATCAGGCTCTAGATGAACTGGATCAGGCGCTAGATGAACTGGATCAGATTCTAGATGAACTGGATCAGACTCTAGATGAACTGGATCAGATTCTAGATGAACTGGATCAGGCTCTAGATGAACTGGATCAGACTCTAGATGAACTGGATCAGGCTCTAGATGAACTGGATCAGGCTCTAGATGAACTGGATCAGGCTCTAGATGAACTGGATCAGACTCTAGATGAACTGGATCAGGCTCTAGATGAACTGGATCAGGCGCTAGATGAACTGGATCAGGCTCTAGATGAACTGGATCAGCCTCTAGATGAACTGGATCAGGCTCTAGATTAACTGGATCAGGCTCTAGATGAACTGGATCAGGCTCTAGATGAACTGGATCAGACTCTAGATGAAGTGGATGATCAGGCTCTAGATGAACTGGATCAGACTCTAGATGAACTGGATGATCAGGCTCGAGATGAACTGGATCAGGCTCTAGATGAAGTGGATCAGACTCTAGATGAACTGGATCAGACTCTAGATGAACTGGATCAGGCTCTAGATGAACTGGATCAGACTCTAGATGAACTGGATCAGGCTCTAGATGAACTGGATCAGGCTCTAGATGAACTGGATCAGGCTCTAGATGAACTGGATCAGGCTCTAGATGAACTGGATCAGACTCTAGATGAACTGGATCAGGCTCTAGATGAACTGGATCAGACTCTAGATGAACTGGATCAGATTCTAGATGAACTGGATCAGGCTCTAGATGAACTGGATCAGACTCTAGATGAACTGGATCAGGCTCTAGATGAACTGGATCAGACTCTAGATGAACTGGATCAGACTCTAGATGAACTGGATCAGGCTCTAGATGAACTGGATCAGGCTCTAGATGAACTGGATCAGACTCTAGATGAACTGGATCAGACTCTAGATGAACTGGATCAGGCTCTAGATGAACTGGATCAGACTCTAGATGAACTGGATCAGATTCTAGATGAACTGGATCAGACTCTAGATGAACTGGATCAGATTCTAGATGAACTGGATCAGGCTCTAGATGAACTGGATCAGCCTCTAGATGAACTGGATCAGGCTCTAGATGAACTGGATCAGCCTCTAGATGAACTGGATCAGGCTCCTGGTCTAGGATCACCTTTTCTTTGCAGGCAGGTCTTTGGCTTCGATCACCCAGACCGTGAGGACGTTCTCCAGCCTCCTGCTGTTGTCCTTGTTGGGATGCACGGCTCTTCTCAGGTTCTCCATCCATTTATCTCTCTCCGCCGCCGACCGACACGAGAAGCACTTTGTCCCCGTTGAGGTTGTAACCTAGGAGACACAGGGGTCAGAGGTCAAGGTCACCAGATTCCAGTGTGTGTCCAGTGTGTTGTGTTTGTGTCCAGTGTGTGTCCAGTGTGTGTCGTGTGTGTCCAGTGTGTGTCCAGTGTGTTGTGTTTGTGTCCAGTGTGTGTCCAGTGTGTGTCGTGTGTGTCCAGTGTGTGTCGTGTGTGTCCAGTGTGTGTCGTGTGTGTGTCCAGTGTGTGTCGTGTGTGTGTCCAGTGTGTGTCGTGTGTGTGTCCAGTGTGTGTCGTGTGTGTGTCCAGTGTGTGTCGTGTGTGTCCAGTGTGTGTCCAGTGTGTGTCGTGTGTGTCCAGTGTGTGTCGTGTGTGTGTCCAGTGTGTGTCGTGTGTGTGTCCAGTGTGTGTCGTGTGTGTGTCCAGTGTGTGTCGTGTGTGTC
>JAVDOI010000016.1:17860707-17895707 GCA_032191485.1 Leptoclinus maculatus
TGGTGTCGTCAGCAAACTTCACTATTGTGTTTGAGGAATATGTGGCGGAGCAGTCCTGGGTGAAAAGGATGAAGAGGGCCGGGCTGAGCACACAGCCCTGCGGTGCACCAGTGTTCAGGATGGTGGTTGTTGATGTCAGGTTCCCTATCCTGACATTCTGTGGTCTGTTAGAGACAAAGTCCAGAATCCATGAACAGAGTGATGTAGAAAGTCCAAGGTTTTTGAGTTTATGCACCAGTTTAAGGGGGATGATAGTGTTGAAGGCAGAGCTGAAGTCAATGAAGAGCATCCTGACGTATGTGTTAGGGTGCTCCAGGTGAGACAGGGCCGTATGAAGTGTAATGGAGGCCGCGTCCTCCGTATATCTGTTTGCTCGGTATGCAAACTGGTGGCTGTCCAGGTCTGCTGGGAGGACGTCCTTGATGTGCGATAGTATCATCCTCTCGAAGCACTTCGTGATGATTGGGGTCAGGGCGACTGGGCGGTAAATAAGAACCTAGAAGGGATGTGCAGGGGAGTGACCGGTAGGAGATTGTCCTGGGGATGACAGAGTCAGTGGGGGACCCGGGCTCTGTTAATGAGCCCAACTACGGATGGGAAGAAACTGTTCATGTGGCGTGAGGTCTTGGGCCTGATGGACAGCAGCCTCCTGCCAGATGGAAGGGGCACGAACAGTTCATGTCCAGGGTGAGAGGGGTCGGCTACAATCTTTCTTGCTCGCTTCAGGGTCCTTGAAGCGAACAAGTCCTGGAGGGACGGCAGATTGCAGCCAATCACCCTCTCAGCAGAGCGGATGATGCGCTGCAGTCTGTCCTTGTCCTTGGCTGTGGCTGCAGCGTACCAGACGGTGATGGAGGAGCAGAGGATGGACTCAATGATGGCTGTGTAGAAGTGCACCATCATTGTCTTTGGCAGGTTGAATTTCTTCAGCTGCCTCAGGAAATACATCCTCTGCTGAGCCTTCTTGGTGATGGAGCTGATGTTCAGCTCCCACTTGAGGTCCTGGGTAATGATGGAGCCCAGGAAGCGGAAGGACTCCACAGCATCGACGGGGGAGTTTAAGACTCTGGTGCTAGCCTACAGGGCAGTGAAAGGAACAGCTCCTTCCTATCTCCAGGCCATGGTCAAGCCCTACACCCCCGCCCGACCACTTCTCTCTGCTGCCTCGGGGCGATCGGTTGCCCCGTCCCTCAGAGGTCCCTGCGTCCGATCGACCCGGTCACGTCTGTTCTCTGTCCTGGCCCCACAGTGGTGGAATGAACTCCCCACTGACGTCAGGACAGCAGAGTCGCTGCCCATCTTTCATCAGGCTGAAAACTCACCTCTTCAGGAAGTACTACCCTGAGACTTCCACTTAGCACTTATGACTTCTGGTGACTAGTAGTTCTATTGAATACCTATGTTGAATACACTTATTGTAAGTCGCTTTGGATAAAAGCGTCTGTTAAATGACTGTAATGTAATGTAATGTAAAGGGAGTCACACAGGGTGATGGGGGCTGGTGGGGCTGCGTTCTACCTGAAATCCACAACCATCTCCACTGTCTTTAGAGCGTTGAGCTCTAGGTTGTTCAGACCCACCAGGTCACCAGATGGTCAGTCTCCCACCTGTAGGCGGACTCATCCCCACCAGAGATGAGTCCAATGAGGGTGGTGTCATCGGCGAACTTCAGGAGCTTGACGGACTGGTGACTGGAGGTGCAGCTGTTGGTGTACAGGGAGAAGAGCAGAGGGGAAAGAACGCAGCCTTGGGGGGAACCGGTGCTGATGGTCCGGGAGGCTGAGACGTGTTTTCCCAGCTTGACGTGCTGCTTCCTGTCAGACAGGAAGTCTGTGATCCACTTGCAGGTGGAGTCGGGCACGTGCAGCTGGGAGAGCTTGTGTGGCGGCGGGGCGTGGGTGGGCTCACTGCAGGCCAGTGTAGCGGTAGCGTGTTACCACCGTGGGCTCTCCCAGCACAATGACACGAGTAGACGCCGTTCGCACTTCTTAATGATCTTTATTTAGGACTTTATCGTTCAGGCTGGTCACGGCCGTGCGCTCTCCTGCATCGCCTCCGAGCGCACTCGCCAGGTAGGACTCGTCGGGGGGGATCTGTCGTCCTCTCAGTCCCTTTCCAGCCTGTGTCTCCTGTCCGCACTCGTCTCGCTGCTCCAACCCTACTAGTGTTTATATGGGCAGAAACACACAATCCCCCGATTGATCTCAGCTGCGGCTCATTAAGCCTCTTCTCGGCACCCTTCCCTGAACCACTCCCCCCCCTGCAGTGAGCCCACCCACGCCCCGCCGCCACAGCTTGTCATGCAGCAGAGACGGGATGATGGTGTTAAAGGCAGAGCTGAAGTCCACAAACAGGATCCTGGCGTAGGTTCCTGGGGAGTCCAGATAATGGAGGATGAAATGAAGGGTCAAGTTGACTGCGTCGTCTTCCATTAAGAAGTCCTTCTCGATTCATGGACGCCAGTGAAGACAGTCGAGCCTCCCCAGTTGTATTTCTTGAATACGTTTTAATGCGTTTGAGGCTGAAAATGTCCGCTCGACAGAGGCAGCAGATATTGGGATTGTCACCGCCCAACATGTCAGGCTAGCCCACTGACCAATCACGTACTTGTAGGCCAGCTAGCAGGCTCTGACACATCAAAGAATACGCCCAACATGTCAAACTAAAGATCTGATTGGTTGAAGACTATGACAATCAACAATATCGTCCCCAGTCACTTAAACTGCACATGGATTCACTTGCGAGTCTGCAGGCCTGGGGCCTCTCTTCTAAAGGTGGTGTCACACTATTGCGTATGAGAAAAACTTATGAGTTGCGTATGCAAATTCCCCCAAAAAACTTTCATACGCACAAAAACACCTTGAAAATACCGAAAGTTTCGTATACTTACCGTATTGAACCTATGAGAAGCGTATGAGTAGCGTATTGCCAGCGAATGGCCAGCGTAAGACCAGCGTATCGGCAGCGTATGACCAGGGACGAACTGCGCATGCGCAGTGTACCGCTATCACGTGACAAAGTGCCGATAAGCATATTTCCCATAATGCCTGGATGTGGTGAATTGCCAAATCGATCAGATCATACTGGTGTTGGAGAAGAGCTACCTCCATCCTCTCTCGTTGTAGGTCCACGAAGAACTGAAGAAGAGCTCGAAATGGGAGTATATATATATATACACTTTCTCAATACGCTAGCTGTACGGTACACCTTCATGCCAGGTATGGACAGCGAATGGCCAGCGTACTCCACCTATGAGTAACGTACCTCTGACGTTACTCTCACGTATTCAGCGTATGCCGAGCGTATTCTTAGCGTATAAACCATACGTCCGCACACGCACAACTTTTTTAAGCATACTTAAAAAAACTTTTCTGCCTCGCCGTATGCCAGCGTATGCCACCGTATGCGACCGTGCTTGAAACGTATACAACCTATGCCTAACGTACCCCTAGCGTCTGTCACCGTATACCAGCGTATGAGTGATATTTTTCATACGTCCGCATACGCTAGTACGATACGCAATAGTGTGACACCAGCTTTACCTAGAGACACAGAGGTGAAATCTGATTGGATAAAAGCTCCACTTAAAACAAGCTGCACTGGAAGCAGAGCAACTGAGGAAGACAGTAGCTGTGCAATGAGAAAATTAATTATAATACATGTAGTGTATTTATGAAAAATTATTAAATTATAAAATAGCTATAACTTTGTGATTCTGTTTAGGCCAGCAGAGAAGGCTTTGCAGGCCCTGACGGCCCACCACTGGTATATACATATATATATATTATAGTATTTGTAGTATTTTGTGTCTCTGGTGGAGACAACATGGCGTCCGTCTGAAGACCTGTGATCCAGCTGTCAATTAGTGATGTGTCCTTCGTGTCGAGGCTTCGAAGCTTGTGTCGAGTAATCCAGGAAGATTTTCATGAGGCGCGTATCGAGGCTTGTGTTGATGACGTATGCGGTGACGTTCGAAGCCTCGCGAGCCGGCCGTACCACGTGACTGATTCAGGAAATGGTTCACGGGTCTGGCGTGCGATTCGAAATATAAGGGGCAGTGAAACGCAATGAATCCCCCCCTCACATTTTGTGTGTACTTCGGACTTTATTGCGCGTTTGTTTGCAAACTATTCAAGCTTCTTTTTTCTGCGATGGAACCAGCAAGAAAGAGCCTCTTTGTTGTTATTTTTTAAATAAAAATGAATAAAATGTTTTACGTGTTACATGTTGTCCCTAGTAACATAAGGACAGTCACAGAACAAAAATCACAAGCACATTCTGCCGTGGCTCAGTGGGTAGAGAGGGTTATCCGGTAACTGCAAGGTCGGCGGTTCGATCCTTTGCTGCTACATGTCCTGTGTAGAAGTGAACCTGAGCGAGACACTGAACCCCTAACTGCTCCCCAGGCGATTCTCAGCAGCCCACTGCTCCCATCAAGCTCGGGATGGGTTAAATGCAGAAGTCAAATTTACTAATTCTTTTTTACTTCTCACATCACAACCCTCTCCGCAATTTGTTTCCACTTTCCCTTTTGACCCCGCCATTGTATCATAAAGACAGACACCATATTAATAAGTCCATAAGTTATGTATTGGCATCACAAACATCATTCATTCATTTATTCAATTCAATGCTTCACACACCAAAGCCATGGTGTCATTTTAATCACTCTGCTGTTTTACATTTATTGTCCACTTGATGGCGCAGTAGAGCAAATGAAGCACCATGAAGCTTCGGCCCATGAGTGAAGCAATTGGATGGAAAGCTTCAATGCTTCATAAAGCTTCATCTCGCCATCACTACTGTCAATCATCCACTCACCAATCACCTTCATCAAGCCCATGTGTTGACACCTGGACAGGTTGTTCACCAGCTCCTCTGAGGCACAGAGAACAGCATTCTGGGTAATCTACGGGCTAGACTCACAGAGAGAAGTAGACTCATAGAGACATGTAGATTTACAGAGACATGTAGACTGTCACAGCTCTACCACTACTATCCTGTTTTTTCCATCTCTCACTCACCTAATCAGTTTATTCAGTGCACCTGCCAGTCACACCCACCTCATCAGCTCATTACTCTCACCTGCTCACTCTGCTGCATCCACTATTTAAACCCCAGTGCAACCCTAACCCTATGCAACAGCGGCTAACCGACACTGCACTCCTGCCCCATCTACCAGGTGGGTCAGAGGGTGTGGTTGTCAACCCGGGACCTACCCTTGCGGGTAGAGTCCAAGAGGCTGGGCCCAAGATTCATCGGCCCTTTCGAGATCGAGAGGATCATCAACCCAGCGGCAGTAAGTCTCAAGCTCCTCAGAGCCATGCGTATCCACCCCACGTTCCACGTATCTAAGGTCAAACCTGTCTGGGAGAGTCCCTTGGTGCCAGCTACTCCGTCTCCTCCACCTCCTCGCCTCTTCGAAGGAGGTCCGGTATACACGGTTCAGCACCTGCTGCGCTCCCGCCGCTGGGGGCGAGGTATTCAGTACCTGGTGGACTGGGAGGGATATGGTCCAGAGGAGAGGCAATGGGTTCCGGCGTGTAACATCTGCGACCCCGGTATCATCGCCAGGTTTCGCCAGAACAATCGCCAGAACAACCTTCCAGGACCAAGATGCCTGCCAAGAACACCCAGCAGGTTCCCGGTGCAGACAATAAGGGCCCTTCTGGAGTCGAGGAACCCTACTTCCAGACCCCCTCCACCCACCCGGCTGTGGACTCTGACTCTGCGGCCTCGGAAGAGTTCTAGACTTACAGAGACATGTAGAATTACAGAGACCAGTAGACTCACAGAGACATGTAGACATGTAGACTTACAGAGACCAGTAGACTCATAGACATGTAGACTCACAGAGAATCACTTATCACTTCTCATGCTGTAAGACAACTTACCTGTCTTTCTGTTTGAGGACCCGTCTGTCTGCAGCAACCTGAACCATCTGACTGACTCTTAATGTGTTGTTTAACTCCTTAATTGCATTAACAGATTATCACCTGTCTCACTCTCACTGCTTCACACACACACACACACATACTCACACAAACCTAAACACAGTACATTACAGTCATTTAGACCAGTGGTTCTCAACTGGTCTGGCTGCGGGACCCACCATCACCCCTCAATGACAAGGACCCACCACCACCCCTCAATGACAAGGACCCACCATCACCCCTCAATGACAAGGACCCACCACCACCCCTCAATGACAAGGACCCACCATCACCCCTCAATGACAAGGACCCACCATCACCCCTCAATGACAAGGACCCACCATCACCCCTCAATGACAAGGACCCACCACCACCCCTCAATGACAAGGACCCACCACCACCCCTCAATGACAAGGACCCACCATCACCCCTCAATGACAAGGACCCACCACCACCCCTCAATGACAAGGACCCACCACCACCCCTCAATGACAAGGACCCACCACCACCCCTCAATGACAAGGACCCACCATCACCCCTCAATGACAAGGACCCACCATCACCCCTCAATGACAAGGACCCACCACCACCCCTCAATGACAAGGACCCACCACCACCCCTCAATGACAAGGACCCTCCATCACCCCTCAATGACAAGGACCCACCATCACCCCTCAATGACAAGGACCCTCCATCACCCCTTAATGACAAGGACCCTCCATCATCCCTTAATGACAAGGACCCACCATCACCCCTTAATGACAAGGACCCACCATCACCCCTTAATGACAAGGACCCACCATCACCCCTTAATGACAAGGACCCACCATCACCCCTTAATGACAAGGACCCACCATCACCCCTCAATGACAAGGACCCTCCATCATCCCTTAATGACAAGGACCCTCCATCATCCCTTAATGACAAGGACCCACCATCACCCCTTAATGACAAGGACCCTCCACCACCCCTCAATGACAAGGACCCTCCACCACCCCTCAGTGACAAGGACCCTCCATCACCCCTCAATGACAAGGACCCACCACCCCTCAATGACAAGGACCCTCCATCATCCCTTAATGACAAGGACCCACCATCACCCCTTAATGACAAGGACCCACCATCACCCCTCAATGACAAGGACCCACCATCACCCCTCAATGACAAGGACCCACCACCACCCCTCAATGACAAGGACCCACCACCACCCCTCAATGACAAGGACCCTCCATCACCCCTCAATGACAAGGACCCACCATCACCCCTCAATGACAAGGACCCTCCATCACCCCTTAATGACAAGGACCCTCCATCATCCCTTAATGACAAGGACCCACCATCACCCCTCAATGACAAGGACCCACCACCACCCCTCAATGACAAGGACCCACCACCACCCCTCAATGACAAGGACCCACCATCACCCCTCAATGACAAGGACCCACCACCACCCCTCAATGACAAGGACCCACCACCACCCCTCAATGACAAGGACCCACCACCACCCCTCAATGACAAGGACCCACCATCACCCCTCAATGACAAGGACCCACCATCACCCCTCAATGACAAGGACCCACCACCACCCCTCAATGACAAGGACCCACCACCACCCCTCAATGACAAGGACCCTCCATCACCCCTCAATGACAAGGACCCACCATCACCCCTCAATGACAAGGACCCTCCATCACCCCTTAATGACAAGGACCCTCCATCATCCCTTAATGACAAGGACCCACCATCACCCCTTAATGACAAGGACCCACCATCACCCCTTAATGACAAGGACCCACCATCACCCCTTAATGACAAGGACCCACCATCACCCCTTAATGACAAGGACCCACCATCACCCCTCAATGACAAGGACCCTCCATCATCCCTTAATGACAAGGACCCTCCATCATCCCTTAATGACAAGGACCCACCATCACCCCTTAATGACAAGGACCCTCCACCACCCCTCAATGACAAGGACCCTCCACCACCCCTCAGTGACAAGGACCCTCCATCACCCCTCAATGACAAGGACCCACCACCCCTCAATGACAAGGACCCTCCATCATCCCTTAATGACAAGGACCCACCATCACCCCTTAATGACAAGGACCCACCATCACCCCTCAATGACAAGGACCCACCATCACCCCTCAATGACAAGGACCCACCACCACCCCTCAATGACAAGGACCCACCACCACCCCTCAATGACAAGGACCCTCCATCACCCCTCAATGACAAGGACCCACCATCACCCCTCAATGACAAGGACCCTCCATCACCCCTTAATGACAAGGACCCTCCATCATCCCTTAATGACAAGGACCCACCATCACCCCTTAATGACAAGGACCCACCATCACCCCTTAATGACAAGGACCCACCATCACCCCTTAATGACAAGGACCCACCATCACCCCTTAATGACAAGGACCCACCATCACCCCTCAATGACAAGGACCCTCCATCATCCCTTAATGACAAGGACCCTCCATCATCCCTTAATGACAAGGACCCACCATCACCCCTTAATGACAAGGACCCTCCACCACCCCTCAATGACAAGGACCCTCCACCACCCCTCAGTGACAAGGACCCTCCATCACCCCTCAATGACAAGGACCCACCACCCCTCAATGACAAGGACCCTCCATCATCCCTTAATGACAAGGACCCACCATCACCCCTTAATGACAAGGACCCACCACCCCTCAATGACAAGGACCCTCCATCATCCCTTAATGACAAGGACCCACCATCACCCCTTAATGACAAGGACCCACCACCCCTCAATGACAAGGACCCTCCATCACCCCTTAATGACAAGGACCCACCATCACCCCTTAATGACAAGGACCCACCACCCCTCAATGACAAGGACCCTCCATCATCCCTTAATGACAAGGACCCACCATCACCCCTTAATGACAAGGACCCACCATCACCCCTTAATGACAAGGACCCTCCACCACCCCTCAATGACAAGGACCCTCCATCACCCCTCAATGACAAGGACCCACCATCACCCCTTAATGACAAGGACCCTCCACCACCCCTCAATGACAAGGACCCTCCATCATCCCTTAATGACAAGGACCCACCATCACCCTTTAATGACAAGGACCCTCCACCACCCCTTAATGACAAGGACCCTCCACCACCCCTCAATGACAAGGACCCTCCATCACCCCTCAGTGACAAGGACCCTCCATCACCCCTCAGTGACAAGGACCCACCATCACCCCTCAATGACAAGGACCCACCACCCCTCAATGACAAGGACCCTCCATCATCCCTTAATGACAAGGACCCTCCATCATCCCTTAATGACAAGGACCCACCATCACCCCTTAATGACAAGGACCCACCACCCCTCAATGACAAGGACCCTCCACCACCCCTCAATGACAAGGACCCTCCACCACCCCTCAATGACAAGGACCCTCCATCACCCCTCAGTGACAAGGACCCACCATCACCCCTCAATGACAAGGACCCACCACCCCTCAATGACAAGGACCCTCCATCATCCCTTAATGACAAGGACCCACCATCACCCCTCAATGACAAGGATCCTCCATCACCCCTCAGTGACAAGGACCCACCATCACCCCTCAGTGACAAGGACCCACCATCACCCCTCAGTGACAAGGACCCACCATCACCCCTCAATGACAAGGACCCTCCATCATCCCTTAATGACAAGGACCCACCATCACCCCTTAATGACAAGGACCCACCACCCCTCAATGACAAGGACCCTCCATCATCCCTTAATGACAAGGACCCACCATCACCCCTTAATGACAAGGACCCACCACCCCTCAATGACAAGGACCCTCCATCACCCCTTAATGACAAGGACCCACCATCACCCCTTAATGACAAGGACCCACCACCCCTCAATGACAAGGACCCTCCATCACCCCTTAATGACAAGGACCCACCATCACCCCTTAATGACAAGGACCCACCACCCCTCAATGACAAGGACCCTCCATCATCCCTTAATGACAAGGACCCACCATCACCCCTCAGTGACAAGGACCCACCATCACCCCTCAATGACAAGGACCCTCCATCACCCCTTAATGACAAGGACCCTCCATCACCCCTTAATGACAAGGACCCACCATCACCCCTTAATGACAAGGACCCACCATCACCCCTCAATGACAAGGACCCTCCATCATCCCTTAATGACAAGCCGCGACCCGAATTTTCAACTTCTCAAATGTCTTTAATGTAAAGATGGTTCAGTTTGAACCTGAGCTGAACATGTCCTCTGCAGTCGTAGTGTAGGAGCTCTCTTGTGCAGAGAAATTGTTCCTGTCAGTCCCCGTCCCACACATGTTTCACGTAAACGAGTAAAACGTCTTCATGCTTTCTTGTGCCAGAACCTCGCTGCACAAAACACACTGAGGTTTTTGCCCTCTTTCGTCCTTAATGTAAGAAAATCCATATCTCATGTAGTCGGTGTCGTACTTGCGTTTCACTCAATTAGCATGAAAACAAACTTTGTGGGTGTTCTTCTATACTGTGAAATGGCGGGTGTATATTACCATTAGAAGGCATTAACGCCAAATACTGTTAAGGAGTGTGAGTAACTCCGCTGCATAAAAAATCCCCTTCAAAATAAAAGCACAGGATTTTTAATTTTTTTTTCTTCGGGCAAAGGCCTGCGATCCACTGAAAACGGGTCCCACCAGTTGAGAATCACTGATTTAGCAGACACTTTTATCCAAAGCGACTTACAATTCAGATTCGATCACATTTCTACACTGTAGGCACAGCTACGGGAGCAATTTTGGGGTTAAGTGTCTTGCTCAAGGACACATCGACATGCGACTCGCGGAGCCGGGGATCTAACTGCCGATCCTCTGAAGGACGGCCCTGCTCTCCACTTAGCCACAGTCGCCCCACACAATAACCCCCACACACAGTAACACACCCTCACAGAGACAGACACACAGAATCAGGAGGTCAAAGGTTTTATTGTAGAGAAAGCTGGCAGCTGATTGGTCAGCTGAAGTGAACAAACAGTCATGTGATCAAAACAACCTTCCAACAGGCCAATGGGAGGAGAGCACGGTTACCATGGCAGCATGACATTTTAATGTCTGTTAGCACTGTTAGCATTCCTCATTGAAACCAAAGGGCTGTTAGCTTGGAGCTAACCTCTGATGTCATGTATTCATTGATGTTTGCATAGATACAGAATGTGACAATAGTGCAAGAAAACACACAAGAAGCACTGAACTCTGGGATTTGTAGTTCTTATCTCCATCTTATCAGATTCAGACAGAAAATATTTCAGACTCGATTAACAATTGATTATTATAGGAAGAGGACAGGAGGAAGAGGAAGGGGAGGTGAGGCAGTGAGCTGTTTAACAGCTGTGCGCTACAGAGCAGCTCTGACTGTTTAACATGTCAAAGAAGAAACATAAACCACAACTACTGAGAGTGTGTGTGTGAGTCTGTGTGTGAGAGTGTGAGTGAGTGAGTGAGTGTGAGAGAGTGTGTGTGTGTGTGTGTGTGTGTGTGTCGGTCTTTGGTTCTATTTAAACTTTTTGTTCTCACTAAATACGGTTTCATTATTTGATACGCGATTCCTCCAAACTCAGCCGGGACAGACGTCTCACAGAGGTTTATGGGGACAGACGTCTCAGAGTTAGGATTGTCATCTCCTGTCAGATCCGGTTCATTGATTCTGGATTAAAATACTTTTGTGATGAAATTAAACATTTTAAAAAACACAGAGACCTGATCAGGTGGTTGGTCAGGATGTTTGGACCAATCAGCAGATGTCTCTGTGAGCGTGGAGGAATCAAAGCGTCTCGTCTAACCTAATAAGGTGTTGTCCCCTCCCACTCCAGCAGGTACTGGACCGTCCCCTGAGAAGTGACACGTCGAGCCAACACCTGGTACCTCTCCCCATTGGTCAGTCGGCCCGCCACTCCAAAATACGAGGAGATGGAGGAGTGGAGGAGGGAGGAGTCAGAGGAGATCTGGGAGGTGTCAGACAGGAAGTGGGAGGAGTCTGTGGTCAGGTGGTTTATAGCTTCTGGCTCCTCCCCTCTGAGCTCCTCCTCTACCTCACTGCGATTGGCCCACTGACTGTAGCTGTTGCTAGGCAACTTCCTCTTCCTGCTGCCCACCCTCCTGAGAACAGAGGTCAGAGGTCAGATATCACAGAGTACAACAGAGGTCAGATATCACAGAGTACAACAGAGGTCAGATATCACAGAGTACAACAGAGGTCAGATATCACAGAGTACAACAGAGGTCAGATATCACAGAGTACAACAGAGGTCAGATATCACAGAGTACACAGAGAGACTGTAGACCAGACCGGCACAGAGTACACAGAGTACAGGGGTACACAAAAACGTGACAGAAAACAATTAAGCCCCCAGCAAAATAATAACTATATTTTAGAATGGGTTAGTTAACAGCTGGTTACCTGAAGTGATAGACGGGTTAGTTAACAGCTGGTTACCTGAAGTGATAGACGGGTTAGTTAACAGCTGAGGAAGGGTTAGTTAACAGCTGGTTACCTGAAGTGATAGGTGAGTTAGTTAACAGCTGGTTACCTGTAGTGATAGACGGGTTAGTTAACAGCTGAGGATGGGTTAGTTAACAGCTAGTTACCTGAAGTGATAGGTGGGTTAGTTAACAGCTGGTTACCTGAAGTGATAGGTGGGTTAGTTAACAGCTGGTTACCTGAAGTGATAGGTGGGTTAGTTAACAGCTGGTTACCTGAAGTGATAGGTGGGTTAGTTAACAGCTGGTTACCTGAAGTGATAGGTGGGTTAGTTAACAGCTGAGCATGGGTTAGTTAACAGCTAGTTACCTGAAGTGATAGGTGGGTTAGTTAACAGCTGGTTACCTGAAGTGATAGGTGGGTTAGTTAACAGCTGGTTACCTGAAGTGATAGGTGGGTTAGTTAACAGCTGGTTACCTGAAGTGATAGGTGGGTTAGTTAACAGCTGGTTACCTGAAGTGATAGGTGGGTTAGTTAACAGCTGGTTACCTGAAGTGATAGGTGCTGCTGGTCGTAGCAGAACCTGACGTGGAGGCATCAGTAGAGTCCTGATCAATACTGACCGATCGACTGGAGCCACTGAACAACAACAACATGAGGTTATCAGCTGATGTCATTGATTGATTATTGATTGATTTCTGCATCATTGATCTGTGTCTCACCTCTTGAGGCTCTGAAGTTCATCCAGACTGAAGTCAAATATGTTCGCCATGTGATGGTGAGAAGTCCAGCTGTGGGACGACTGGTTCTACACACACACATATATATATATATATATATACACACATACATACACACACATACACACACACAGTTTAGTCTTGTTTATGAACAACAATAAACAGTAGAAGAAGAAGATGATCTAAAGTCTTACATTAGGAATTGCATCTTCTAGGAGCCACTTGGACTTCTTCTTCCTCCTCTCAGCTGAAGCACTGCAGACACACATCCTGGATTTAGGACAACACACTGGACTACCTCTTGGTTTTAAGACCACAAACTGGACTACCGCTTGGTTTTAAGACCACAAACTGGACTACCGCTTGGTTTTAAGACCACAAACTAGACTACCTCTTTGTTTTAGGACTACACACTGGACTACCTCTTCATTTTAGGACTACGCACTGGACTACCTCCTGGTTTTAAGATCACAAACTGGACTACCTCCTGGTTTTAAGATCACAAACTGGACTACCTCCTGGTTTTAAGATCACAAACTGGACTACTGCTTGGTTTTAAGATCACAAACTGGACTACTGCTTGGTTTTAAGATCACAAACTGGACTACTGCTTGGTTTTAAGATCACAAACTGGACTACCGCTTGGTTTTAAGACCACAAACTGGACTACTGCTTGGTTTTAAGACCACAAACTAGACTACCTCTTTGTTTTAGGACTACACACTGGACTACCTCTTCATTTTAGGACTACGCACTGGACTACCTCCTGGTTTTAAGATCACAAACTGGACTACCTCCTGGTTTTAAGATCACAAACTGGACTACCTCCTGGTTTTAAGATCACAAACTGGACTACCTCCTCGTTTTAGGACTACCTCTTCATTTTAGGACTACACACTGGACTACCTCTTCATTTTAGGACTACACACTGGACTACCTCCTGGTTTTAAGATCACAAACTGGACTACCTCCTGGTTTTAAGATCACAAACTGGACTACTGCTTGGTTTTAAGATCACAAACTGGACTACCGCTTGGTTTTAAGACCACAAACTGGACTACTGCTTGGTTTTAAGACCACAAACTAGACTACCTCTTTGTTTTAGGACTACACACTGGACTACCTCTTCATTTTAGGACTACGCACTGGACTACCTCCTGGTTTTAAGATCACAAACTGGACTACCTCCTGGTTTTAAGATCACAAACTGGACTACCTCCTGGTTTTAAGATCACAAACTGGACTACCTCCTCGTTTTAGGACTACCTCTTCATTTTAGGACTACACACTGGACTACCTCTTCATTTTAGGACTACACACTGGACTACCTCCTGGTTTTAAGATCACAAACTGGACTACCTCCTGGTTTTAAGATCACAAACTGGACTACCTCCTGGTTTTAGGACTACCTCCTGGTTTTAGGACTACACACTGGACTACCTCCTGGTTTTAAGATCACAAACTGGACTACCTCCTCGTTTTAGGACTACACACTGGTTACGAGAAGAACTACCTGTTGCCTTTCTTGTGGCCCTGCCCACCTTCGGTCTGAGCGCGCTCAGGAAGGAGTTTGGAGGGGGGGTTGGGAGGGACTCTGGTCCTCAGACGGAAGATGCATTTCCTCTTCTTTATCTCCTTTCCACACAGAAACCTCAAAACAAACACAGTCATTAATACTTCTGATCACATATATTGATGTAAAGGTCGGAGTTGTAGGATTCTTACTTGCTCTTGTATTTATTCAGAGCGTCCAGCAGGTGCTGCCCCCTCTCTGCTGGAGGAGTGTTAGACAGCTAAACAACAGACAGGAGGGTTAGAATCAGGACCTGGGAGTCTGGTTCAGGTTCAGTTTAGTCTGGTCCAGGTTCAGTTTAGTCTGGTCTAGGTTCAGTTTAGTCTGGTCCAGGTTCAGTTTAGTCTGGTCCAGGTTCAGTTTAGTCTGGTCCAGGTTCAGTTTAGTCTGGTCCAGGTTCAGTTTAGTCTGGTCCAGGTTCAGTTTAGTCTGGTTCAGGTTCAGTTTAGTCTGGTTCAGGTTCAGTTTAGTCTGGTCTAGGTTCAGTTTAGTCTGGTCCAGGTTCAGTTTAGTCTGGTCCAGGTTCAGTTTAGTCTGGTCCAGGTTCAGTTTAGTCTGGTCCAGGTTCAGTTTAGTCTGGTCCAGGTTCAGTTTAGTCTGGTCCAGGTTCAGTTTAGTCTGGTTCAGGTTCAGTTTAGTCTGGTTCAGGTTCAGTTTAGTCTGGTCTAGGTTCAGTTTAGTCTGGTCCAGGTTCAGTTTAGTCTGGTCCAGGTTCAGTTTAGTCTGGTCCAGGTTCAGTTTAGTCTGGTCCAGGTTCAGTTTAGTCTGGTCCAGGTTCAGTTTAGTCTGGTCCAGGTTCAGTTTAGTCTGGTCCAGGTTCAGTTTAGTCTGGTCCAGGTTCAGTTTAGCACAGTCTGGTTTTGTCTGGTCCAGGTTTAGTCTGGTCTGGTACCTTCCCGAGTTGTAAGTGGTCCCAGTTTGCAGAGACTAAGGTGAGGATCTCGTCCAGCTCAAAGTATTTCTTCTTGCTGCTGACTGACAGGTTGTAGAGAACCAGGTGAACCAGATCCACCCACCGGAGGGACAGACGGCGGACGTACTCAGATCCTTTATTACACACCGAGCACAGGAAGAGGTAGAACCTGAGGAGGTGAGACAGCATCAATCACTGTCTCACTGCATCCACAGGAGGTGAGACATCATCAAACACTATCTCACTGCACCCAGAGGAGGAGCTGTCTCACCTGTCCCCAAACATCATGGACTCCTGCAGACACTGAGTGCAGGCTTCATGGAACCACTGCTGACACCTGAAGCACTGAAGCATCTTCAGGTACCACCTGTAGACACAGCACAGGTGAGTCAGGTGAGATGCAACAGTGATGAGTGTGTGTGTGGCTCCGATTGGTCGGTCTTACTCTCCGGGGCCTCCACAGTAACAGTAACACTGCTGCTGATTGGTCCGGTGCTGTGAGTCCCAGTCCAGAGAGTCCAGGTCGTAGAGTAAAACCTGCTTCATGGTCGACAAAGCTTTGGCTATCGGACCTTTCTTTAGAGCGCCTCCTTTCTGAGGAGAGACAGACGGGTGGTCAGACAGAGAGACAGACAGGTGGTAATTAGATGTTATACTGTGGACCTCCTATCATCTGAATGTTTGTACCCGGACAGCCAGAGCGAAGACACAACGTCTACAGAACCAGGGACTGATGCTGCCCTCTACAGCAGGGAGGTGGCAGTGCTGGTGGAAACCTGGGGACAGTCAGAGAGACAGTCAGAGGGACAGTAAGAGAGACAATCAGAGGGACAGTAAGAGAGACAATCAGAGAGATAAAACTGACTAGTAAAATTATGAATCATTTCAGCATTGCTGTTAATCTGTTATCTTTCAGAGGGACAGACAGAGAAGACAATCAGTCAGAGGGAAAGTGAAAGAGACAGACAGAGGGACAGTCAGTCAGAGAGACAGACAGAGAAGACAGTCAGTCAGAGAGACAATCAGAGAGACAGTCAGTCAGAGAGACAATCAGAGGGACAGTCAGTCAGAGAGACAATCAGAGGGACAGTCAGAGAGACAGTCAGAGAGACAGTCAGAGGGACAGTCAGAGGGACAGTCAGAGGGACAGTCAGAGGGACAGTCAGAGGGACAGTCAGAGGGATAGTGAGAGGGACAGACAGAGAAGACAGTCAGTCAGAGGGACAGTCAGAGAGACAGACAGAGGGACAGTCAGAGGGACAGTCAGAGGGACAGTGAGAGGGACAGACAGAGGGACAGTCAGTCAGAGAGACAGACAGAGAAGACAGTCAGTCAGAGAGACAATCAGAGGGACAGTCAGTCAGAGAGACAATCAGAGGGACAGTCAGTCAGAGAGACAATCAGAGGGACAGTCAGAGAGACAGTCAGAGGGACAGTCAGAGGGACAGTCAGAGGGACAGTCAGAGGGACAGTCAGAGGGACAGTCAGAGGGACAGTCAGAGGGACAGTCAGAGGGATAGTGAGAGGGACAGTCAGAGGGACAGTCAGAGGGACAGTCAGAGGGATAGTGAGAGGGACAGTCAGAGGGACAGTCAGAGGGACAGTCAGAGGGATAGTGAGAGGGACAGTCAGAGGGACAGTCAGAGGGACAGTCAGAGAGACAGACAGTCAGAGAGACAGTCAGAGGGACAGTCAGTCAGAGGGAAAGAGAGATATTCAGTCCCCCCCCCCACCCCAAAAATAAACTCTACGGATCTACACGATTCACGTGGATGACATATTTTTGATTCAAAACGGCGAATTTCGCCGAAAAGCGACAAGTTTGCAGGTATGCCGATATCACTAGGAGAGGGGCAAAACATGCCCCCATAAATTCCTCTAATAATAATGATAATTTAATGAACTTGTCAAAAACATCATAGCCTATATGAGCCGGTCCAGTTGCCATAGAATGTTTTTGATTTTCGCCTTGACTGATGTTGCGCGTGCGTGAAGAACCGAACGTTCTGAAACAATAAATAAATGGAGCGCTTCTTAATCAGACCTGTGACTGCGATCAAGTCAGCAGACACTCAGATCTCCGCGGTCAACTCAGCACACTTAAATTGTAGTGCACCTATATGCTGAATCTCACGGTAAACGCATTCAAACGGCACAGATCGGGAGCGAGCGAAGGACTTTGAAAGTTAGTGGAAAGATTCAGACGAACATCCGGTTTTCAGAATAAGATGCCAACAAAGTATACATATTGCATAATGGAAATTAGATTAAATGAATTATATTCACATTAAGTATAAAACATGCTGCCTGCATCTCGTGAGTTAAAGGGAAAACACACCTAAATTGTGCGTAAAGTGTCTTATTCTTTGATTTGAGGGTTATTATTTTGAACAAAGGTTAAATGTTATTTCACAAGTTTCAAAAATTGCCCCCATTTTTTTTGTAAATGCCCCTGGATTTCAGTTAGTGAGGGCAAAAATTGCCCCCTAAAAATTATGTAAATGTCCTACCCTGAGTACAGTCAGAGAGACAGGTTGTTATTACTGTCAGAGAGACAGGTTGTTATTACAGTCAGAGAGACAGGTTGTTATTACTGTCAGAGACAGGTTGTTATTACTGTCAGAGAGACAGGTTGTTATTACAGTCAGAGAGACAGGTTGTTATTACAGTCAGAGAGACAGGTTGCTATTACAGTCAGAGAGACAGGTTGCTATTACAGTCAGAGAGACAGGTTGCTATTACTGTCAGAGAGACAGGTTGCTATTACTGTCAGAGAGACAGGTTGCTATTACAGTCAGAGAGACAGGTTGCTATTACAGTCAGAGAGACAGGTTGCTATTACAGTCAGAGAGACAGGTTGTTATTACTGTCAGAGAGACAGGTTGTTATTACAGTCAGAGAGACAGGTTGTTATTACTGTCAGAGACAGGTTGTTATTACTGTCAGAGAGACAGGTTGCTATTACAGTCAGAGAGACAGGTTGCTATTACAGTCAGAGAGACAGGTTGCTATTACAGTCAGAGAGACAGGTTGCTATTACTGTCAGAGAGACAGGTTGTTATTACAGTCAGAGAGACAGGTTGTTATTACAGTCAGAGACAGGTTGTTATTACAGTCAGAGAGACAGGTTGCTATTACAGTCAGAGAGACAGGTTGCTATTACAGTCAGAGAGACAGGTTGCTATTACTGTCAGAGAGACAGGTTGCTATTACTGTCAGAGAGACAGGTTGCTATTACAGTCAGAGAGACAGGTTGCTATTACAGTCAGAGAGACAGGTTGCTATTACAGTCAGAGAGACAGGTTGCTATTACTGTCAGAGAGACAGGTTGCTATTACAGTCAGAGAGACAGGTTGCTATTACAGTCAGAGAGACAGGTTGCTATTACTGTCAGAGAGACAGGTTGCTATTACAGTCAGAGAGACAGGTTGCTATTACTGTCAGAGAGACAGGTTGCTATTACAGTCAGAGAGACAGGTTGCTATTACAGTCAGAGAGACAGGTTGCTATTACTGTCAGAGAGACAGGTTGCTATTACAGTCAGAGAGACAGGTTGCTATTACAGTCAGAGAGACAGGTTGATATTACTGTCAGAGAGACAGGTTGCTATTACTGTCAGAGAGACAGGTTGCTATTACAGTCAGAGAGACAGGTTGCTATTACAGTCAGAGAGACAGGTTGCTATTACAGTCAGAGAGACAGGTTGCTATTACAGTCAGAGAGACAGGTTGTTATTAGCATACCATAATATACTGTAACACATATCAGTGGGCTTAAATCTAGTCATGTGACAGTTGACTAGTTTAACCAGCTGCCTGTCTCACTTACCAATGCCACATTTCCCACAGATGAGGATCTGGTTGTTTGGGTTTGATTGGCTGTCAGAGTTTGGCTCCGCCTCCTGACACACGGAGCAGCGAGGCTCCTCCCCCGGCACTCCAGCTACAACGTGATTGGAGGAAGATTGTGATTGACAGCCAGAGTGAAGAGCGACATCAGACGGACACAAGCAGATGGTGAGACACATTGACTACACCTGTCTCTCTCTCTACCTGTCTTTCTCTCACCATGTTGACATTTTGCTTTCTACCCGTCCATCTCTCACCATGTTGATGTCTCTCTCGCTCTACCCGTCCGTCTCTCACCATGTTGATGTCTCTCTCTCTCTCTACCCGTCCGTCTCTCACCATGTTGATGTCTCTCTCTCTCTACCTGTCTGTCTCTCACAATGTTGATGTCTCTCTCTCTACCTGTCCGTCTCTCACCATGTTGATGTCTCTCTCTCTCTCTACCCGTCCGTCTCTCACCATGTTGATGTCTCTCTCTCTCTACCCGTCCGTCTCTCACCATGTTGATGTCTCTCTCTCTCTACCTGTCTGTCTCTCACAATGTTGATGTCTCTCTCTCTACCTGTCCGTCTCTCACCATGTTGATGTCTCTCTCTCTCTCTACCTGTCTGTCTCTCACAATGTTGATGTCTCTCTCTCTACCTGTCAGTCTCTCACCATGTTGATGTCTCTCTCTCTCTACCCGTCCGTCTCTCACAATGTTGATGTCTCTCTCTCTCTACCTGTCTGTCTCTCACAATGTTGATGTCTCTCTCTCTACCTGTCCGTCTCTCACCATGTTGATGTCTCTCTCTCTCTCTACCTGTCTGTCTCTCACCATGTTGATGTCTCTCTCTCTCTCTACCCGTCCGTCTCTCACCATGTTGATGTCTCTCTCTCTCTACCCGTCCGTCTCTCACCATGTTGATGTCTCTCTCTCTCTACCTGTCTGTCTCTCACAATGTTGATGTCTCTCTCTCTACCTGTCCGTCTCTCACCATGTTGATGTCTCTCTCTCTCTCTACCTGTCTGTCTCTCACAATGTTGATGTCTCTCTCTCTACCTGTCAGTCTCTCACCATGTTGATGTCTCTCTCTCTCTACCCGTCCGTCTCTCACAATGTTGATGTCTCTCTCTCTACCTGTCTGTCTCTCACAATGTTGATGTCTCTCTCTCTACCTGTCCGTCTCTCACCATGTTGATGTCTCTCTCTCTCTCTACCTGTCTGTCTCTCACAATGTTGATGTCTCTCTCTCTCTCTCTCTACCTGTCTGTCTCTCACCATGTTGATGTCTCTCTCTACCTGTCTGTCTCTCACCATGTTGATGTCTCTCTCTACCTGTCCGTCTCTCACCATGTTGATGTCTCTCTCTCTACCTGTCTGTCTCTCACCATGTTGATGTCTCTCTCTCTACCTGTCCGTCTCTCACCATGTTGATGTCTCTCTCTACCTGTCTGTCTCTCACCATGTTGATGTCTCTCTCTCTACCTGTCAGTCTCTCACCATGTTGATGTCTCTCTCTCTCTCTCTACCTGTCCGTCTCTCACCATGTTGATGTCTCTCTCTCTCTCTCTCTACCTGTCTGTCTCTCACCATGTTGATGTCTCTCTCTACCTGTCTGTCTCTCACAATGTTGATGTCTCTCTCTCTACCTGTCTGTCTCTCACCATGTTGATGTCTCTCTCTACCTGTCCGTCTCTCACCATGTTGATGTCTCTCTCTACCTGTCCGTCTCTCACCATGTTGATGTCTCTCTCTACCTGTCTGTCTCTCACCATGTTGATGTCTCTCTACCTGTCCGTCTCTCACCATGTTGATGTCTCTCTCTCTACCTGTCCGTCTCTCACCATGTTGATGTCTCTCACCATGTTGATGTCTCTCTCTCTACCTGTCAGTCTCTCACCATGTTGATGTCTCTCTCTCTCTCTCTACCTGTCCGTCTCTCACCATGTTGATGTCTCTCTCTCTCTCTCTCTACCTGTCTGTCTCTCACCATGTTGATGTCTCTCTCTACCTGTCTGTCTCTCACCATGTTGATGTCTCTCTCTACCTGTCCGTCTCTCACCATGTTGATGTCTCTCTCTCTCTCTCTACCTGTCCGTCTCTCACCATGTTGATGTCTCTCTCTCTCTCTCTCTACCTGTCTGTCTCTCACCATGTTGATGTCTCTCTCTACCTGTCTGTCTCTCACAATGTTGATGTCTCTCTCTCTACCTGTCTGTCTCTCACCATGTTGATGTCTCTCTCTCTCTCTACCTGTCCGTCTCTCACCATGTTGATGTCTCTCTTTCTCTACCTGTCCGTCTCTCACCATGTTGATGTCTCTCTCTACCTGTCCGTCTCTCACCATGTTGATGTCTCTCTCTACCTGTCCGTCTCTCACAATGTTGATGTCTCTCTCTCTACCTGTCTGTCTCTCACAATGTTGATGTCTCTCTCTCTACCTGTCAGTCTCTCACCATGTTGATGTCTCTCTCTACCTGTCCGTCTCTCACCATGTTGATGTCTCTCTCTACCTGTCCGTCTCTCACCATGTTGATGTCTCTCTCTCTCTCTCTACCTGTCCGTCTCTCACCATGTTGATGTCTCTCTCTCTCTCTCTCTACCTGTCTGTCTCTCACCATGTTGATGTCTCTCTCTACCTGTCTGTCTCTCACAATGTTGATGTCTCTCTCTCTACCTGTCTGTCTCTCACCATGTTGATGTCTCTCTCTCTCTCTACCTGTCCGTCTCTCACCATGTTGATGTCTCTCTTTCTCTACCTGTCCGTCTCTCACCATGTTGATGTCTCTCTCTACCTGTCCGTCTCTCACCATGTTGATGTCTCTCTCTACCTGTCCGTCTCTCACAATGTTGATGTCTCTCTCTCTACCTGTCTGTCTCTCACAATGTTGATGTCTCTCTCTCTACCTGTCTGTCTCTCACAATGTTGATGTCTCTCTCTCTACCTGTCCGTCTCTCACCATGTTGATGTCTCTCTCTCTCTCTCTACCTGTCCGTCTCTCACCATGTTGATGTCTCTCTCTACCTGTCTGTCTCTCACAATGTTGATGTCTCTCTCTCTCTACCTGTCTGTCTCTCACAATGTTGATGTCTCTCTCTCTACCTGTCAGTCTCTCACCATGTTGATGTCTCTCTCTACCTGTCCGTCTCTCACCATGTTGATGTCTCTCTCTACCTGTCCGTCTCTCACCATGTTGATGTCTCTCTCTCTCTACCTGTCTGTCTCTCACAATGTTGATGTCTCTCTCTCTACCTGTCAGTCTCTCACCATGTTGATGTCTCTCTCTCTACCTGTCTGTCTCTCACCATGTTGATGTCTCTCTACCTGTCTGTCTCTCACAATGTTGATGTCTCTCTCTCTACCTGTCTGTCTCTCACAATGTTGATGTGTCTCTCTCTCTACCTGTCTGTCTCTCACCATGTTGATGTCTCTCTTTCTCTACCTGTCCGTCTCTCACAATGTTGATGTCTCTCTCTCTCTACCTGTCCGTCTCTCACCATGTTGATGTCTCTCTACCTGTCTGTCTCTCACCATGTTGGATGTCCTTACAGAGGACCCAGAACTTGGAGTTGTCCTCAAACGTGACGAAGCAGCTCTGTCGGGGGGGGCTTACCTATCCACCAATAAGAGCACAGATATTTACACCAACCAATCAGAGATCAACACCAACCAATGAGGAAATAGTGTATTTGTATGTGTCTTACCCTCTGTATCTTGCCCAGGTAGTAGAGTCCATCGGACCAATGACAGAGGACGAACTGTCCAACACTCAGACTGGACTCCGCCCCCTCTACCGGGCTCCGCCCTCTCCGACATGCTCCGCCCCCTTGAGTTACCTGAGGCTCTAGACCACAGAAGGCTTCAATCAGGTCCTCAAACATCCTGCAGAAAGAGAGAAAGGTAGACAGAGAGGGAGACAGAGAGAGGACGTCTCACTCTAATACGTCTCACTAATAAACAGCAGAACCGATAACTCTGGACTTCATCAGTACTAACGTCTTATCGGTTCCCCTTTAGAACCGGGTATCGGGGGGGCATCCTTTAGTCTTATATATTATTATATAATAACCAAAATAAAATGCATGAAGTGAACTGTGTGTGTTTTTTAAATATTATTTCTGTCATAAACATGTGACCTATTTTGACAGAAAGACAGACAGACAGAGACAGACACAGAGAGACAGACACAGACACACAGAGAGACAGACACAGAGAGACAGACACAGACAGAGACAGACACAGACAGAGAGACAGACACAGACACAGACAGGGAGAGACACACAGAGATAGAGACAGAGAGAGAGAGACACACAGAGAGAGAGACAGACAGACAGACAGACATATAGACAGGCAGACCTCTCTCTGACACACTGTCAGTTAGACAGGTTGTGGCTGTGATTCATTCCTGAACTGTCAGAGGGGATTTTGACATGACGCACGCGCAGAGCAAGACACACGTTTAACCGACGTGTTAACTATGCCCCCCCCCCACACACACACACACACACACACACAATAACGGTGTGTACCGACATGAAGCTCCCGTTTACCGCAGATAGAAGCTATATATCATATTTAATATATAATATATTTGCATCGCGTTAGTAACATCACGAGCCACACCGAGCAGAAGACGTTATAATACCTGTCTCACGTCCTCTGGTCCGGTGTGTGTCCACCTGTCCTCCGGTTCTCTGAGCCACAGACAGGTTGTCCTCCACTGTGTCTCCGTGTCTTCACAGTCCTGTCTGTCTCTGCCCTGTCTGTCTTTGTCCTGTCTGTCTCTCTCTGTCTCTGTTTTCGTGGCGCTAAACTTCAAACTTCAACCGCCGCCATTTTTCACTTTTCCCGCGAATCACAGGAGGAGGTTTTCCCCTAATTTGCATAGCGTCATCACCAGCTCCGTCATCAGCGTCGATGTTTTCACGTCGCACGTCATCACCCGGAAGTAGCGCACCGCTTCGCCCCATTCAGCACTCCGTCCACTTTTTAACACATTATCGGTTCAACTTTTATCTTTTATCTTTTATTTTGAAAGTGACGGAACTACATTCAATCATTTATATTGATTTTGTTCACAAAACGTTATTTATGTGATGTGATGTAATCAGCTCCAGAACAACAGTTAATAAAAACCTTAAATAAATTAAAGTGTTCTTAAACTATGTTTGATCAATATGAGCTCATAGATTATTGTTCATCTTTAATGAACCATCAACATTCACATCAATCAATATGAGCTCATAGATTATTGTTCATCTTTAATGAACCATCAACATTCACATCAATCAATATGAGCTCATAGATTATTGTTCATCTTTAATGAACCATCAACATTCACATCAATCAATATGAGCTCATAGATTATTGTTCATCTTTCATGAACCATCAACATTCACATCAATCAATATGAGCTCATAGATTATTGTTCATCTTTCATGAACCATCAACATTCACATCAATCAATATGAGCTCATAGATTATTGTTCATCTTTCATGAACCATCAACATTCACATCAATCAATATGAGCTCATAGATTATTGTTCATCTTTAATGAACCATCAACATTCACATCAATCAATATGAGCTCATAGATTATTGTTCATCTTTAATGAACCATCAACATTCACATCAATCAATATGAGCTCATAGATTATTGTTCATCTTTCATGAACCATCAACATTCACATCAATCAATATGAAAGGTTATTGATCAGAACAAACACAAGAGAAATTAAATAACTAATTTATTTAACTAATCGTCACATTTTATAAAACACACAAACAGAATGATGGGTTCAAAGTTTAGAGTCAGAGAAGGAGTCAGGTTTAAGGTTTCGAGGTCAGATTTAAGGGTCAGGGGTCAGATGTAAGGGTCAGAAGTCAGGTTTACGGCTCAGGGGTTAGGTTTAAGGGTCAGAGGTCAGGTTTAAGGGCCAGAGGTCCGGTTTAGTATTGGGTCAGGTTTACGGGTCAGAGGTCAGGTTTAGTATTGGGTCGTATCTTCATCTCAGTGAACCTGAGCGAGTACTGCCAGCCCGTCCAGCTGGACCACTCTACACCGTCAGCGTAGGAGGCGTGGCCTCCTCTCAGGTACTGCCCGTTGAGGTTGGAGGTGTGGCAGTTACGGTACCACCAGGCCCCCTGGTAGTAGGCTGCACAGTTGTTCTCTGACTGGTCCTGGTCCCGGTCTTTGGTGGTGAACTGCATCCCAGAATGCTTCAGGAGGGAGTCACCTGGAGGACAGAAGAACACCTGGTAGTCTCGTGTGGTGCTGTTTATTACTACATAGACCAGCATCAGTAGTCTTACCTGTGGTCCCTGAGTACTGGTCTACGTATTAGTACTAGTAGTCCTACCTGCGGTCCCTGAATACTGGTCCACGTATCAGTACTAGTGTTCCTACCTGCAGTCCCTGAGTACTGGTACACGTATCAGTACTAGTAGTCCTACCTGCAGTCCCTGAGTACTGGTACACGTATCAGTACTAGTAGTCCTACCTGCGGTCCCTGAGTACTGGTCCACGTATCAGTACTAGTGTTCCTACCTGCGGTCCCTGAGTACTGGTCCACGTATCAGTACTAGTAGTCCTACCTGCGGTCCCTGAGTACTGGTACACGTATCAGTACTAGTGTTCCTACCTGCGGTCCCTGAGTACTGGTACACGTATCAGTACTAGTAGTCCTACCTGCGGTCCCTGAGTACTGGTACACGTATCAGTACTAGTGTTCCTACCTGCGGTCCCTGAGTACTGGTCCACGTATCAGTACTAGTAGTCCTACCTGCGGTCCCTGAGTACTGGTCCACGTATCAGTACTAGTAGTCCTACCTGCGGTCCCTGAGTACTGGTACACGTATCAGTACTAGTGTTCCTACCTGCGGTCCCTGAGTACTGGTCCACGTATCAGTACTAGTGTTCCTACCTGCGGTCCCTGAGTACTGGTCCACGTATCAGTACTAGTAGTCCTACCTGCGGTCCCTGAGTACTGGTCCACGTATCAGTACTAGTAGTCCTACCTGCGGTCCCTGAGTACTGGTCCACGTATCAGTACTAGTAGTCCTACCTGCGGTCCCTGAGTACTGGTCCACGTATCAGTACTTGTAGTCCTACCTGCGGTCCCTGGGTACTGGTACACGTATCAGTACTAGTAGTCCTACCTGCGGTCCCTGAGTACTGGTCCACGTATCAGTACTAGTGTTCCTACCTGCGGTCCCTGAGTACTGGTCCACGTATCAGTACTAGTAGTCCTACCTGCGGTCCCTGAGTACTGGTCCACGTATCAGTACTAGTGTTCCTACCTGCGGTCCCTGAGTACTGGTCCACCTCCAGCGGGTACCCGTCCTCCTCAGGGTTCACCGAGTCTCGACCAACGGAGAATTCACCGTAACGAGCAAACGCTGTAGCGTTGTCGAAGTCAGACATGTCGATCCGTAATTCATACCCACCGGATCTGGTGAGGGAGTAGATCCTCTGGAGACCTGAGAGACAGACAGGGAGACAGACAGAGAGACAGACAGGGAACAGACAGGGAGATAGACAGGGGGACAGACAAAGAGACAGACAGGGGACAGACAGGGAACAGACAGGGAGATAGACAGGAAACAGACAGGGAGATAGACAGGGGGACAGACAGAGAGACAGACAGGGGGACAGACAGGGAACAGACAGGGAGATAGACAGGGAACATACAGGGAGATAGACAGGGGGACAGACAGAGAGACAGACAGGGAACAGACAGGGAGATAGACAGGGAACAGACAGGGAGATAGACAGGGGGACAGACAGAGAGACAGACAGGGGACAGACAGGGAGATAGACAGGGAACAGACAGGGAGATAGACAGGGGGACAGACAGAGAGACAGACAGGGAACATACAGGGAACAGACAGGGAGATAGACAGGGAACAGACAGGGAGATAGACAGAGAGACAGACAGGGGGACAGATAGAGAGACAGACAGGGGGACAGACAGAGAGACAGACAGGGGACAGACAGAGAGATAGACAGGGGGACAGACAGAGAGACAGACAGGGGACAGACAGGGAGATAGACAGGGGGAGAGGCAGAGAGACAGACAGGGGGACAGATAGAGAGACAGACAGGGGGACAGACAGAGAGACAGACAGGGGGACAGACAGGGAACAGACAGGGAGATAGACAGGGAACATACAGGGAGATAGACAGGGGGACAGACAGAGAGACAGACAGGGAACAGACAGGGAGATAGACAGGGAGATAGACAGGGGGACAGACAGAGAGACAGACAGGGGACAGACAGGGAGATAGACAGGGAACAGACAGACAGATAGACAGAGAGACAGACAGGGAACAGACAGGGAGATAGACAGGGAACAGACAGGCAGATAGACAGGGGGACAGACAGTTAGAGATAGAGAGACAGAGGGACAAAGGGACAGACAGGGAGAAAGAAAGTTAGTTAGTTACAGACAGAGAGACAGACAGTTACAGAGAGACAGAGAGATGATGGATGTGGACTTTGATGCTGAGTTTGAAGACGGTAAGAAAAAGATGTTCTTCTTGTTTGTTCTGTGTATATGTGCGTATATGTGTATATGTGTGTGTGTATGTGTGTGTGTGTGTGTGTGTGTATATATACATATGTGTATATGTATATATATATATATATATATTAGGGCTGGGCAAGTTAACATGTTATTATCACGTTAACGCCGTAATTAACGCCGACAATTATATTATCGCTCGTTAACGCAGCTTTTTAAATTATTATTAAGCGGACATTTAACCGAGCAGCGAGCGGTGAACAGCTGTGTTTGTGTGGAGTTTTTAAAGTGTTTTTGTTTGTAATATGTATAATAAGCATATCATTTAGTTATCGCTACTGAAAATTTAAAAAACCATGACGTAGGTAGGTTTGCAGTTTTCAAGGTGTATATTTCAGATTGCATCTCTTACACATGAAGATAAAGTTGTGAACACCGGCTGAATATCTATTATCAGAATCATTATAACTGTGTTATAACTGCTACTGTGTAAAGGGAATACTGCTGTTAACAAGAACCTGATGTGTTTAAAGTGTTTACAAACCAAATGTTATTGCACTTTGTTCATATAGCAGTACTTTAAAATAAAAGTGCACAATACACTACTTTTGAATTCATTATGGAACTTTGCGCATAACAATGAGATTAATCGTGATTAATCGCAAAAAAATCATGCGATTAATCGCGATTAAAAATGTTAATCATTGCCCAGCTCTAATATATATATATATGTGTATATGTGTGTGTGTACCTATCCAGTGTTCTCCTGTAGTCTTTCCAAACCCGTCTCTATAAGCCTTCCAGTCTCTGAAGAAGTTCACTGATCCGTCTTCTCTCCTCTGAATCACCTGAACACAAATACATTTAACATTTTATTTATCTGTGTGTGTGTGTGTGTGTGTGTGTGTGTGTGTGTGTGTGTTCCTCACCGTCCAGCCTCCTCCATCAGTCTTCATGTCACAATAAACTAAGAAGCCGTCGGGTTCGTGAGTCGGAAACACCGAATAAACTCCGTCCTGAGAAACACCGGAGGCCATGACATCAGAGCAGTCTCTGGGTCTGACAGCTGAGAGACAGACAGACAGAGATAGAGCGAGAGAGACAGACAGACAGACAGACAGATAGAAAGACAGATAGAGAGAGACAGACAGACAGATAGAGAGAAAGACAGACAGAGATAGAAAGACAGATAGAAAGACAGAGAGACATATTAAAGTAATTAAAGTGTAATATTGTGTATACATGTATATTAAATTGTATTAATGTTTATTAACGTGTATTAATGTCTATTAACGTATATTATATTAACGTATATTAGCGTGTATTAATGTGTAATAACGTGTATTAATGTGTAATAACGTATAATAATATGTAATAACATGTATTAATATGTATTAACATGTATTAACGTGTATTAACATGTATTGACGTGTAATAACAATAATTACATTACATTACATTACAGTCATTTAGCAGACGCTTTTATCCAAAGCGACTTACAATAAGTGTATTCAACATCGGTATTCAAGAGAACTACTAGTCACCAGAAGTCATGAGTACATCTCCTTTAAACAAGCATCTAAGAACATAAACCAGAGCAAATGTACAGTGCAGAAACAAACTAATACAATAAGTGCAACAAACTAATACGAATACAATAAATGCTAAGTGGAAGGCTCAGGGTAGTACTTCTTGAAAAGGTGGGTTTTCAGCATATTAATGTGTATTGATGTATAATAATATCCATTAACGTGTATTAACATGTATTAATGTGAATCAATGTGTAATAACATGTATTAACGTGTATTGATGTTTTGTGATGACCCTCTCTGCCTGTTCGTTTGGCTGCTCTCCTTGCAGGTGTTGGAGGTGGGTGTGGCAGAGGGTCGTCAGGCAGAGTGGAAACACCTGAGGCCATTAGCAACACTGGCCCTGTGTGCCAGTGCACCCAGTATAAAAACCCTCTGGATTCTCAGTGGGTTCGCTCTCTCCTTCCTGAGACACCCATTTTGGTTTTGGTTGGTTTCTACACTATACAACACTGCATATACACTTTACACGCACCCACTCACTTACACTGCTGAATGTTACTTTAAACCTAATAAATAATTGTTAAACTGCTTCATTGAATGCTTCTCCCTTTTTTGTCATGACCGTTCGGCCCGGTTAGTGGCAGTATAATAACATGTATTAACAAATATTAACGTGTATTAACATGTAATAACGTTTAATAGCTTGTATTAATATGTAACAACATGTATTAACGTGTATTAATGTATAATAATATGTATTACCGTATATTACCGCATATTAACGTGTTTTAATGTGTATTAACGTGTATTAACGAATATTAACATGTATTTATGTGTAATTTTGCGTATAAATGTATATTCAATTGTATTGTGTATTAACGTGTATTAATATCTAATAATGTGTATTAACGTATAATAACATGTATTAATGCATAATAACGTGTATTAATGCCATGTTAAACACCAGGGCTGTCCTTTGTCACCGGTCCTGTTCCTGACTTTCATGGACAGGATATCTAGGCGCAGCCGGGGGGTGGAGAACGTCAGGTTCGGGGGCCTCAGGATCGCCTCTGCAGTTTGCAGATGATGTGGTCCTGTTGGCCTCCTCGGATCGTGACCTCCAGCATTCACTGGGGCGGTTTGCAGCCGAGTGTGAAGCGGTGGGGATGAGAGTTAGCACCTCCAATTCTGAGGCCACGGTGCTCTGCCGGAAACCGGTGGATTGCTCCCTCCAGGTGGGGACGGAGTGCCTACCGCAAGCGAAGGAGTTAAAGTATCTCGGGGTTCATGAGTGAGGGTAAGATGGAGCGGGAGATCGACAGGCGGATCGGTGCGGCTGCAGCAGTAAAGCAGGCGCTGCACCGGACCGTCTTGGTGAAGAGGGAGCTGAGCCGGAAGGTGAAGCTCTCAATTTACCGGTCGGTCTACGTTCCGACCCTCACCTATGGTCACAAACTCTGGTTCGTGACCGAAAGAACAAGGCTACAAGCGGCCGAAATGAGTTTCCTCCGTAGGGTGGCCGGGCTCAGCCTTAGGAATAGTGTAAGGAGCTCGGACATCAGGAGGGAATTTGGAGTTGAGCCGCTACTCCTTTGCGTCGAAAGGAGTCAGCTGAGGTGGTTCGTGCATCTAATCAGGATTCCTCCTGGGCGCCTCCCACTGGAGGTTTTCTGGGCACGCCCAACTGGTAGGAAACCCCGGGGAAGACCCAGAACACGCTGGAGGTCTTATATCTCCCAGCTGGGAACGCCTCGGGATCCCCCAGAATGAGCTGGAACATGTTGCGGGGGAGAGGGAGGTCTGGGTCAGCCTGCTTGGCCTGCTGCCACTGTGACCCGACCCCGGATAAGTGGTAGAAAATGAATGGATGGATGGAGCGTGTAATAACGTGTAATAACGTGTAATAACGTGTAATAACGTGTAATAACGTGTAATAACGTGTATTAATTCATAATAACGTTTATTAACGTTTATTAACGTGTAATAACTTGAGTTACCTCTGTGGGTGGAGTCCTTCTGCAGGTCACTGCTGAGTCTTCTCAGACTCTCTGTCTCCCTCTGGAGGCTCACCAGAGATTCACTGAAACCTGCAACCAGCTTCAACACACCTGAGTGACTGTCAGACAACACCTGTCCAGGTGAAAGAGGGAGACATATAATATTATTTCATTAAATTCATATATTGTGGGTTACTTGTATTTTAATTTAAATTAAATTGTAATTCTGTAAATTAGTTTTTACCATGTTTTTAGTTGTTTATTTTAGTTTTCTAGTTTTGTTGTCATTTCTTTTCTTGAACTTTCTGTCTTTAAATATATGTATGCCAGTGGTGGGCCGTCAGGGCCTGCAAAGCCTTCTCTGCTGGCCTAAACAGAATCACAAAAAAAAAAATGTTTTCATGTATTATAATTTATAAAAGTATTTTTCCCATTATCTTATTTTCTCATTGCACAGCTACTGTCTTCCTCAGTTGCTCTGCTTCCAGTGCAGCTTGTTTTAAGTAGAGCTTTTATCCAATCAGATTTCACCTCTGTGTCTCTAGGTAGAAGAGAGGCCCGAGGCCTGCAGACTCACAAGTGAATCCATGTGCAGTTTAAGTGAATGGGGACGATATTGTTGATTGTCATAGTGTTCAACCAATCAGATCTTTAGTTTGACATGTTGGGCGTATTCTTTGACGTGTCAGAGCCCGCTATCCCCATATTAGCCGGCCCACAACTACGTCACTATTAGTGCAGTGATTGGTCAGTGGGCGAGCACGTGACTATCGTGAAACGAAACTTAACAGCAGAGGTTTAGTCGGCGTTGTGAATCACATCACGTGATGCAGCTCAGCCAATCAAATATGGGCATTCTGACAAGCTTCCTGACTCGAGTACCACACACCGTGACACACGGGGCTGAGACGAGGAAAGAGATTGCAGAGCAGTACGTTTAATGTTTGGGTTGTGAAAGTAAAATCATAAGACGGTCTCCTAAAGAGACGGATCAGCCGCGGCTTGTCATTAAGGGATGATGGTGGGTCCCACAGCCAGACCAGCTGAGAACCACTGTCCTACATGAGCACAGAGAACATTATGTTTTACTGAGTTTAAGCTTCTGCATTTTCCAAATGCTCTAGCGTTATTCAAACGTATTGTAAGCCTCGTACGGAACGGTTTAATACGAGTACGTACATAGTTACAGCCTTAGAAACCAATAATAGCTGCGGCGCCATCATGTGGTTATAAGGTGGTATTACAGCTGCATGACAGCAGTGAAGGCCTGGGTATGAAATGCACGGCCCGCCACTGATGTATGTATATATGTATATATGTATAGATGTATATTTGTATATATGTACATATGTATATTTTGATGTATGTATATATGTACATGGAATAGGGTAAAATATAAATCACCATTTGATTTCTTACATTCTTTTTGAATGATGTTTAAATGTGAAGATGAATCATTTTCTAAAGCTAACGTTTGATCTTCAGAAGCAAACAGTCAAAATAAATCACTAAATGTGTATTTAGTTTTATTTCTGTCTGAAAGTATAGATGTTAGTTTAGGTTATTCTGTATGTTGTTTTGTATGTATTTGTTATTATTTTATAATTACCTGTATGATCCGGCTCTGCTCGCTCTGCAGTCCGTCCAGTCGCTGGTCCAGAACACCTTGACCTCTTTTCAGCGAATCAGATTCCAGCCTCAGATTGTGGGCGTGGCCTGATAACACCTTCAGCTCCTCAGCCAGCTTGTGGTCCAATCCCGTGTCCTGCCAGTCCTCTGCCTTGTGATTGGACAGCGCTCTGAGCAGAGACGTCTGCAGAGCCTCCCAGCGCAGGAAGCTCTCGCTGTAATCCGGACAGTTGGGGTCCAGGAAGATGCTGATTGGCTCTCCGTCTGTGACCCGGGAGACCGACACCAGGGCGCCAGACTCTTTGTGATTGGTCGAGATCACAGGTGAAGAGGGGGAGGAGACTCGGCCCCTGTTACCATGACAACAGATAGACAGGTAGGTCAGACGGACAGACAGAGAGATAGAGAGACAGGTAGGTCAGACAGGTAGGTCAGACACAGACAGACAGACAGACAGGTGTGTTTACCTGTTGATGAATGGCAGAGGATACTGGATCAGATACAGGATGATGACTGTTGCTGTGATGACAACTGCTATGACGACCAGCGTGACGACAGACCAGAACAGGAAGCTGCAGCATCTCTGAACACACACACACATACACACACACATACACACAAAGGTTTTTTAAGATGTGGTTCAGAATTGAAGTTTTAAACCTTCATCATCATCACCAGGATGTGAGGAGGTCACATTGTCTCTACTGATGTTCGCATGCTAACAGCTAGCCACGGCCCGTTCTGTCCTGTAGTACCAGTTGTGACCTGGAGAGGCGATAGTGAGTCACTGTGATGTCCAGTCTGTCCTCAGGAGAGTCCAACAAGACCTTCACCTCGTCCTCTCCACCACGGGGAGACTACGTCACCGGGGTGAGAGCGGACTTTAAGTTAGTACTTGAACACAGCCAGCCCCAGAACCCAGAACCTGGGGTTCTGACATCGGGGTTCTGATCTTGGGGGTCTGATCTCGGGGTTCTGATCTTGGGGGTCTGATCTCGGGGTTCTGATCTATGGGGTCTGATCTCGGAGTTCTGATCTCGGGGGTCTGATCTCGGGGGTCTGATCTTGGTTTGTTCTGGCTGGAGGACCAGACTTAAATATAAATCGGCTTCTGGTTTGTGCGTCTCTGGATAAATGAACCAGCTGGTCTGGTTGGTGTTTCAGTGGACCTGATGAGGTCACGCTGGTCTTCCTGCTGGATTCAAAGTGATGAGCTCAGGTTTCACACATTGATCCTTTAAAGCGGCCTGCAGACGAACTACAACATTAATCTGAACATGGTGGAAACGTATGGGGGGTGTTGTGAAGGAGGTTGTGGTTTTGTGGGGGAGGTTGTGGGGGTGTAGTGGTCTAATGGGGGAGGTTATGGGGGTGTAGTGGGGTAACATGTCTCCTGCAGTGTAAATCTTGTCTCTGTGAGTTTAATCTGAAGATCCTCAGAAGATTTCAGTGAAGGCGACAGCTGCTGCAGATTAGAGACTCCAGATTAACAGGATTTAACTCACTGTAGTTCTGTTACTGTCCTGTCTGTCTCTCTGTCTATCTGTCTGTCTTGTTACCTGAGGGGTGATGGTGGATGATAGGGGACTATGAGCTCATCGTGGGCGTGGTTTGATAGGCTAACTAACAGGCTAACTGCTAATGTAGCAGCTACCTTGTGTTTGTTTGGTTGTTTGCTGCCGAGTTCTGAGCTGCTGTTGTTCATGATGGTCCACCTGTCGTTCAGCATCATCCTGAAACACAAACACACCTCAGTGAGTCCACCTGCAGGAGTCCGAGAACACTGCTGCTGCAAAGACTCATGGGAGCTGTAGTTGTTAAAGGTTTTATCTCTGTTG
>JAVDOI010000016.1:17900707-17910707 GCA_032191485.1 Leptoclinus maculatus
TTAAAACCAAAACGATCTCATTCACACACTCAGCTCCCTGGTATACTCCCGAACTCCACCATATGAAATCCCGTAAGCGCCAGCTTGAAAGACTCTGCAAGAAAACAGGTTTAACAGTCCATCTCCAAGCCCACTCTGAGTACCTTCAACAATACAAAGACGCTCTCATCTCAGCCCGGTCCACCGACTACTCACACCTCATACAGTCTGGCTCCTCTAACCCAAAGACTCTCTTCTCCACAATAAACAAGCTTCTCAAACCCAAGGACAACACCTCCACATCCTTCACAGTGAACAAATGCAACTCTTTCCTTTCATTTTTCCAAACAAAAATTGACACCATCTACAGCAACATGAACACCTCCCCCTCCCTTTCCATCTCTCCACCTGCCCCGCCCTCCTCCACCCCTCAGGCCCTTTCTCAGTTCTCCCCTGTGTCCCCATTGGAGCTGTCTAACTTCACAACAGGAATGAGAAGCTCCACCTGCATCCTGGATCCCATCCCATCTAATCTTGTCAAGGACGGTCTCCAAACCATCTCACCACTCATCACAGTAATCATTAACTCCTCCCTCAGCTCCGGTTCAATCCCCGACACACTTAAACTGGCTGCTGTCACCCCCATCCTCAAAAAACCTGGACTTGACCCTGACACCATGAGCAATTTCCGGCCCATCTCCAATCTTCCCTTTGTGTCAAAAATACTGGACTGCGTTGTCCCTACACAACTCAAAGCCCACCTCATCTCCAACGATCTGTTCGAGCCATTTCAATCCGGTTTCCGCTCACAGCACAGCACTGAAACAGCCCTCCTCAAAGTCACCAACGACCTCCTCCTCTCCTCAGACTCTGGTCACCTCAACATTCTCATTCTCCTCAGCCTCACTGCAGCTTTTCGACAACATCAACCACAACATCCTTCTCTCCCGCCTCGAATCCTCCCTCAAAATTACATTACAGTCATTTAGCAGACGCTTTTATCCAAAGCGACTTACAATTCAGATTCTATCACATTTCTACACCGTAGGCACTGCTACGGGAGCAATTTTGGGGTTAAGTGTCTTGCTCAAGGAAACATCGACATGCGACTAGCAGAGCCGGAGCCGGGGATCGAACCACCGATCCTCTGATTGAAGGACGGCCCTGCTATCTTTAGCCACAGTCGCCCATATGTAAATCATATCTTACAAACAGACCTCTTCTGTTCATCCTCTACTTGCTCCCTCTTGGTAATATCATACGTCAACATGGTCTCCACTTCCACTGCTACGCCGATGATGTCCAGCTCTACATCTCCACAAAGGCCATTACCACTGCTACTCACTCCACTCTGACCAACTGCCTCACTGACATTAAATCATGGATGCAAACCAACTTCCTCAAACTCAACTGTGATAAATCTGACATGATCATCATCGGTCCCACATCCCTCACTAAAACCAGTCACAACTTCTGCCTCACCATCGACAACTCCACTCTGTCTCCCTCCCCACATATCCGCAACCTCAGAGTCATGTTTGACAGCAACCTCTCCTTTGAACACCACGTCAAACAAATCACCAGAACTGCCTTTTTCCACTTAAAAAACATGGCCCGTCTCCGCCCATCACTCTCCTCATCTGCCGCTGAAACTTTGATCCACGCCTTCATCACCTCCAGAATCGACTACTGCAACAGTATTCTTCATGGCACATCATCCAAAATCCTAAATAAACTCCAGTACATCCAGAACTCTGCTGCTCGCCTGCTCACCCACTCCCGCTCCTGTGATCACATCACCCCTGTTCTCCAGAATCTCCACTGGCTCCCTGTCCCACAACGGATACGATACAAAGTCCTTCTCCTCACTCATAAAGCCCTCCATAATCAGGCCCCTCCTACCTCACCGACCTGCTCCACCACCACATTTCATCCCGTCGGCTCCGCTCCTCTGATGCCTCCTGTCTCTTCCACTCAGGACCAAACACCGGACATGGGGCGACAGAGCCTTCTCCATAGCTGCCCCCTCCCTCTGGAACTCTCTCCCCAAACACATCCGAGACTGCACCGACCCCTCCATGTTCAAATCAAAGATCAAAACCCACCTGTTCACAACTGCTTTTAATGTGTGACCAATATTGTGTGTTTTATGTTTTTAGTGTTTAGCTTTTTTTTATCTGATGATTTTAATGTAAAGTGTCTAAAGTGTTTGAGTATTCTGAAAAGCACTTTATAAATAAAATGTATTATTATTATTATTACTATTATCACTATTATCATTGCTTGACGCTGTTGATCGCTGTCGATCACCTTTGTACAACAAGGATCAAGAGAAACTATTTTGAACGTTTTTCAATGTGTATTATTCAGCAGTTTGTTGCCCGCAAATAAAACTACAAAACTCAGCCACTGGATCCGTGATTCATTTACTGCCAGCGCGTCCTCATGTTAGTCTCCCCTACTCAGCCTCTCTGTGACTCATTTTAAGTTGCCGAACATAGTATTTTATCAGTGTAGTATTAGTTATTTTACTGTAACATAGTATTTTATCAGTGTAGTATTAGTTATTTTACTGTAACATAGTATTTTATCAGTGTAGTATTAGTTATTTTACTGAAACATAGTATTTTATCAGTGTAGTATTAGTTATTTTACTGAAACATAGTATTTTGTCAGTGTAGTATTAGTTATTTTACTGTAACATAGTATTTTATCAGTGTAGTATTAGTTATTTTACTGAAACATAGTATTTTATCAGTGTAGTATTAGTTATTTTACTGAAACATAGTATTTTATCAGTGTAGTATTAGTTATTTTACTGTAACATAGTATTTTATCAGTGTAGTATTAGTTATTTTACTGTAACATAGTATTTTGTCAGTGTAGTATTAGTTATTTTACTGTAACATAGTATTTTATCAGTGTAGTATTAGTTATTTTACTGTAACATAGTATTTTATCAGTGTAGTATTAGTTATTTTACTGTAACATAGTATTTTATCAGTGTAGTATTAGTTATTTTACTGTAACATAGTATTTTGTCAGTGTAGTATTAGTTATTTTACTGTAACATAGTATTTTGTCAGTGTAGTATTAGTTATTTTACTGTAACATAGTATTTTGTCAGTGTAGTATTAGTTATTTTACTGTAACATAGTATTTTATCAGTGTAGTATTAGTTATTTTACTGTAACATAGTATTTTATCAGTGTAGTATTAGTTATTTTACTGTAACATAGTATTTTGTCAGTGTAGTATTAGTTATTTTACTGTAACATAGTATTTTGTCAGTGTAGTATTAGTTATTTTACTGTAACATAGTATTTTATCAGTGTAGTATTAGTTATTTTACTGTAACATAGTATTTTATCAGTGTAGTATTAGTTATTTTACTGTAACATAGTATTTTATCAGTGTAGTATTAGTTATTTTACTGTAACATAGTATTTTATCAGTGTAGTATTAGTTATTTTACTGTAACATAGTATTTTGTCAGTGTAGTATTAGTTATTTTACTGTAACATAGTATTTTATCAGTGTAGTATTAGTTATTTTACTGTAACATAGTATTTTATCAGTGTAGTATTAGTTATTTTACTGTAACATAGTATTTTATCAGTGTAGTATTAGTTATTTTACTGTAACATAGTATTTTATCAGTGTAGTATTAGTTATTTTACTGTAACATCGTATTTTGTCAGTGTAGTATTAGTTATTTTACTGTAACATAGTATTTTGTCAGTGTAGTATTAGTTATTTTACTGTAACATAGTATTTTGTCAGTGTAGTATTAGTTATTTTACTGTAACATAGTATTTTATCAGTGTAGTATTAGTTATTTTACTGTAACATAGTATTTTGTCAGTGTAGTATTAGTTATTTTACTGTAACATAGTATTTTATCAGTGTAGTATTAGTTATTTTACTGTAACATAGTATTTTGTCAGTGTAGTATTAGTTATTTTACTGTAACATAGTATTTTATCAGTGTAGTATTAGTTATTTTACTGTAACATAGTATTTTGTCAGTGTAGTATTAGTTATTTTACTGTAACATAGTATTTTGTCAGTGTAGTATTAGTTATTTTACTGTAACATAGTATTTTATCAGTGTAGTATTAGTTATTTTACTGTAACATAGTATTTTATCAGTGTAGTATTAGTTATTTTACTGTAACATAGTATTTTGTCAGTGTAGTATTAGTTATTTTACTGTAACATAGTATTTTGTCAGTGTAGTATTAGTTATTTTACTGTAACATAGTATTTTATCAGTGTAGTATTAGTTATTTTACTGTAACATAGTATTTTGTCAGTGTAGTATTAGTTATTTTACTGTAACATAGTATTTTGTCAGTGTAGTATTAGTTATTTTACTGTAACATAGTATTTTATCAGTGTAGTATTAGTTATTTTACTGTAACATAGTATTTTGTCAGTGTAGTATTAGTTATTTTACTGTAACATAGTATTTTATCAGTGTAGTATTAGTTATTTTACTGTAACATAGTATTTTATCAGTGTAGTATTAGTACTCCAGGTCCAGCGTTGGTTCCCTCAGTCTGAAGACCTGCAGCTCAGGTTACCGGTCTCTCTATGGTGGTCCTGGTCTGGTCCTGGTCTGGACTGGTCTGGTCTGGTCTGGTCTCCAGACCCCCATTAATGGTTAAAGACAAAGGACAGATGGTTTTAGTACTTTTACTGCATTGATCTGAATATGTGATCAATAATCAGAGGAATAAACAACAACAACAACAACAACATAAAGACGAGAGGAGAACAGGAAGTGAGAGAGAAACCTTCAGGTCACTGAGTGGAATTTGGTTTGTTGCCAACAGGCTGCCCCCCCCCCCCCCCCCCCTTCCCCTCTGTTAATGACAAACACATGTGGACCCCCCTCCTCACAGGAAGTCTAACAAACAGAATCAACGACACAGGAAACAGAGGACTGGTTTTCACAGTAAAAGCCTGGTTCATAGATTTCATCAACAGGTTCTGGATCAGTTGTTGTTATTGATCTGAAATGATTGATCGGTTGTTGTTATTGATGCTCCAGCTGACTCCATAATTTCTGCTGTAAATATAATTATAATAACATAAAAACATTATGTTCCATTTAAAAGCTCTTCTGGATATTTTATTGTTTCACATGATTTTATTCTGCTGAAGAAGATCATGTTGTAAGATCGAGAGCTCCAGAAGAAATGTGAACCTGATGGTGGCACAGTTTTATGTATATATATATATAAAACTGTATATATATATATATATGTATGTCTTTATATGTTTATATAAAGATTTGCTTTAGTCCGATGAAATATAAGCTTTTATTTTGAAAGGGTACACCGGAAACATTCATGTGTGTTCGTTTAACTTGAAAATCTGCTTCTGGTTTGAATTTTTTTTTCTTTCAGAGGGAAAATTCAAGAAACATAAAAGACAGAAAGAGAAAAGAAGAGAGAAGAGAAGAGGTTAGACGGACGGTTAGTTAGTTAGAGTGTTAGTTTCTTTATTCAGACTGTCAGTTAGTTAAACTCTTAGTTATTTAGAATGTTAGTCGTCTAAACTGTGAGTTAGTTATTCATCAGGAGATTGATGGACAGAAACAGGTGAGAATAAAAGAGTGAAACTTGGATCCATTGAATCTGAGCTGATGTGATTTAAAGAGTTTAAACTTCTTTAATGACTGAAATATGTTTTAATGTTAAATACGAGATTTCTGGTTTCATTGTTGTGATTCAAACTTTATACAAATTAATCATTAATGTGACAATAATCAATATATAATATATGATGTCTTTAATCATGTAGTGATTATTATTATTACTGGTTCAGATGAATATTAATATCAATATTGTATTTATATATATAAAGATCAATATTAATGGTTTCATGTTTTCAGTAACTCAATCAATTTTAAATGTGAACTAGAGGAGGAATGTGATGTGTGTGTGTGTGTGTGTGTGTGTGTGTGTGTGTGTGTGTGTGTGTGTGTGTGTGTGTGTGTGTGTGTGTTAATCCCTTAATCCTCCTCATTAGCTTCAATCAGTGAGACGAGCTTCAGCTTCATAACACCTGCTGTCCTCTGATAGGCTCTGTGGTGGAGCTGTCCTCCAGCTGCACCAGGAGGCCCAGTGTCTGCCTCCAGCCTGTAAGAGGAGGTGCAGAGAGGAGGAGGTGAAGAGAAGGAGGAGGAGAGAGGAGGAGGTGAAGAGGAGGAGGAGGAGGAGGAGGAGAGAGGAAGAAGAAGAAGAGGAGGAGATGAAGAGGAGGAGAGAAGAAGAAGAGGAGGAGGTGAAGAGGAGGAGGAGAGAGGAAGAGGAGGAGGAGAAGAGGAGGAGTAGAGAGGAGGAGGTGAAGAGGAGGAGGAGGACAAGAGGAGGCTGTAAGGAGAACAGAGATCCAGGAGAAGTTCAGAACCTGAAGAGAGAAGTCAGGTGAGAACTGATCACATTGATTATTGATTATTGATCAATAACAGCAGGTTCAGACTTTACTTGTATTTCTGCAGGTTTTCACATTCCGGAAGCAGGACCAGATGTGGATTCAGGTCTGGAGGTGAGATCCAGTTCTGTAGACCTGAGGTCAGAGTGGCTCTAATCAGGAACACCAGGATCCAGACCTCAGTCCAGACTGTAGACCTCAGAGGGTCTGAACTGGGTCAGGATTCCATCCTCACAGACCAGATGGATCCAGGATCTACTGAGACCCAGAGGGACCAGATTAGACCAACCAACGTCAGACAGACCAGGACCACAGAGTCCACCTCAGAGGTCAGTTGGAGATGCACTTTTACAGGGTCTCTGTCTGATCCTGAACCTCCTATTGATCTGCGTTTCTGCTGTGGTCCAGGTCAGGTCCAGGTCCACAGCAGGCCCAGAGAGGACTGCAGGTCTGGTCTCAGATCAGTCCTCAGAGACCAAGACCAGCAGGAGGAGTTCTGAGAGAGTCCTGGGTCCAGAGTCCTGCAGAGAAGAGGGCGAGCCACCCAGGATCAGGTCCAGGCCTGAGACCAGGACCAGGAGGAGGACGAAGATCCACCCGTCTGTGTTCAGAGGCCGAGGTCAGATCAATAAATCAATCAATATGTCGGTATTGATCAGTTATTTAAACCAGCTGTCAATCATCTCTCTCTCTTGATAGGCCAGCTGCAGCTGTCAATCACTCCAGAGGTGGGACAGCTCCTCATTCACAGTAAGTGATGCAGCAGCCAATCAGAGAAGAGCTTTCATTCTGATCAATAATAACATACCTGATTCAATACTGATCAATACGACTTCTCGAGCAGTCAGCCAGCAGGGGGCAGCAGAGGTCCTTAATGAAACTCCAGGAGGAGGTTTTTTGGGTCCCTGAGGAGCTCTCCGAGTCTTTGAGTAACTCTCCGAGTCTTTGAGTAACTCTCCGAGTAACTCTACGAGTCTTTGAGTAACTCTCCGAGTAACTCTACGAGTAACTCTCCGAGTCTTTGAGTAACTCTCCGAGTCTTTGAGTAACTCTCCGAGTCTTTGAGTAACTCTCCGAGTCTTTGAGTAACTCTACGAGTAACTCTACGAGTAACTCTACGAGTAACTCTCCGAGTCTTTGAGTAACTCTCCGAGTCTTTGAGTAACTCTACGAGTAACTCTACGAGTAACTCTCCGAGTCTTTGAGTAACTCTCCGAGTCTTTGAGTAACTCTACGAGTAACTCTACGAGTAACTCTCCGAGTCTTTGAGTAACTCTCCGAGTCTTTGAGTAACTCTACGAGTAACTCTACGAGTAACTCTCCGAGTCTTTGAGTAACTCTACGAGTAACTCTCCGAGTCTTTGAGTAACTCTCCGAGTAACTCTACGAGTAACTCTCCGAGTCTTTGAGTAACTCTCTGAGTCTTTGAGTAACTCTACGAGTAACTCTACGAGTAACTCTCCGAGTCTTTGAGTAACTCTACGAGTAACTCTCCGAGTCTTTGAGTAACTCTCCGAGTAACTCTACGAGTAACTCTCCGAGTCTTTGAGTAACTCTCTGAGTAACAACTCTTTGAGTCTTTGAGTAACAACTCTCCGGGTCTTTGAGTAACTCTCTGGGGGTACATCTCAAGTCTCTTAATTGCATCCCCGTTTCCCTCACTTGCGTCCTTTCCTTGCGTCTTAGTCCCTCCCACCAGGGATGCATAGAGGAAACCATGCTAGGAGAGAGGAAACAAGGAGATATGTTTTAAGAGACATGAGACGTCCTTTCCTCAGTTGTGTCACGTGAAGCGACGTCTGTTTCTGATGACGAAGGATCAGCTGATCACATCTGGATCAGCTGATCACATCTGGATCAGCTGTCAGTCGGCTTTAACAGCTGGAGAGACTTTAGAGAAGTTTGTGTCTGTTCACATGATCTTTGTACTCAATAATAGTAACTAATAATACTAATAACTAATAAAGACACAGTTATCATCACTGTACTTAATAATAGTAACTAATAATACTAATAACTAATAAAGACACAGTTATCATCACTGTACTTAATAATAGTAACTAATAATACTAATAACTAATAAAGACACAGTTATCATCACTGTACTTAATAATAGTGACTAATAATACTAATAACTAATAAAGACACAGTTATCATCACTGTACTTAATAATAGTAACTAATAATACTAATAACTAATAAAGACACAGTTATCATCACTGTACTTAATAATAGTGACTAATAATACTAATAACTAATAAAGACACAGTTATCATCACTGTACTTAATAATAATAACTAATAATACTAATAACTAATAAAGACACAGTTATCATCACTGTACTTAATAATAGTAACTAATAATACTAATAACTAATAAAGACACAGTTATCATCACTGTACTTAATAATAGTAACTAATAATACTAATAACTAATAAAGACACACAGTTATCATCACTGTACTTAATAATAGTAACTAATAATACTAATAACTAATAAAGACACAGTTATCATCACTGTACTTAATAATAGAAACTAATAATACTAATAACTAATAAAGACACAGTTATCATCACTGTACTTAATAATAGTAACTAATAATACTAATAACTAATAAAGACACAGTAATCATCAGTAGAGGTGTTTCTCTCTGTAGTCTGTTAATAACAAACTGTGTTCTGTTTATAAGATCAGGATCGATTTCTACGGCGGAATGCGATCGTCTTATTTATGAATTATCTGCGTCTGTACGTTTTTAAATTGTGACTGTGACGTCATTATTAAATAACCCAGAATATGATTATTGTTTCTCTTAAATGATGAAACTCATCAAACACTCAGGAATGATCCGCCTCACGTGACTGAATGAAATGATGATCAATGATGTAAAAAGCTCTTTCTCACTTTAATTGTTTCATAATAAAGTTATTGAGGGAAACATCAGATCATGAAAACACAAATCTTTATAATAAATGAAGAAAGTTGTTTGTGGTCCTTTTGTTGTTCAGACAATGAACAATATTTAAACCAGACGGTGAATCAGAAAACTAATCAAATATAAACTAGAGTTTATTCTGATCTGTCTTCTGTTTACATGTTGAAAAACATCGTATCAGTCCGATCAGCTGCAGCGTCCAATCAGATAACTGATGAACAATGAGGGGGCGTGTCGGCCGTTAAAACACTTCCTGGAAGTCTGTTCTCAGAGATCCCTCCTCCCTCCTCAGAGCTACATTAGAGCTTTGGGACGGCCGTCAATATGGAGGAGCAGAACAACTTCTGGTTCAAGCGAGGATCGAGGAGCGAGGAAACGACAATTAAGAGACTTGGGATGTACCCGTAGTGAGTTAAAGGTCACATGGTCCTGCTCGCAGCTGATTGGTTCATCCCAGTGGAAGACAAGAACTACACAAGGAAACTAGAAACTGTTGACATAAGTGACCATATCTGGACTGAGGAGGAGCGACGTAGAAACCTGTCAATCACTGTGTAGCCCCGCCCTAAAGCATACCCTGCTTTATGGTCTATTAGAGACCTGTCAATCACTGTGTAGCCCCGCCCTAAAGCATACCCTGCTT
>JAVDOI010000016.1:17913207-17922269 GCA_032191485.1 Leptoclinus maculatus
AGGAGTATCTATGCATATATGCACGGTGTAACTTAGGAATCCATGCAGGTGTATCTTTGAATCTATGCAGGTGTATCTTTGAATCCATAAAGGTGTATCTTTGAATCCATTCAGGATGTGTATCTTTGAATCCATTCAGTTGTATCTTTTGAATCTATGCAGGTGTATCTTTGAATCCATAAGGTGTATCCATGAATCTTTGGCAGGTGTATCTTTGAATCCATGCAGGGTGTATCTTTGAATCCATTCACGGTGTATCTTTGAATCCAGGCAGGTGTACTTTGAATCCATTCAGGTGTTTCTTTGAATCCAGGCAGGTGTATCTTGAAACCATCAGGGTATCTATTCATCTTTGCAGGTGTATCATTTGAATCCGTGAGGGTATCCATGAATCTTTGCAGGTGTATCTTTGAATCCATGCAGGTGTATCTATACATGTGTATCTCATGAATCCGGCTGGTGTATTTATGAATCTATGCAGGTGTATCTATGAATCCAGGGCAGGTGTATTTATGAATCTATGCAGGTGTATCTATGAATCCAGGCAGGTGTATTTATGAATCTATGCAGGGTCTATCTATGACTCCAGGGCAGGTGTATTTATGATCTATGCAGGTGTATCTATGAATCCAGGCAAGGTGTTAATGCATTTTGTAGCATCTCTACTTAGCCAAGCAGCTAACTAGCTAAGATGTTATAGGACCAATCAGATGATCACAACAGACTCTGTGTGTTTGACTGTTTTTCTTTAAAGGGACTCATCAAAGATCACATGTGATGATTATAGATGAAGCTTATTCTGCTACCAACACACATGTTTACGGATAATACACAGCACCTTATTCCCTAAGACCTGACCCATCTGATCCTGCGACTGAACCTAAACCTGATCCTGAACCCTCAAACAGTGAGGACCAGGATTAGATGTCCTCACTTCACGGTCTGAAGCGCACATCTCGATCCTCACAAGAGCACAACTCTCACGGGAGGGACGAGTGTGTGAACCAGCTTCACATGTCCATAGATGATACATGATGCATTAGTTACCCATAGCAAACAGAGCTCAACACACGTGCTGCTGCTCAGAATAGAGCCTCACAATCATTTGAGTCGTCAGGCGTATAAAGAGATGTTTGAAGACAGAAAGAGTTTCATCAAATGTCCAAGCAGCAAAGACTTCCTGTCTCACAGTGAACCTGAGTCCACTTTTGTGGGTTCAGGTTCAAGTCAGGTTCAGGTCGTGAGGGCGAGCGGGGACCGGTCTACGGTTCAGGTTCCTGTGAGGGACTAGCTGAAGACCGGTCATAGTCCAGAGTTGAAAAACAGGTCCGATCCTGAAGACAGGCTCCACCGGGGGAGGGTGAGTGTGTGTGTGTGTGTGTGTGTGTGTGTGTGGGTGTGTTTGTGTGTGTGTGTGTGTGTGTGGGGGAACCAACAGTCAGGAGAATAGCAGGAAAACACACACCACAAACAGAGTGTGTATCCGTGCGATAAGACTCACACTCTGAACTCTCAGCTCTCCTAACATCCCAGTAGACTGTTGAGTCTCTCACACACTGGTCACCTAGACCACTAGACCAGCTAGACCCGGGTCAGACCTGGTTCTGTAGATCTGGATTTGGACCTTGTTTTTTTTTCCCCTGGTTTTGTGAAGTCTGGATTTGGATTAGTCCGGATTCCTTTGTCTCTGAAGCCTGGAATAATCTATGTCTTTAATCTAGACCAGGGTCAGGTCTTGTTCTGGTTCGGTAAATTTGGACCTGTTTCAGACCTGACTGCTCTTGTAAAAGTTTGGGTTAGACCCGATCTGGCTCTATAACCTGAGCTGGTTCCATCTGGCTCTGGTTTTTGTTGAAAACTCTTTCGTGTAAATCTGGGACCTGGATAGACCTGGATCTGTGTTTATAATTCTGGATCTGAATCAGACCAGATCGTCTGAACCCGGGATCTGTTCTGGATCTGAGATGGACAGGTGTGACCTGCAGGATTTGAGATCAACGTGATCCGCTGGATGCACCACGATCCACAGTCTGTGTCAGAGTCTGCATCGGGACAGAATCTGCCTCAGGTCTGATTATTGATTCTAATTTAGGGACCAGTTCCGTTTTATTATTTGGACTCTGATGAAAGTTGAGTTCTGGATCAGAACTCTGTTCATTCTGTCACTTCAAACTCTCTGGAGGAAGTTAAGTGGTTGGGGGGGGGGGGGGGGGGGGGGGGGCGTTCAGCTTCGGATTACTTACTACAGAGTGTCTCTTCAGGTTTTTGTGAGACTAGATGGATCCTGGACCCTCTAGGGGGTGTCTGGGGTCCATGAAGAAAATGTTAAGGTGAGCACCAGGACTGTTGTCCTTAGGTGTGTTTTCAGCTCCCAGTAGAGTCCAGAGAGGGCCCAGTAGAGTCCAGTAGGGCCCAGTAGAGTCCCAGTACTGGTTTCCAGGTTTCTGGCTACAAGATGACATTAAATCGTCAGTTTTTTTTAATGGAGTCGGTGTGACAGACATTCACCCAACAAACACAAACATCACAGCAGGAAGTCTCTTCTAGATTGGCTAGCACAGTGTGATGTCACTACAGGCTGTTTGAGGTTTTTGAAAGGAAATGACAGAGTTGTGTGTGTTTGTGTGACAAGTCGATCATTAATTCACACACATTAAAACTGCATGATGGTACTGGAGAACTCTGTTTGTGTGATTGTGTGTGTGTGTGTGAGACGTGTGTGTGTGTGTGTGTGTGTGTGTTGAACAGGCTACACAAACATTCAAAGACAAACTTGAACTCTCAGTTCAGGAGTTTTGTGTTATTCTAGCCCTGGATTTGTCTTCAGGCCTCCTCTCAGGCTGCAGCTTGTATTCAGCCAGAGCTGGAGTAGTGGAAGATGTCACCGTGATGTCATCGTGATGTCACCCCGTGGTTTGTGGAGGGCTGTTTTTGAATCCTCCAGTTTCGACATTTTGACACAAAGCCATCTTGTTTTTCTGAAACCAGAAGAACACCAGAGGGGTTGAGCTAGCAAACGACTGAACGCTGAATACGACAATTTAGGAGCCAAAAGTGTTTCAATCCCTTTAGATGAATGTGAAAAACACGGTCGTAAGACGAAACAAAGGGCAAATCAATACCCAATGTTCACTGCTGCAGGATGAACCAGGATCCTCCTCCCACACTGAGCCCACTGAGCATGCTCTGTAGTGTTTCCTTTAGCCCGTCCTCCCAGCATGGTCCTCATTAATACTCATTTCATTCTAATACCTGATGAATTAAAATGTTCATGTTTGTATCTCAGAATATATGTTATTATATATGATTATATGTTGTTATATATATTTTGATTATATGTTGTTATCTATAATGATATATGTTTGAAGTATAATGATTAAATGTTTGTTATAATATAATGATTAATGTTGTATATATAATGATTATATGTAATATATAATGATTATATGTTGTAATATATAATGATATATGTAATTATATATCATTGATTATATGTTGTTATATATATGATTATATGGTAGTTATATATAATGATTATATGTTGATTATATAATGATTATATGTTGTTATATATAATGATATATGTTGTTATATATAATGATTATAATGTTGTTATATATAGATAGTATTTGTTGTTAATATAATGATTATATGTTGTAATATATAGATTATATGTAATTATATATAAATGATATATGTATATAAAATGATTTATGTTGTTATATATAATGATATATGTAATTATATATAATGATTATATGTTGTTATATATAATGATTATAATGTTTGATTATATATAATGATTTATTGTATATTTAATGATTATATGTTGTTATATATAATGATTATATGTAGTTATATATAAGATTATATGTTGTTATATATAATCGATTATATGTGTTATATATTAATGATTCATATGTGTTATATATAATGATTATATGTTGTTATATATAATGATTATATGTAATATATAATGATTATATGTTGTATTATAATGATTATATGTGTTATATATGGGTATTGATATGTAATTATATATAATGATTATATGTAATATAAATATTATATGTAGTTATATGTATGATTTATGTTGTTATATATAATGATTATATGTTGTTATATATAATGATATATGTTGTATTTGTATATATAATGATGATATGTGGGTTATATATAATAGATTATATGTTGTTATATATAATGATATATTACTTTAATAGTATATATGTAATTATATATAATGATTATATGTTGTTATATAAATGATTATATGTTGTATATATAATGATTATATGTAATTATATATAATGATTATATGTTGTTATATATAATGATTTATGTTGTTATATATATTGATTATATGTTGTTATATATAATGATTATATGTAATATATAATGATTATATGTTGTTATATATAATGATTATATGTTGTTATATATAGTGATATATATTGTATTATATATGATTATATGTTGTTAATATATAATGATGATATGTTGTTATATATAATGATTATATGTTGTTATATATAATGATTATATGTTGTTATAAATAATGATTATATGTAATTATATATAATGATTATATCTAATTATATATAATGATTATATGTTGTTATATAAATGATTATATGTTGTTATATATAATGATTATATGTTATTACATACATCACTGTGTTTAAATATCAGACGTCTCTGAGGACATGTGAACCAACTGAACCCTTTAGAGAAAACACAAACACTGAGAGTCTGAGTCCTCTTTAAGACCCTCCCTCCTGGTGTGTCTACTCAGACCCTGCAGGAGTTTAATATCAGCCTGTCAGTCTGAACTCGGGGACATTTAACTTCCTTTGTGCAGAGAACCTCTCAGGAGGGAGTCATGGTAACAGACATACCTCCAGTCCGGATCTGGATTGTCCTACCATGGCCGAAGACATCAACAGTGTTCATCCTCTGGAGAGCAGGAAGAGCAGCAGTCACTAACATATCGACAGTGTTCATCTCTCTGGAGAGCAGGAAGAGCAGCAGTCACTAACATCGGACAGTGTTCATCCTCTGAGAGCAGGAAGAGCAGCAGTCACTAACATCGACCAGTGTTCATCCTCTGGAGAGCAGGAAGAGCAGCAGTCACTAACAGCGACAGTGTTCATCCTCTGGAGAGCAGGAAGAGCAGCAGTCACTAACATCGACAGTGTTCATCCTCTGGAGAGCAGGAGAGCAGCAGTCACTAACATCGACAGTGTTCATCCTCTGGAGAGCAGGAAGAGCAGGCAGTCCACTAACATCGACAGTGTTCATTCCTCTGGAGAGCAGGAAGAGAGCAGTCACTAACATCGGACAGTGTTCATCCTCTGAGAGCAGAAGAGCAGCAGACACTAACATCGTCAGGGTCATCTCTGGAGAGGCAGGAAGAGCAGCAGTCACTAACATCGACAGGTTCATCCTCTGGAGAGCAGGAAGATCAGCAGTCACTAACCATCGACAGGGTTCCATACTCTGGAGAGCAGGGAAGAGCCAGTCACTAACATGCGGACAGTGTTCATCTCTGGAGAGCAGGAAGAGCAGCAGTCACTAACATCGACAGTGTTCATCCCTCTGAGAGCAGGAGAGAGCAGCAGTCACTAACTCGACAGTGTTCACCTCTGGAGAGCAGGAAGAGCAGCAGTCACTAACTAGTCGACAGTGTTCATCCTCTGGAGGAGCAGGAAGAGCAGCAGTCCACTACATCGACAGTGTTCATCCTCTGGAGAGCAGGAAGAGACAGCAGTCACTAACATCGGACAGTGTCATCCTCTGGAGAGCAGGAAAAAGGAGCAGCGTACACAACATAACAGTGTTCATCTCTGGAGAGCAGGAAGAGCAGCAGTCACTAACATCGACAGTGTTCATCCTCTGAGAGCAGGAACGTCACTCATCCTCTGAAGAGCTGGAACGTCATTCATCCTCTGAAGAGCAGGAAACGTCATCATCCTCTGAAGAGCGAGGACGTCCTTCTCCTCTGAAGAGCAGGAACGTCTCATCCTCTGAAGAGCAGGAACTTATTCATCCTCTGGTGAGCAGGACATCATTCATCCTCTGGAGAGCAGGGACGTCATTCATCCTCTGAAGAGGCAGGGACATCATTCATCCACCTGGAGAGCAGGACATCATTCATCCTCTGGAGAGCCAGGAACGTCATTCATCCTCTGGAGAGCAGGAACGTCATTCATCCTCTGAAGAGCAGGGGACTTCATTCATCCTCTGGAGAGCAGGGACATCATTCATCCCTGAAGAGCAGGACGTCATTCATCCTCTGGAGGAGCAGGAACTTTATTCAGTCCTCTGAGAGCAGGGGACTTCATTCCATCCTCTGAGAGCAGGGACATCATTCCATCCTCTGAAGAGAGGAACGTCATCATGCTTCTTGGATGCAGGAACGTCATTTAGCGTCCTTAGAGCAGGGATGTCATTCATCTCTGGAGAGGCAGGACTTCATTCACCCTCTGGACAGCAGGAAGAGCAGGACATATGTTATCTTCTGGGGAGCAGGAGGATCATGAATATGTAACTTGTAACAGATAATCTCACAAGTAATAAAGTGTCACATAGTTTCACAGTTCTGGTTATATCGTTTTCAGGATGTATCAGCAGCCACAGAATCTATGTATGTATATGTATGTATCAAGTACATGGACATGTATATAAAACTAGATGGACGTGTACATGTATATCTATGTAAAAAACTACATGGTCGTGTTAAGTACATGTTCCTATAGATCCAGCTGAACTGAACTCTCTTTGTTCTCTTCCAGGTGAACGTTGTTCGAGGAAAAGATGGTTTTGATTCACGTCCTTCCAGATTGTCCAGTAAAGCCAAGCTGTCGACCCCGGTGAGAAAACCCACTATTTAAATATTATAAGCAATGTAAAAATGATCACTATTACTACACAAACATATAAACATAACATTATAAAACAATTCTAATTATTATATTATACATAATTATTATACGAGTTACAATTTTGAATCACATGATTTTCTGCGATTAAATCACGATTAAAATTAGATTATGAATTCAAAAGTAGTTTGATTGTGGCACTTTTAAAAGTACTGCTATATGACAACAGGTCAATACATTTGGTTGGTAAACACTTTAAACACATCCGGTTCTTGTTAACAGCAGTATTCCCTTTACACAGTAGAGTTCTATCTCTTCACTATCTGTGCTCTGTGTGCTGACTTTAGGACACAGTCTGATGAGTACACAGATGTGCCTGAACTTCATATATCAGCTTCTTGTGTGGACAGCTGTGTTCCAATCCAGCACCAGGTGAGTTACACAAACGACAAACCCTGGTTTACAGCAGAACTCAGACAGCTAGACTGCAAAAGGATCAGGCATTTAGGAGTGGGACAAGGACAAAATACAGGTTTAGCAAGGTCGGTGAGGAAACTGCAACACCAGCTCTCAGCAAGTGACTGCTTCTGTCTGGAGAGGCCTCTAGACAGATCACCAACTACAAGCCTAAGAGACCCCCCACACATGAATGACCTCCGCCTGGCAGACGAGCTGAACGAGTTCTTCTGCAGATTCGAAAGACAAGGGACGGTCCTGACTCCATCCATCTGGCTCCATCAACCAGCCCAGGACCACCAGCCCCCCCTCCCCCAGCCCAGCGGGGGCTCCATGCCTCTGTACCACTCCTTCCTCTTCTGGGCTCCACCTTCATATCCCAGGACCTCAAGTGGGAGCTGAACATCAAGGCTCTATCACTAAAAAGCTCAGCAGAGGCAGCTGAAGAAGTTCACCTGCCAAAGACCAATGATGGTGCACTCTACACAGCCATCGTTGAGTCACTCCTCTGCTCCTCCTCACCGTCTGGTACGCTGCAGCCACAGCCGAGGACAAGGACAGGCTGCAGCGCATCATCCGCTCGCTGATGAGGGGTATTGGCTGCAATCTGCCGTCCCTCCAGGGACCTCCTATAGAACAATAATAACATCAACACTATAAACATCAACACTATAACATCAACACTATAAACATCACACTATAAACTCAAACCTATAGCATCAACACTATAAACATAACACTATAAACAGTCAACCCTATAACATCAACACTATAACATCAACACTATAACCATCAACACTATAAACATCAACACTATAACATCAACACTATAATCATCAACACTATAGGCATCAACACTATAGGCATCAACACTATAAACATCAACACTATAAACATCAACTCTATAAACATCAACACTAAAACATCAACACTATAAACACCAACACTATAAACATCGACACTATAAACATCAACACTATAGGCATCAACACTATAAACATCAACACTATAACATCAACACTATAAACATCAACACTATAAACATCACACTTAAACATCAACACTATAAACCTTCAACACTTAAACATAACACTATAGGCATCAAACACTATAAAAACATCAACACTATAGCCACACTACATCAACACTAAAACATCAACACTATAAACATCAAACACTATAAACATCAACACTATAGGCATCAACACTATAAACATCAACACTATAAACATCAACACTATAAACATCAACACTATACACAACACCTATAAACATCAACACTATAAACATACACACTATAAACATCAACACTTAAACAACACTATATAAATCAACACTATAAACCATCAACACTATAAACATCAACACTATAAACATCAACACTATAACATCAACACTATAACATCAACACTATAAACATCAACACTATAAACTTCACACTATAAACATCAAACATCAACACTATAGGCATCAACATACTATAAACATCAACACTATAAAACATCAACACATATAGACATCAACACTATAGGCATCAACACTATAAACATCAACACTATAGACATCAAACTATAGCATCAACACTATAGTCATCAACACTATAAACATCAACACTATAGCATCCAACACTATAAACATCAACCACTATAGGCATCACACTATAATACATCAAGCGAGCTATAAACATCAACACTATAACATCAACACATAGGCATCAACACTATA
>JAVDOI010000016.1:17922469-17927469 GCA_032191485.1 Leptoclinus maculatus
GGGGGGGGGACATCGGTGTGGTTCCACCACGTCCAGTGGGGGGGGACATCGGTGTGGTTCCACCACGTCCAGTGGGGGGGGGGACATCGGTGTGGTTCCACCACGTCCAGTGGGGGGGGAGACATCGGTGTGGTTCCACCACGTCCAGTGGGGGGGGGACATCGGTGTGGTTCCACCACGTCCAGTGGGGGGGGGACATCGGTGTGGTTCCACCACGTCCAGTGGGGGGAGACATCGGTGTGGTTCCACCACGTCCAGTGGGGGGGGGGGGCGGACATGGCAGGGCCGCTGTCTGCTCCACGTCTGCACCCTGTGGAGCTGCAGGAGCACGAAGGCCTGGGACACCACGCTTTATGAGCAGCTGTGTGCCTTTGAAGCGCCTCTTGTACTTTTGTCTGTTTCTAAGTTGCCTTTAAGTTTGTGTTGTGCATCTCTCTTCTAAAATAGATTCAAGTCATTTGTGTACTGGACAAAAGTTTGACCTTTGTAACGACATCATTGATCCGGGATTCCAACCAAAGCAAGATGTTTCTCCACAACTTCAGATGTATTTACAAGTCTGTCAGAGATGCAAACCCCAAACAAAAATAATAATAATAATTGAATAATTTTTCTTAAATACACTACATGTATTATAATTTATAAAAATATTTTCCCCATTATCTTATTTTCTCATTGCACAGCTACTGTCTTCCTCAGTTGCTCTGCTTCCAGTGCAGCTTGTTTTAAGTAGAGCTTTTATCCAATCAGAGTTCACCTCTGTGTCTCTAGGTAGAAGAGAGGCCCGAGGCCTGCAGACTCACAAGTGAATCCATGTGCAGTTTAAGTGAATGGGGACGATATTGTTGATTGTCATCGTGTTCAACCAATCAGATCTTTAGTTTGACATGTTGGGCGTGAGGTCCGTGAAGTCCGTGAGGGTTTAGTTCTGTCTGTCAGATCATCAGTGTTTGAGTCTCTGGCAGACATCTTGAGCCCTTTATGAACCCTTTCTGTAAATCAGCATAGGATGCTGACTTAGCCTCAGGGAATTACCCACAATTCATTGCAATGTGACATTAAACACGGGGTAACCAGTGGAGACGTGAAACAAAAGGTGAACAAAGAGGACGGCTCACGTGTTCAGCCTGGAGTATTACATGTACTCAGAAACATTAAGGGTTAAAGATGGAACACATAATAAACACGAAATCAGAATATTTATTAATTTATTCATCAAATATTTGATTTTGTCTTTGAAGCTGTTTTGACAAAAACGAGTAAATAGATGATATGAAGTTACCTCATCTTGTGAGGAAAGAGCCTGAAGACGTTCAAATCAGGGAGTACAACGTATGAAATAAATACACATAATTATACATCATATTATTGATGTTTTCATGGTAACGTGATATGTCCCGTTCATATTCACACCATCTCAAGTCCTCACAGTCTCTCACACTCGACCACTCACCAGGGGACCTCAGTGAGTCCTTGAGGGTTCAGGGTTCAGGGTTCAGGGGGGACACTGGGGGTACATCTCAAGTCTCTTAATTGTCGTTTCCTCGCTCCTCGATCCTCGCTTGAACCAGAAGTTGTTCTGCTCCGCCATATTGACGGCCGTCCCAAAGCTCTAATGTAGCTCAGAGGAGGGAGGAGAGATCTCTGAGAACAGACTTCCAGGAAGTGTTTTAACGGCCGACACGCCCCCTCATTGTTCATCTGTTATCTGATTGGACGCTGCAGCTGATCGGACTGATACGATGTTTTTCAACATGTAAACAGAAGACAGATCAGAATAAACTCTAGTTTATATTTGATTAGTTTTCTGATTCACCGTCTGGTTTAAATATTGTTCATTGTCTGAACAACAAAAGGACCACAAACAACTTTCTTCATTTATTATAAAGATTTGTGTTTTCATGATCTGATGTTTCCCTCAATAACTTTATTATGAAACAATTAAAGTGAGAGAGAGCTTTTTACATCATTGATCATCATTTCATTCAGTCACGTGAGGCGGATCATTCCTGAGTGTTTGATGAGTTTCATCATTTAAGAGAAACAATAATCATATTCTGGGTTATTTAATAATGACGTCACAGTCACAATTTAAAAACGTACAGACGCAAATAATTCATAAATAACACGATCGCATTCCGCCGTAGAAATCGATCCTGATCTTATAAACAGAACAGTTTGTTAACAGACTACAGAGAGAAACACCTCTACTGATGATAACTGTGTCTTTATTAGTTATTAGTATTATTAGTTATTATTATTAAGTACAGTGATGATAACTGTGTCTTTATTAGTTATTAGTATTATTAGTTATTATTATTAAGTACAGTGATGATAACTGTGTCTTTATTAGTTATTAGTATTATTAGTTACTATTATTAAGTACAGTGATGATAACTGTGTCTTTATTAGTTATTAGTATTATTAGTTACTATTATTAAGTACAGTGATGATGACTGTGTGTCTTTATTAGTTATTAGTATTATTAGTCACTATTATTAAGTACAGTGATGATAACTGTGTGTCTTTATTAGTTATTAGTATTATTAGTTACTATTATTAAGTACAGTGATGATAACTGTGTCTTTATTAGTTATTAGTATTATTAGTTATTATTATTAAGTACAGTGATGATAACTGTGTCTTTATTAGTTATTAGTATTATTAGTTACTATTATTAAGTACAGTAATGATTACTGTGTCTTTATTAGTTATTAGTATTATTAGTTACTATTATTAAGTACAGTGATGATAACTGTCTTTATTAGTTATTAGTATTATTAGTTACTATTATTAAGTACAGTGATGATAACTGTCTTTATTAGTTATTAGTATTATTAGTCACTATTATTAAGTACAGTGATGATAACTGTGTCTTTATTAGTTATTAGTATTATTAGTTACTATTATTAAGTACAGTGATGATAACTGTGTCTTTATTAGTTATTAGTATTATTAGTTATTATTATTAAGTACAGTGATGATAACTGTGTCTTTATTAGTTATTAGTATTATTAGTTACTATTATTAAGTACAGTAATGATTACTGTGTCTTTATTAGTTATTAGTATTATTAGTTACTATTATTAAGTACAGTGATGATAACTGTCTTTATTAGTTATTAGTATTATTAGTTACTATTATTAAGTACAGTGATGATAACTGTCTTTATTAGTTATTAGTATTATTAGATACTATTATTAAGTACAGTGATGATTACTGTCTTTATTAGTTATTAGTATTATTAGTTACTATTATTAAGTACAGTGATGATAACTGTGTCTTTATTAGTTATTAGTATTATTAGTTACTATTATTAAGTACAGTGATGATTACTGTCTTTATTAGTTATTAGTATTATTAGTTACTATTATTAAGTACAGTGATGATAACTGTGTCTTTATTAGTTATTAGTATTATTAGTTACTATTATTAAGTACAGTGATGATTACTGTGTCTTTATTAGTTATTAGTATTATTAGATACTATTATTAAGTACAGTGATGATCACTGTGTGTCTTCATTAGTTATTAGTATTATTAGATACTATTATTAAGTACAGTGATGATAACTGTGTCTTTATTAGTTATTAGTATTATTAGTTACTATTATTAAGTACAGTGATGATAACTGTGTCTTTATTAGTTATTAGTATTATTAGTTACTATTATTAAGTACAGTGATGATAACTGTCTTTATTAGTTATTAGTATTATTAGTTACTATTATTAAGTACAGTGATGATTACTGTGTCTTTATTAGTTATTAGTATTATTAGTCACTATTATTAAGTACAGTGATGATTACTGTGTGTCTTTATTAGTTATTAGTATTATTAGTTACTATTATTAAGTACAGTGATGATAACTGTGTCTTTATTAGTTATTAGTATTATTAGATACTATTATTAAGTACAGTGATGATAACTGTGTCTTTATTAGTTATTAGTATTATTAGTTACTATTATTAAGTACAGTGATGATAACTGTGTCTTTATTAGTTATTAGTATTATTAGTTACTATTATTAAGTACAGTGATGATAACTGTGTCTTTATTAGTTATTAGTATTATTAGTTACTATTATTAAGTACAGTGATGATAACTGTGTCTTTATTAGTTATTAGTATTATTAGTTACTATTATTAAGTACAGTGATGATAACTGTGTGTCTTCATTAGTTATTAGTATTATTAGTTACTATTATTAAGTACAGTGATGATAACTGTGTCTTTATTAGTTATTAGTATTATTAGATACTATTATTAAGTACAGTGATGATAACTGTGTCTTTATTAGTTATTAGTATTATTAGTTACTATTATTAAGTACACTGATGATAACTGTGTCTTTATTAGTTATTAGTATTATTAGTTACTATTATTAAGTACAGTGATGATTACTGTGTCTTTATTAGTTATTAGTATTATTAGTTACTATTATTAAGTACAGTGATGATAACTGTCTTTATTAGTTATTAGTATTATTAGTTACTATTATTAAGTACAGTGATGATTACTGTGTGTCTTTATTAGTTATTAGTATTATTAGTTACTATTATTAAGTACAGTGATGATAACTGTGTCTTTATTAGTTATTAGTATTATTAGTTACTATTATTAAGTACAGTGATGATAACTGTGTCTTTATTAGTTATTAGTATTATTAGTTACTATTATTAAGTACAGTGATGATTACTGTGTCTTTATTAGTTATTAGTATTATTAGTTACTATTATTAAGTACAGTGATGATAACTGTCTTTATTAGTTATTAGTATTATTAGTTACTATTATTAAGTACACTGATGATAACTGTCTTTATTAGTTATTAGTATTATTAGTTACTATTATTAAGTACAGTGATGATTACTGTGTCTTTATTAGTTATTAGTATTATTAGTTACTATTATTAAGTACACTGATGATAACTGTCTTTATTAGTTATTAGTATTATTAGTTACTATTATTAAGTACAGTGATGATAACTGTGTCTTTATTAGTT
>JAVDOI010000016.1:17932469-17939969 GCA_032191485.1 Leptoclinus maculatus
CTCACCTCCATGGACAGGTAGACTCACCTCTATGGACAGGTAGACTCACCTCCATGGACAGGTAGACTCACTTCTATGGACAGGTATACTCACCTCCATGGACAGGTATACTCACTTCTATGGACAGGTATACTCACCTCTATGGACAGGTAGACTCACTTCTATGGACAGGTATACTCACCTCCATGGACAGGTAGACTCACCTCTATGGACAGGTAGACTCACCTCCATGGACAGGTATACTCACCTCCATGGACAGGTATACTCACCTCTATGGACAGGTATACTCACCTCCATGGACAGGTAGACTCACCTCCATGGACAGGTAGAATCACCTCTATGGACAGGTATACTCACCTCCATGGACAGGTAGACTTACCTCTATGGACAGGTAGACTCACCTCCATGGACAGGTAGACTCACCTCTATGGACAGGTAGACTCACCTCTATGGACAGGTAGACTCACCTCTATGGACAGGTAGACTCACCTCCATGGACAGGTAGACTTACCTCTATGGACAGGTAGACTCACCTCTATGGACAGGTATACTCACCTCTATGGACAGGTAGACTCACCTCTATGGACAGGTAGACTCACCTCCATGGACAGGTAGACTTACCTCTATGGACAGGTAGACTCACCTCCAGGTCCCATTAGTAGGTGTTCCTGAGCTTTTGATCAAACACAGACGAAGAAGTCCTTCAAGATTTTTAACATACGACAACTGAGTCTGGTCTACTGGACCTCTAACTAAAACATCTAAAGGAGGATCCTGATCAGATATTGAGGCACCTTTAGACCTGAAGGATCAGGGTCTCTGTCTCTAAGACTGAGTCCAGACTCCCTTTAGGGGAAGACCCTTTCAACTGCTTGTATCCTGATCCAGAGTCTTCAGGATCTCAGGCTGAACCTGATCCAGAGCCTTCAGGATCTCAGGGTGAACCTGATCCAGAGCCTTCAGGATCTCAGGCTGAACCTGATCCAGAGCCTTCAGGATCTCAGGCTGAACCTGGTCCAGAGCCTTCAGGATCTCAGGCTGAACCTGAGCCAGATCTGCTGAGTAGCTTTTAGGCTTCCTTAGAAACCTTAAATTAAGTTACTCTAATATTCTGCTTTATAAAGACTCACAACATTTTACACAGTTTGGTTGGTGGCTGATCTGAAGATGTGTGTGTGTGTGTGTGTGTGTTCAGGAGGTGTGTGTTCTCTGGGAGGAGGTGCAGGAGGAGGTGACGATGAAGAAGATCAGAATAAAGGATTTGAACCACAAACTTACTGAATGTGAGACTCAACGAACCGACGAGGTCAGATTGAGTTTAAGGCTTCATCCTCATTAACACATTAACATGTAAACAAACATCATGTGACTCTTCATGATCATGTAAACAGGAAGTAGATCACTTAGTTAATAAAGTCTTCAACAATAAAATATCTTCTTCTATAAACTCAAACAGACACATTTAGTGGAAAGTTTTACAAGTTTTATTTTTCAGACTTAGTAACAAAGCTGCAGGTCTTTATCAATTAAATTAAATTTGCTTTATTGGCATGAAAGTTTAGAAACAGTATTGCCAAAGCATCACAAAAATAAATAATTAAACATACAATAATATTAATACACAATAACATGAATACACAATAACATTAATATAACATCTAGATTGATTATTAATTATATATATATACAGTGTGTGTGTGTGTAGGTCACTCACTGTCCCTCAGGTTGTGGCATGTTAATACATATTGGGCAGCAAGATATGCCCTATTTCCTTCTCATATACTTCCTATTTCCTTCTCCTATACTTCCTATCTCCTTCTCCTATACTTCCTATTTCCTTCTCCTATACTTCCTATCTCCTATACTTCCGATCTCCTTCTCCTATACTTCCTATTTCCTTCTCCTATACTTCCTATCTCCTTCTCCTATACTTCCTATTTCCTTATCATATACTTCCTATTTCCTTCTCCTATACTTCCTATCTCCTTCTCCTATACTTCCTATTTCCTTCTCCTATACTTCCTATCTCCTTCTCCTATACTTCCTATTTCCTATCTCCTATACTTCCTATTTCCTTCTCCTATACTTCCTATCTCCTTCTCCTATACTTCCTATCTCCTATACTTCCTATCTCCTTCTCCTATACTTCCTATCTCCTATACTTCCTATTTCCTTCTCCTATACTTCCTATTTCCTTCTCCTATACTTCCTATCTCCTTCTCCTATACTTCCTATCTCCTTCTCCTATACTTCCTATCTCCTATACTTCCTATCTCCTTCTCCTATACTTCCTATCTCCTATACTTCCTATCTCCTTCTCCTATATTTCCTATCTCCTTCTCCTATATTTCCTATCTCCTATACTTCCTATTTCCTTCTCCTATACTTCCTATCTCTTTCTCCTATACTTCCTATCTCCTATACTTCCCATTTCCTTCTCCTATACTTCCTATCTCCATCTCCTATACTTCCTATTTCCTTCTCCTATACTTCATATCTCCTTCTCCTATACTTCCTATCTCCTTCTCCTATACTTCCTATCTCCTTCTCCTATACTTCCTATTTCCTTCTCCTATACTTCCTATCTCCTTCTCCTATACTTCCTATCTCCTTCTCATATACTTCCTATCTCCTTCTCCTATACTTCCTATCTCCTTCTCCTATACTTCCTATCTCCTATACTTCATATCTCCTTCTCCTATACTTCCTATCTCCTTCTCCTATACTTCCTATCTCCTTCTCCTATACTTCCTATCTCCTTCTCCTATACTTCCTATCTCCTATACTTCCTATCTCCTTCTCCTATACTTCCTATCTCCTATACTTCCTATCTCCTTCTCCTATACTTCCTATCTCCTATACTTCCTATCTCCTTCTCCTATACTTCCTATCTCCTTCTCCTATACTTCCTATCTCCTTCTCCTATACTTCCTATCTCCTATACTTCCTATCTCCTTCTCCTATACTTCCTATCTCCTATACTTCCTATCTCCTTCTCCTATACTTCCTATCTCCTATACTTCCTATCTCCTTCTCCTATATTTCCTATCTCCTATACTTCCTATCTCCTTCTCCTATACTTCCTATCTCCTTCTCCTATACTTCCTATCTCCTATACTTCCTATCTCCTTCTCCTATATTTCCTATCTCCTTCTCCTATATTTCCTATCTCCTATACTTCCTATTTCCTTCTCCTATACTTCCTATCTCCTTCTCCTATACTTCCTATCTCCTATACTTCCTATCTCCTTCTCCTATATTTCCTATCTCCTTCTCCTATATTTCCTATCTCCTATACTTCCTATCTCCTTCTCCTATATTTCCTATCTCCTATACTTCCTATTTCCTTCTCCTATACTTCCTATCTCCTTCTCCTATACTTCCTATCTCCTATACTTCCTATCTCCTTCTCCTATACTTCCTATCTCCTTCTCCTATATTTCCTATCTCCTATACTTCCTATCTCCTTCTCCTATACTTCCTATCTCCTTCTCCTATACTTCCTATCTCCTATACTTCCTATCTCCTTCTCCTATATTTCCTATCTCCTTCTCCTATATTTCCTATCTCCTATACTTCCTATTTCCTTCTCCTATACTTCCTATCTCCTTCTCCTATACTTCCTATCTCCTATACTTCCTATCTCCTTCTCCTATATTTCCTATCTCCTTCTCCTATATTTCCTTCTCCTATACTTCCTATTTCCTTCTTGACATCAGGTTCAATTCCTGTTCTCCAGTTAGAAGCACGTTTCCCCGGTTGTCCCTGGAAATAGATTTCTGTTTCAAAAATGTCTTCCTCATTCATTTCATGGAGGCATGTAGTACTTTCACTAGTATTACCACTGTACTGACTGCTACTATTGTGATTTTTACTGCTACTAATTAACAATATATTTCCATGTTCTGTTATAAATAATAATAATAATTTAAGTATAAATAATAATGTTAAATATACACATATATATGTATATATACATACTGTATATATACATATATATGTGTGTGTGTGTCTCATGTAGATCAGAGTCGTCCTCAGGAAGTACCTCCACCTGCTGGAGAACATCAGCTTCCTGCCTCCACCTGACGTCTACAGACTGATCCACACCGAGGCCATGGTAACCCTCTGACCTCTGACCTCCCCTCTGTCTGTGTCTCCAGACGTTGAACCAGTCTCTCCTGACCTCCCCTCTGTCTGTGTCTCCAGATGTTGAACCAGTCTCTCCTGACCTCCCCTCTGTCTGTGTCTCCAGACGTTGAACCAGTCTCTCCTGACCTCCCCTCTGTCTGTGTCTCCAGATGTTGAACCAGTCTCTCCTGACCTCCCCTCTGTCTGTGTCTCCAGATGTTGAACCAGTCTCTCCTGACCTCCCCTCTGTCTGTGTCTCCAGATGTTGAACCAGTCTCTCCTGACCTCCCCTCTGTCTGTGTCTCCAGATGTTGAACCAGTCTCTCCTGACCTCCCCTCTGTCTGTGTCTCCAGACGTTGAACCAGTCTCTCCTGACCTCCCCTCTGTCTGTGTCTCCAGACGTTGAACCAGTCTCTCCTGACCTCCCCTCTGTCTGTGTCTCCAGACGTTGAACCAGTCTCTCCTGACCTCCCCTCTGTCTGTGTCTCCAGATGTTGAACCAGTCTCTCCTGACCTCCCCTCTGTCTGTGTCTCCAGATGTTGAACCAGTCTCTCCTGACCTCCCCTCTGTCTGTGTCTCCAGATGTTGAACCAGTCTCTCCTGACCTCCCCTCTGTCTGTGTCTCCAGACGTTGAACCAGTCTCTCCTGACTCCCCTCTGTCTGTGTCTCCAGATGTTGAACCAGTCTCTCCTGACCTCCCCTCTGTCTGTGTCTCCAGACGTTGAACCAGTCTCTCCTGACCTCCCCTCTGTCTGTGTCTCCAGATGTTGAACCAGTCTCTCCTGACCTCCCCTCTGTCTGTGTCTCCAGATGTTGAACCAGTCTCTCCTGACCTCCCCTCTGTCTGTGTCTCCAGACGTTGAACCAGTCTCTCCTGACCTCCCCTCTGTCTGTGTCTCCAGATGTTGAACCAGTCTCTCCTGACCTCCCCTCTGTCTGTGTCTCCAGACGTTGAACCAGTCTCTCCTGACCTCCCCTCTGTCTGTGTCTCCAGATGTTGAACCAGTCTCTCCTGACCTCCCCTCTGTCTGTGTCTCCAGATGTTGAACCAGTCTCTCCTGACCTCCCCTCTGTCTGTGTCTCCAGACGTTGAACCAGTCTCTCCTGACCTCCCCTCTGTCTGTGTCTCCAGACGTTGAACCAGTCTCTCCTGACCTCCCCTCTGTCTGTGTCTCCAGATGTTGAACCAGTCTCTCCTGACCTCCCCTCTGTCTGTGTCTCCAGACGTTGAACCAGTCTCTCCTGACCTCCCCTCTGTCTGTGTCTCCAGATGTTGAACCAGTCTCTCCTGGTGAACCGTCGCAGCGCTGCTCGTCTGCTGCTACTCCTCCAGGAGGAGAACCTGCAGCAGGAGTCTCTGCTCCGTCTGCAGTGGGAGGAGCACCTGAACCTCTGGAGGAGGACCAGGGTCGGGAGGGTCGTAGACCGCTTCAGGTGAGGGGGGGGGCAATAGTGTCAAATACTCGTAGTGCAGTTTTTAGCAGCTGTATCAGCAATATTTGTACAAACTGGTTCAGTATCAGCAGTACTTGTGTTGTAGGAGTCTCTGCAGCAGAGATGAGGAGCAGCAGTTGGTCTCAGGTCAGCTGGTCTCAGGTCAGCTGGTCTCAGGTCAGCTGGTCTCAGGTCTGACCAAACAACGTGATGACGTCATCGATCACATCAGGTAACAACATCGCTCCGTAACAACGATCAGGTCGAGGAAAACATCCGGCTCAGACGTCCAATCAGTGTCTCTGTTTCAGCTTGCTGGTCCCGCCCTTCTGCTCCACTGCTCTGGTCTCTGATTGGTTCGACCGGCTGACGGCCGTCAATCAACAGATCGGTAAACGTCCTCACAAATACATGAAACCTAATATTTCAGTTTTAACGTTGTTTGAGCTCTTTTAATGACATTAAATCATTGTGTATCTGTGTGTGTGTGTGTGTGTGTGTCTGTGTGTGTGTATGTGTCTGTGTGTGTGTATGTGTGTGTGTGTGTGTGTGTGTGTGTGTACGTGTGTCTGTGTGTGTGTGTATGTGTGTGTGTGTGTGTGTGTGTGTGTGTGTGTGTGTGTGTTCAGATGATCTTCACACTCACTTCGTCCTTCATCTTCGTCTCCATCATGAACAGTCGTGGTCTGATCGACTGGCTGAAGTTGAGCTCTGTGAGGTGAAATCTTTATGTTACATGTCTGTCATGTAACAGACATAATGAGGATCGAACATTGATCCTCGTTATTGATTATTGATCATTGATCAACAGAAGGAGCTCTCAGCTCTGCAGCTGTCCCAGGACGAGGTGAACGACGTCGTCGGCTCTCAGCTCCTCCCTGTGATTGGACGAAGCCAGAGTGAAGAAGAGGAGCGATTGGCTGCTGTAGATGTCAGTCACACAAACCTCACTGAGACACGTCTGAGTGACAATACATGTGACCTGATCCACCTGTCTTTCTCTCTCTGTCCACCTGTCTGTCTGCAGCGGTGCTGTGACTCTGAGGCCCGTTGCGCTCTCGGTCTCACCAGGTGTGTGTTCGTTGTGATGCGAGGAGCAGCGTTACTATGGGAGACGCACAGCCACAGGTTAGAGAGGAGACGAGAAGAACTAGAACAACACCTGGACGACCTCAGACAGTCTCAGCAGAAACACACACAGGTGAGTCTCACCTCTACAACACACAGGTGAGTCTCACCTCTACAACACACAGGTGAGTCTCACCTCTACAACACACAGGTGAGTCTCACCTCTACAACACACAGGTGAGTCTCACCTCTACAACACACAGGTGAGTCTCACCTCTACAACACACAGGTGAGTCTCACCTCTACAACACACAGGTGAGTCTCACCTCTACAACACACAGGTGAGTCTCACCTCTACAACACACAGGTGAGTCTCACCTCTACAACACACAGGTGAGTCTCACCTCTACAACACACAGGTGAGTCTCACCTCTACAACACACAGGTGAGTCTCACCTCTACAACACACACAGGTGAGTCTCACCTCTACAACACACAGGTGAGTCTCACTCATGATGCTTTGCTGTTGTTCATCAGAGCATGAAGGTGCGTCTGGACCACCTGCTGTGTGGACTCCGTCAGGAGAGCAGTGAGGAGGCTCTGAAGACGTCTCTGGAAGAAACCGTCCACTACCTGCAGGATGTCAAACACAGGTATTGCAGGACACATGCTAATGCTAACGCTAATGTAGATTCAGTCAGCATTGAGCCACTACAGCGATCGATATATATATGTGTGTGTGTGTGTGTGTTCAGCTGCACACAGTGTGTCTCTGATCAGTCGGAGGTGTTGGATCATCTCCCATTTCTCCTCCTGGAGGAGCTCCTCTCCTACAGCAGCAGCCTCACCTCCTTCTACCACCTGGAC
>JAVDOI010000016.1:17944969-17972847 GCA_032191485.1 Leptoclinus maculatus
CAGCAGGTGGACCTTCACTGTGAGGAGGTCTCTGAGGTGTTGACCTCCTGCCGGGTGGAGCTACAGGAGGTGCAGACCTCCATCAGCAGGAGGAACCAGGAGTTCAGCGTCTGTCTGTTCGTTATGGACGACGTTTTGACAGCTGACAGCAGTCGACGGTAAGAACTGATCTGAGGTCAGCTCACAGGCCTGTCTGTCTCTTTATTACCTGTCTGTCTGTCTGTGTGCAGGCTGAAGGCTCTGAGCTCCACCCTGCAGGACCGTCTGGATCAGCATATCAAAGACACCCAGCGCTGTCAGACCGCCTTCAGACAGACAGTCCACCACAGACTGGATCAGCTCAGAACCAGAACCACAAGGCTCCTCAACTCCTTCAGGTAACAACTGGAAGACCCTTTAACTTGTCTGTCTGCCTGTCTGTCTGTCTGACCGTTTGCCTGTCTGTCATCTGTCTGACTGTCTGTCTGTTTCCTCCTCCTGCAGGTTGTTCAGTGAAGGACGTGACGTTGCTCCCCAGGAGCTGAGGTTGTTCCAGAAGAGGCTGAAGGAGGAAACCAGACAGATCAGTGTGACGGAGGAGTCCATCTACTCTGAGCTGGAGGGGTCTGAGTCACAGAGTCTACAGCAGGTCTGACCTCTGTCTCTTATTTATATCTACAATCCACCAGATGTTTACGCTTCACTTCCTCTTTGTGCTCCTGCTCCAGCTGAAGGAGGCATCGGCTCCTCTAGAGGAGAAACTCTGCTTCCTGAAGTCTGAGGTGGACTTCATGGAGAAGATCCAGGAGATCATGAGCAGCACACAAGTTCACATCAAGGCTGAAGTACCTGTCTGTCTGACCGTCTGTCTGTCTGATTGTCTGTCTATCTGTCTGTCTGACCGTCTGTCTGTCTCTCTTGTTTGAATCAGACAAACATCAGTAAACAGCAGCAGGTCGTCATCAGCAGCATGTTGGAGGATCTGAGGAGGATGATGGAGAACACACAGGTATACACACAGGTACACATAGGTATACACACAGGTACACATATGTACACACAGGTACACATATGTACACACAGGTACACACAGGTACATACAGGAATACACAGGTACACACAGGTACACACACAGGTACACACAGTTATACACACAGGTATACACACAGGTACATACAGGTACACACAGGTATACCCACAGGAACACACAGGTACACACACGGGTACACACAGGTACCAACATGTACACACATAGGTATACACAGAAACACACAGGTAAACACACAGGTACACACACGGCTACACACAGTTATACACACAGGTATACACACAGGTACATACAGATACACACAGGTATACCCACAGGAACACACAGGTACACACACAGGTACCAACATGTACACACATAGGTACACACAGAAACACACAGGTATACACACAGGTATACACACAGGTACACACAGAGGTTCACACAGGTATACACACAGGTACCCACACGGGTACACACAGGTACACACAGGTACCCACACAGGTATACACACAGGTACACACAGGTACACACACAGGTACACACAGGTATACACACAGGTACACACAAGTATACACACAGGTACCCACACAGGTATACACACAGGTACACACAGGTACACACAGGTACACAGTACTACAGCTGTAGCACTTCTTATTAGGGTGGTGTTGTAGTACTGTTGTATTACTACCCCCTCAGTACTGTAGTACTATAAAACCTTGTACTTCTGTGATGATGTAGAAAGAACAAGAGATCAGTAAGTCTCTGTTTATTGTCTGTCTGTCTGTCTTCCTGTCTGTCTGCAGGTGTCTCCTGATCAGGTGTGTTCTCTCCTGTCATCAATCAATGAAGAACTCAGGAAGTGCTGTCAGTACCTGGACTTTTCATTGGTAGGGTACCTCCTGTTTACTTGGACTACCTTTAATCTACATGGTCTACCTCCCGTTTACCTGGACTACCTTTAATCTACATGGACTACCTCCCGTTTACCTGGACTACCTTTTATCTACATGGACTACCTCCCGTTTACCTGGACTACCTTTAATCTACATGGACTACCTCCCGTTTACCTGGACTACCTTTAATCTACATGGACTACCTCCCGTTTACCTGGACTACCTTTAATCTACATGGACTACCTCCCGTTTACCTGGACTACCTTTAATTTACATGGACTACCTCCCGTTTACCTGGACTACCTTTTATCTACATGGACTACCTCCCGTTTACCTGGACTACCTTTAATCTACATGGACTACCTCCCGTTTACCTGGACTACCTTTAATCTACATGGACTACCTCCCGTTTACCTGGACTACCTTTTATCTACATGGACTACCTCTTGTTTACCTGGACTACCTTTTATCTACATGGACTACCTCTCGTTTACCTGGACTACCTTTAATCTACATGGACTACCTCGTTTACCTGGACTACCTTTAATCTACATGGACTACCCCGTGTTTACCTAGACTACCTTTAATCTACATGGACTACCTCTTGTTTACCTGGACTACCTTTTATCTACATGGACTACCTCCTGTTTACCTGGACTACCTTTTATCTACATGGACTACCTCTTGTTTACCTGGACTACCTTTTATCTACATGGACTACCTCTCGTTTACCTGGACTACCTTTAATCTACATGGACTACCTCGTTTACCTGGACTACCTTTAATCTACATGGACTACCCCGTGTTTACCTAGACTACCTTTAATCTACATGGACTACCTCTTGTTTACCTGGACTACCTTTTATCTACATGGACTACCTCCTGTTTACCTGGACTACCTTGTCTCTTTGGACTACCTCCTGTTTACCTGGACTACCTTGTCTCTTTGGAATACTTCTTGTCTTGTGTGGCTGGTCTTATTGGTATACCTATCGTCTACATGGACTAGCTCTTGTCCACCTGGACTACCTTCTGTCTACATGGAATGCGCTTGTCTTCCTGGACTACCACTTGTCTTACTGGAATTCCTTTTGTCTGGACTACTTCTTGTCCAGCTGGAACGGTAAATGGAATGTACTTGTATATCTCTTGTATACCCTGGACTACCACCTGGACTACTTTGGACTACCCTTGACAACCCCAGACTACTCTGGACTACCCTGGACTACCACCTGTCTGATCATCACCCTGGTGTTCTGGGGACTATCCTGTTCCAGTGGATTTACAAATTTCTTCCTGAACTAATGTCTACTTAACTGGACTACGTCTGGTCTACATGGCCTTTTGACTATCTGGTCCACCTGCTGTCCTAGATCTAAGTCTACTATGTGTTCTACTTAACCCTCCATGTGATTTACCATGTGTGTGTTATTTGTGTGTTTAGGGCACCACCCTCTCAGTTCCTCCTAAATCCAGGAAGCAGGTCCGGTCCGCCCCACGTCCTGGTTTACTGCAGACAAGGAGGACAGGTGTGGACCTCCTGGATGACCCTGTTGTGGGCATCATCAAGTCCCTGAACAGGTACATAACTAGTGCTGCAGGGAGTACTGTCAGTTCTGTTTGTGGTACCTGATGTTTTCTTTCTGTCCAATCAGGTTCAGTCTGATCCAAGATGACAGAAGATCAGCTGCTGGTAAAATCTTCTAAACATGTTGTTGTTGTTGTTGTTTATATGTAAATACGTCTCCAACCTGAGAACTTTGTAGAAGACTTCATGTCCTGATTTCTGCAGGTCAGAGTCCGGTCCAACAGAAATGTACCGAGTCCTTCAGTACACTGAGGTACACACACACACACACACACACACACACACACACACACACACACACACACACTGTTTCAGACAATAAAGAGGCTTAATGTGTGTGTGTGTGTGTGTGTGTGTGTGTGTGTGTGTGTGTGTGTGTGTGTGTGTGTGTCAGTATGAGGAGAGGCTGCAGGTCCATCAGGACTGAAAGAAGGTTCCAGGTTTTTGGACCAGAACCAGAACAGAACCCACAGTGAGTCCCAGCTGCTGGTCTGATGTCACAGCCAGGTGTTGATTACCTGTATTGATCACCTGTGTTGATCAGAATCAGAACCATGGTATGTTGAACATACAAGGAACTTGACATGACGGGAGGTGCATAACATTTAACAATCAATAACAATCAACACAGTGCAAAGTACAAACATATTAAAATGTACAGAAAGATATAAAATAAAGTGAAATATAAAATAAAGTGAAATATAAAATAAAGTGAAATATAAAATAAAGTGCACAAACGAACAGATAATAGGACTATAAACAAGAGAGATGCAAGTGTAGTGTAAAAGTGTTGAGTGTATTTAAATAAGAACCTAAGAAGGGATGTGCTCGGGGAGTGACCGGTAGGAGATTGTCCTGGGGATGACAGAGTCAGTGGGGGTCCTGGTCTTTGTTAATGAACCCGACTGAAGAAACTGTTCATGTGGCGTGAGGTCTTGGTCCTGATGGAGGTCTTGGTCCTGATGGAGGTCTTGGTCCTGATGGACAGCAGCCTCCTGCCAGATGGAAGGGGCACGAACAGTTCATGTCCAGGGTGAGAGGGGTCGGCTACAATCCTTCTTGCTCGCTTCAGGGTCCTTGAAGCGAGCAAGTCCTGGAGGGACGGCAGATTGCAGCCAATCACCCTCTCAGCAGAGCGGATGATGCGCTGCAGTCTGCCCTTGTCCTTGGCTGTGGCTGCAGCGTACCAGACGGTGATGGAGGAGCAGAGGATGGACTCAATGATGGCGGTGTAGAAGTGCACCATCATTGTCTTTGACAGGTTGAACTTCTTCAGCTGCCTCAGGAAGTTCATCCTCTGCTGAGCCTTCCTGGTGATGGAGCTGATGTTCAGCTCCCACTGGAGGTCCTGGGTTATGATGGAGCCCAGGAAGAGGAAGGACTCAACAGCGTCCACGGGGGAGTCACACAGGGTGATGGGGGGAGTCACACAGGGTGATAGGGGGGAGTCACACAGGGTGATAGGGGGAGTCACACAGGGTGATAGGGGGAGTCACACAGGGTGATAGGGGGAGTCACACAGAGTGATAGAGGGAGTCACACAGGGTGATAGGGGGGAGTCACACAGGGTGATAGGGGGAGTCACACAGGGTGATAGGGGGAGTCACACAGGGTGATAGGGGGGAGTCACACAGGGTGATAGGGGGAGTCACACAGGGTGATAGGGGGAGTCACACAGGGTGATAGGGGGGAGTCACACAGGGTGATAGGGGGGAGTCACACAGGGTGATAGGGGGAGTCACACAGGGTGATAGGGGGGAGTCACACAGGGTGATAGGGGGAGTCACACAGGGTGATAGGGGGGAGTCACACAGGGTGATGGGGGGAGTCACACAGGGTGATGGGGGGAGTCACACAGGGTGATAGGGGGGAGTCACACAGGGTGATGGGGGGAGTCACACAGAGTGATAGGGGGAGTCACACAGGGTGATAGGGGGAGTCACACAGGGTGATAGGGGGAGTCACACAGGGTGATAGGGGGAGTCACACAGGGTGATAGGGGGAGTCACACAGGGTGATAGGGGGGAGTCACACAGAGTGATAGGGGGAGTCACACAGGGTGATAGGGGGGAGTCACACAGGGTGATAGGGGGGAGTCACACAGGGTGATAGGGGGGAGTCACACAGAGTGATGGGGGAGTCACACAGGGTGATGGGGGGAGTCACACAGGGTGATAGGGGTGAGTCACACAGGGTGATAGGGGGGAGTCACACAGGGTGATAGGGGGAGTCACACAGGGTGATAGGGGGGAGTCACACAGGGTGATAGGGGGGAGTCACACAGAGTGATGGGGGAGTCACACAGGGTGATGGGGGGAGTCACACAGGGTGATAGGGGGGAGTCACACAGGGTGATAGGGGGAGTCACACAGGGTGATAGGGGGAGTCACACAGGGTGATGGGGGCTGGTGGGGCTGCGTTCTACCTGAAATCCACAACCATCTCCACTGTCTTTAGAGCGTTGAGTTCTAGGTTGTTCAGACCCACCAGGTCACCAGATGGTCAGTCTCCCACCTGTAGGCGGACTCATCCCCACCAGAGATGAGTCCAATGAGGGTGGTGTCATCCGTGAACTTCAGGAGCTTGACGGACTGGTGACTGGAGGTGCAGCTGTTGGTGTACAGGGAGAAGAGCACCTGTGTTGATCACCTGTGTTGATCACCTGTATTGATCACCTGTATTGATCACCTGTATTGATCACCTGTGTTGATCACAGGTGTTGATCACAGGTGTTGATCACATGTGTTGATCACATGTATTGATCACCTGTATTGATCACCTGTATTGATCACCTGTGTTGATCACAGGTGTTGATCACAGGTGTTGATCACATGTGTTGATCACATGTATTGATCACCTGTATTGATCACAGGTGTTGATCACAGGTGTTGATCACCTGTATGATCACATGTATTGATCACCTGTATTGATCACAGGTGTTGATCACAGGTGTTGATCACCTGTATTGATCACAGGTGTTGATCACATGTGTTGATCACCTGTATTGATCACAGGTGTTGATCACAGGTGTTGATCACCTGTATTGATCACAGGTGTTGATCACATGTGTTGATCACCTGTATTGATCACCTGTATGATCACAGGTGTTGATCACCTGTGTTGATCACCTGTATTGGTCACCTGTATTGATCACCTGTATTGATCACAGGTGTTGAGCAACTGTATTGATCACCTGTATTGATCACCTGTATGATCACCTGTGTTGGTCACCTGTATTAATCACCTGTATGATCACAGGTGTTGATCACCTGTGTTGATCACCTGTATTGATCACCTGTATTGATCACCTGTATGATCACAGGTGTTGATCACCTGTATTGGTCACCTGTATTGATCACAGGTGTTGAGCAACTGTATTGATCACCTGTATGATCACCTGTGTTGGTCACCTGTATTGATCACAGGTGTGTCTGTGTTGCAGCTCATTCAGCTCCACCCTGAACTCTGTGTTGTGGAGAACCAATGACATCATCCTGCAGGTTGCTGAGGTAACAGAGACTCACTGTTAGTGGAGCATGTGAGCGGTGATGTGGATCAATGTGGACTTTAACAGATCTGTCTGTCTGTCTACCTGTCTCTCTGTATACATGTCTCCCTGTCTACCTGTCTCTCTGTCAGGAATTCTACCAGCGTTGTGGTCTCAGCAGGTTCCTCCTGCTTCCCGACAGTTTGGACCAATGGGCTGAGAGCATGCAGCAAAGGCTGCTGGGATACCAGGAACAGACCAGGAAGTTTCTGTGCACCAGCAGAGAGGGTAGACACACACACACACACACACACACACACACACACACACACACACAGATCTATGAGGATCCTCATTGATGTAAAACCAGGTGTGAAGTCTGTGAAGGTCTTCAGAGTGACATCCTCACAAAGATAGAAATATGTCTGTATCTACCTGTCTGTCTCTACCTGTCTGACTCTACCTGTCTGTATCTACCTGTCTGTCTCTACCTGTCTGAGTCTACCTGTCTGACTCTACCTGTCTGTCTCTACCTGTCTGACTCTACCTGTCTGTCTCTACCTGTCTGTCTCTACCTGTCTGACTCTACCTGTCTGTATCTACCTGTCTGTCTCTACCTGTCTGACTCTACCTGTCTGTATCTACCTGTCTGTCTCTACCTGTCTGTCTCTACCTGTCTGTCTCTACCTGTCTGACTCTAACTGTCTGTATCTACCTGTCTGTCTCTACCTGTCTGACTCTACCTGTCTGTATCTACCTGTCTGTCTCTACCTGTCTGAGTCTACCTGTCTGACTCTACCTGTCTGTCTCTACCTGTCTGACTCTACCTGTCTGTATCTACCTGTCTGTCTCTACCTGTCTGTCTCTACCTGTCTGACTCTACCTGTCTGTCTCTACCTGTCTGTCTCTACCTGTCTGACTCTACCTGTCTGTCTCTACCTGTCTGACTCTACCTGTCTGACTCTACCTGTCTGTCTCTACCTGTCTGACTCTACCTGTCTGTCTCTACCTGTCTGTCTCTACCTGTCTGACTCTACCTGTCTGTATCTACCTGTCTGTCTCTACCTGTCTGACTCTACCTGTCTGTATCTACCTGTCTGTCTCTACCTGTCTGTCTCTACCTGTCTGTCTCTACCTGTCTGACTCTACCTGTCTGACTCTACCTGTCTGTCTCTACCTGTCTGACTCTACCTGTCTGACTCTACCTGTCTGTCTCTACCTGTCTGACTCTACCTGTCTGTCTCTACCTGTCTGTCTCTACCTGTCTGACTCTACCTGTCTGTATCTACCTGTCTGTATCTACCTGTCTGTCTCTACCTGTCTGACTCTACCTGTCTGTTTCAGAGTTGGAGACACAGCGGTCTCTGTCGGAGAGTCTGCTGCTTTCATTACCTGAAGTTTTGATTAGTAACCATGAGCAACGACAGGGGGCGGAGCTTATTGAGGAGATGGGCAGAGTTCGAGTGAAGCTGGAAGAGACGCTGGCAGCCAGCGAGGAGGACAAGGTGTCCACAACATTCACAACATGTCTGTCTTCACCTGTGTGCCCTCACCTGTCTGGCTTCACCTGTCTGTCTTCACCTGTCTGTCCTCCCCTGTCTGTATTCACCTGTCCTCACGTGTCTGTCTTTACCTGTCCTCACCTGTCTGTCTTCACCTGTCTGTCCTCCCCTGTCTTCACCTGTCTGTCTTCACCTGTCTGTCCTCCCCTGTCTGTATTCACCTGTCCTCACCTGTCTGTCCTCACCTGTCTGTCTTCCCCTGTCTGTCTTCACCTGTCTGTCCTCACCTGTCTGTCCTCACCTGTCTGTCTTGTCTGTATTCACCTGTCTGTCCTCACCTGTCTGTCTTCCCCTGTCTGTCCTCACCTGTCTGTCTTCACCTGTCTGTCCTCACCTGTCTGTCCTTGCCTGTCTGTCTTCACCTGTCTATTCTCACCTGTCTGTCTTCACCTGTCTGTCCTAACCTGTCTGTCTTCACCTGTCTGTCCTCACCTGTCTGTCCTAACCTGTTTATTCTCACCTGTCTGTTCCAACCTGTCTGTCTTCACCTGTCCTCAGCGTGTGAACGTCCATCAGCTGCGAGTGTCTCTCAGAGATGACGATCTTCAGACTGTGAACATCAGAGAGGAGCTCAGACAGCAGCAGCTGCAGAGCTCCATCTGCTCTTTACACCTGGAACTACAGGTAGGAGGGGGAGGAGTCAGTGGGACACCTGTTAACACCAGTACCTGTCACACCTGCAGCACCTGTGTGTTTTCTGTGTTTGTGTGTTCAGGTGTGTGTGAGAGTCAGAGGGGAGGAGTTTGTGACATCACTGTCCCGTCTGACAGAGCAGCTGTTCTCTCAGCTGGACGAGCTGCTCACACCTGAAGGTGACTCACCTTTGACTCGCTTCCTTTTACACCTGTGTACCTGTGACCTTTGGGTCATTAAGCTTCCTGTTTGTTTCCATAGAAACAGAAGCAGAGCAGCACTCTGACGTCAACACCGTCACCACAGAGACGGAGGCTGAAACAGGAAACAGCAGGTAACACCTGACCTCTGACCTGTTACTGTGACATCATGAATACATATATTTATTAGTGCTGGGCAACGATTACAATGTTTAATCACGATTAATCTCATTGTTATGCGCAAAATTCAATAATGAATTCTAAAGTAGTGTATTGTGCACTTTTATTTTAAAGTACTGCTATATGAACAAAAGTACAATAACATTTGGTTTGTAAACACTTTAAACACATCAGGTTCTTGTTAACAGCAGTATTCCCTTTACACAGTAGTTATAACACAGTTATAATGATTCTGATAATAGATATTCAGCCGGTGTTCATAACTTTATCTTCATGTGTAAGAGATACAATCTGAAATATAAACCTTGAAAACTGTAAACCTATCTACGTCATGTTTTTATGTTTGTTAAATTCTCAGTAGTAATAACTAAATGATATGATTATTATACATATTACAAACAAAACACTTTAAAAACTCTAAAAGAAATTATATAAATGAATCATTTATTTTTTGCTTTTTGTGGTATGTTGGTCAGACACATATTTAACGCTGATTACCGTAATATGTGTGGTATTTGTTATAAATGTACGTTGGTACATAGAGGGTGATAAGAAGCTGTACATGGAGGGACTTAGGACCCAGGGGAGTGCAGGTGAAGGAAACAGGAAGAGACGGAAGAGACGCCACACAAACAGCTGTTCACCGCTCGCTGACGGTTCTTGTGTTAAAAATGTTGCTTAATAATAAAAAAATAACTGCGTTAACGTGCGATAAAATAATTGTCGGAGTTAATGCATGAATGCGTTAACGCGATAAGAACGCGTTAACTTGCCCAGCACTCATATATATATATATATATACCAGTGGTGGGCCTTCAGGGCCTTCAAAGCCTTCTCTGCTGGCCTAAACAGAATCACAAAGTTATATCTATTTTATAATTTAATAATTTTTCTTAAATACACTACATGTATTATAATTTATAACAATATTTTTCCCATTATCTTATTTTCTCATTGCACAGCTCCTGTCTTCCTCAGTTGCTCTGCTTCCAGTGCAGCTTGTTTTAAGTAGAGCTTTTATCCAATCAGAGTTCACCTCTGTGTCTCTAGGTAGAAGAGAGGCCCGAGGCCTGCAGACTCACAAGTGAATCCATGTGCAGTTTAAGTGAATGGGGACGATATTGTTGATTGTCATAGTGTTCAACCAATCAGATCTTTAGTTTGACATGTTGGGCGTATTCTTTGACGTGTCAGAGCCTGCTAGCTGGCCTACAAGTACGTGATTGGTCAGTGGGCTAGTCTGACATTTGGGGCGGTGACAATCCCAATATCGGCTGCCTCTGTCGAGCGGACATTTTCAGCCTCAAACGCATTAAAACGTATTCAAGAAATACAACTGGGGAGGCTCCACTGTCTTCACTGGCGTCCATGAATCCAGAAGGACTTCTTACTGGAACTAAAACACAAACGGATGTACTGAACAACCGTGAGATTAAACTCTTTATTAACAAAGAAAGGAGGATGGACTTTGTCTTTAAATAGTGAACAGCAGCTCTGGTAAGTTAAATGTGTTTGTTTTTACATCTGCAGTAGCTTTAATATGCTTGTTTATATATTATTATTTGTACAACTTGTTTTTATGAAGATGGATTTTTGTTTGGTTTTATATGTGATAGGAACCATTGTTACGTCCTATGTTGCTCTGGGGACACATTTAGCGGTGCCAGTGTTGCCAACTTGGCGGGTTTTTTTGTCAAAAGCTACTAGCGACAAATCTAGTGACTTGTTCTGGTGTTGTTGGAGACTTGTTCTGGTGTTGTTGGAGACTTGTTCTGGTGTTATTGGAGACTTGTTCTGGTGTTGTTGGAGACTTGTTCTGGTGTTGTTGCAGACTTGTTCTGGTGTTGTTGGAGACTTGTTCTGGTGTTGTTGGAGACTTGTTCTGGTGTTGTTGGAGACTTGTTCTGGTGTTGTTGGAGACTTGTTCTGGTGTTGTTGGAGACTTGTTCTGGTGTTATTGGAGACTTGTTCTGGTGTTATTGGAGACTTGTTCTGGTGTTGTTGGAGACTTGTTCTGGTGTTGTTGGAGACTTGTTCTGGTGTTGTTGGAGACTTGTTCTGGTGTTGTTGGAGACTTGTTCTGGTGTTGTTGGAGACTTGTTCTGGTGTTATTGGAGACTTGTTCTGGTGTTGTTGGAGACTTGTTCTGGTGTTGTTGGAGACTTGTTCTGGTGTTGTTGGAGACTTGTTCTGGTGTTGTTGGAGACTTGTTCTGGTGTTGTTGGAGACTTGTCTGGTGTTGTTGGAGACTTGTTCTGGTGTTGTTGGAGACTTGTTCTGGTGTTGTTGGAGACTTGTTCTGGTGTTGTTGGAGACTTGTTCTGGTGTTGTTGGAGACTTGTTCTGGTGTTGTTGGAGACTTGTTCTGGTGTTGTTGGAGACTTGTTCTGGTGTTGTTGGAGACTTGTTCTGGTGTTGTTGGAGACTTGTTCTGGTGTTGTTGGAGACTTGTTCTGGTGTTGTTGGAGACTTGTTCTGGTGTTGTTGGAGACTTGTTCTGGTGTTGTTGGAGACTTGTTCTGGTGTTGTTGGAGACTTGTTCTGGTGTTGTTGGAGACTTGTTCTGGTGTTGTTGGAGACTTGTTCTGGTGTTGTTGGAGACTTGTTCTGGTGTTTTGACTCGATGACGTTAAAGTATTTATTCTCTGCACAGAGAAGGCTTCACCGTCATACTGACTGCAACGCAGTCTGCAGAGGATGAGCAAAGAATCCAGTGTCTCTCTTGCTCTTAAACATCTCAGCACACAGCAGACATCAGATATTTACATTATAACACTTGATCAGCAGTTTCAAGCTCCCCATTGACACCTTCCGTCAGCCCCTTCCTCTTCTGAGCCTCGTCACACAAAGACATGTGTCTCTGTTACCTTTGATTAAATTAGGATCTTCACACCTAAACATTAACCTGCAACCCCCGTTTGGTTACTTCCCCTTATCAAAGAAGAGGCAGACATAACCCATGTGGTCCTGTTCCCACTCTCTCAGTACACAATCATATGTCACAGATAGTTGTGTTAGTGAGTAAGGCACATAAACTAAATCACAGTACAAATGTACTAGCATACTAACATGTCCCATCACAGCACTCACAGGTACTCTCACAGTTACTGTATTTACAGGTGTTAACAGATAATAACCGTAGCTGTGTCATTCTACAGAAACGGTGGAATCTACGTAGTACAGTTCTGCTGAAATGTATTTCTCCTTAAAAACTAAAAACTTATTGTATAACATCAACTAACATCTAAACTTAATGATTCCACAAAACATTGAGCTTAATGTATTTTTATTTGTATTGTCTTTCTGCAGCTTTAATGTGGCTCATTCATACAGGAGTGTTACTGGTGTTACTGGTGTTACTGGTGTTACTGGTGTTACCAGGAGGAGGAGTAACACCAGTGACTGTAACTCTGACAATATAGAGAAAAACTTACAATTTTAACAAAATGGCTGCCATGTGTCAGACCACATGCTTTCAGGCAAATCAAAATCATGAAACTGTTCAATATAACCAGTTATAATGTTCAGTTTCTTACACGAGTAACACAATGACAGACTTAAAAGCTTCGCTCATAATTCTCACATATATGATGATATTTTAAACAAATGAAGACATCTGACTGATCAGATGCCTTGGCCCACTGCACTTCCTCCAAGGACCTCTTGATCCAGGAGGAACCTCAAATGGTCAGTGTAGTATTTCAAAATAAGAGTGTTTTGTGTAGCAGTAACTATATTTATTTGATATTAATAATAATAATGTTGTTTTTTTTAATGTCAATGTTCTATTTAATATATGTAACGTTCAATGTGAATGAGATTCAATTCATGAAAAAAAAGGTTTTGAATACAAAGTAAAGGCTCCACTTCCATGTGTGATAAAAGTGACGAGACAGTTCCTAGAACTTAGGATTTTAAAAACATTGTACATTAGATGAATACATTTAGTTTTATCATTGCAAGGACAATCTTTAATTATTGAATATGTATAATGTATGTGATTATTAATTTAATTTACTGTCTGCAAAGGTAAGTGACAGCACTTCCACCGTGTTTGTAGAATGACCGTAGCTGTGTTTCAGCTGCAGGACAGCAGTGAAGGCCCAGGTATACACGGCCCACTGGTGTATATATATATATATATATATATATACCACAGAACACTTTACAGCCAATGACGTCATCACAATAAAAGCTCTCCATCACCTGTGTGTGTGTGTGTGTGTGTGTGTGTCAGGACCTGGTCTGGTATCCCGTACCTGTCCCCCACCAACAGTAAGGATGACCCATCATCCAGTTTTACTGAGCCAACAACAGCATCCATCACCACAACCAGGTGCACCCTGGGACATCAGGCTGTCATTGAGCAGAGAGACGCTGCTGTGAAGGTACACACACACACACACACACAGAGGACTGAACATAATGTTATGTTAATATGTGATTAATGAGTGTGTGTGTGTGTGTGTGTGTGTGTGTGTGTGTGTGTGTGTGTGTGTGTGTGTGTGTGTGTGTGTGTGTGTGTGTGTGTCTCAGAGGTTCGAGCAGCTGTTCAGGTCGGAGTCGTCACGGTCAGACGACGACCAACGAGGAAGACTGAGTGAACTACAGAACTGGAACACACACTGGAGACAGCAGATACACACTCTGAAACACACACACGCACACACACACACATACGTAGGCTGAAGTGTGATACCAGCAGCTGATTGGCTGTTTGCTGTGTAGTCATCACCTGTGTTGATGTCTGTTAATAAACCACAGAAGAAGAAAAAGAACAGTCTCGACTTGTTTTAGTTGTTGCTCCAGGTGACGATCTGGAGTCATCACCTGAGCACCTGAACACCTGAGCACCTGAACACCTGAGCACCTGAACACCTGAGCACCTGAATATCTGAGCACCTGAGCACCTGAGCACCTGAACACCTGAGCACCTGAATACCTGAGCACCTGAATATCTGAGCACCTGAGCACCTGAACACCTGAGCACCTGAATACCTGAGCACCTGAATATCTGGGCACCTGAACACCTGAGCACCTGAGCACCTGAATACCTGAGCACCTGAATATCTGAGCACCTGAACACCTGAGCACCTGAGCACCTGAATACCTGAGCACCTGAATATCTGGGCACCTGAACACCTGAGCACCTGAATACCTGAGCACCTGAATATCTGAGCACCTGAACACCTGAGCACCTGAGCACCTGAATACCTGAGCACCTGAATATCTGAGCACCTGAACACCTGAGCACCTGAGCACCTGAATACCTGAGCACCTGAATATCTGGGCACCTGAATATCTGGGCACCTGAACACCTGAGCACCTGAGCATCTGAATACCTGAGCACCTGAATAATACCTGAGCACCTGAATACCTACATAAAACATTATATTAACAGGATGTTGATTTAAAGTGAAGCATTAAGCTAACTACACATCTACATTGAAAATAATCTAAATTAAATGTTTAATTTCTAACATTTCAGTTTCTGTTTAGATTAAACAAACATATTTAACATGTTAGCAGTTTAAAGCTAGCTGTTGATCCCTGTTTCCAGTCTTTATGCTAAGCTAAGCTAACCATGGACATTATTTTCCCTCTAAACACCTGAGAGAAGAATTATCTAAATACAAACAAACATAATCAAACATCAGAGTTCATTATTTAAAAATAACAACAAGATGGAGCTGTTTTATATTTAATGATGCTGCAAATACAAACAAACCGACCAATCAGCAGCCAGAAGTCTTTGTGATGTCATCAAAAGGTATATAACTTCACTTTAAAAATAAAGGGCTTCTTAGGAGACCTGCTATGAAAAAGGGTTAGGGTTAGGGTTAGGGTTAGAGGAGGTCCAAAGGGGGTCTGAGGGTCTGGAGGAGGTCCAAAGGGGGTCTGAGGGTCTGGAGGAGGTTCAAAGAAGATCTGGTGGTCTGGAGGAGGTTCAAAAGAGATCTGGTGGTCTGGAGGAGGTCCAAATGGGGTCTGAGGGTCTGGAGGAGTTCAGGGCTCTGAGTCAAGGTTGGAGATCTTGTCGATGGACTGCAGCAGTTGAGAGACCAGACAGAGAGTTTCTGCTTCCCCCAACAGTTGACTGAAGACAGACAGACAGACAGACAGACAGACAGACAGACAGGATACAGTGTTAGCATGTCTCTGTCAAACAGGACTCGGTAGAAATGAGGAACGTCCAACATGTCCTCAATCTGATGGTCTACAAATCAACACACACACACCGGATGGAGGAGTGGGCGTGGCTTGCCGTGTTGTTCAGGTACTCGGACGCAACCTGAGCATTGTGTCTCATCGTCATGACGATTTCCGACTCTGCTGCCTTAAGACTGACGTTCTCCGACTGTAGAGTGTCGACCTCCACCTGAGACACACACACACACACACACACACACACACACACACACACACACACACACACACACACACACACACACACACACACACACACACACACACACACACACACACACACACAGTGTTCATGCCCCACTAAACGCTCCTCGTTCTTTTTATTGAAATAACATGTTGTGACTCCTCCATCTGTGCTTTTTCAAATAATAGAATAAGGAAAAGTAAACCAGTGTTGGAATCTGACTATGTGGCTTCGACATGTGCTGTGAAACAAAGACAATCGGGATGACCCTCCCGATCCTCGGCCCTGAACGCACCACTGTTCTGGTGGAGCGCCCTCAGCTCCACCCGGTCGGTGGAGGAGGCGTCTGATACCTTTTTAACCAAAATCCTAGGTTATCAGTTTTATATTCGTGGGACGAATTCACCAAACTGTTCATTTTATTTCTGTTCCATCCACGAGGACGAACCATCTTCCAGAGAGAGCGCATGTTCTCCTCAGAAGAACTCAGAAGAACTCAGAAGAACTCACCCCCACAATCTATCGGCATACTAGACTATGACATGCTACACTATGTTATAGGTGTACTATGACATGCTACACTATGTTATAGATGTACTATGACATGCTACACTATGTTATAGGTGTACTATGACATGCTACACTATGTTATAGATGTACTATGACATGCTACACTATGTTATAGGTGTACTATGACATGCTACACTATGTTATAGGTGTACTATGACATGCTACACTATGTTATAGATGTACTATGACATGCTACACTATGTTATAGATGTACTATGACATGCTACACTATGTTATAGGTGTACTATGACATGCTACACTATGTTATAGATGTACTATGACATGCTACACTATGTTATAGGTGTACTATGACATGCTACACTATGTTATAGGTGTACTATGACATGCTACACTATGTTATAGGTGTACTATGACATGCTACACTATGTTATAGATGTACTATGACATGCTACACTATGTTATAGGTGTACTATGACATGCTACACTATGTTATAGGTGTACTATGACATGCTACACTATGTTATAGGTGTACTATGACATGCTACACTATGTTATAGATGTACTATGACATGCTACACTATGTTATAGGTGTACTATGACATGCTACACTATGTTATAGGTGTACTATGACATGCTACACTATGTTATAGATGTACTATGACATGCTACACTATGTTATAGGTGTACTATGACATGCTACACTATGTTATAGGTGTACTATGACATGCTACACTATGTTATAGATGTACTATGACATGCTACACTATGTTATAGGTGTACTATGACATGCTACACTATGTTATAGATGTACTATGACATGCTACACTATGTTATAGGTGTACTATGACATGCTACACTATGTTATAGGTGTACTATGACATGCTACACTATGTTATAGGTGTACTATGACATGCTACACTATGTTATAGATGTACTATGACATGCTACACTATGTTATAGGTGTACTATGACATGCTACACTATGTTATAGATGTACTATGACATGCTACACTATGTTATAGGTGTACTATGACATGCTACACTATGTTATAGATGTACTATGACATGCTACACTATGTTATAGATGTACTATGACATGCTACACTATGTTATAGGTGTACTATGACATGCTACACTATGTTATAGGTGTACTATGACATGCTACACTATGTTATAGGTGTACTATGACATGCTACACTATGTTATAGATGTACTATGACATGCTACACTATGTTATAGATGTACTATGACATGCTACACTATGTTATAGATGTACTATGACATGCTACACTATGTTATAGGTGTACTATGACATGCTACACTATGTTATAGATGTACTATGACATGCTACACTATGTTATAGGTGTACTATGACATGCTACACTATGTTATAGATGTACTATGACATGCTACACTATGTTATAGATGTACTATGACATGCTACACTATGTTATAGGTGTACTATGACATGCTACACTATGTTATAGATGTACTATGACATGCTACACTATGTTATAGGTGTACTATGACATGCTACACTATGTTATAGGTGTACTATGACATGCTACACTATGTTATAGATGTACTATGACATGCTACACTATGTTATAGGTGTACTATGACATGCTACACTATGTTATAGATGTACTATGACATGCTACACTATGTTATAGATGTACTATGACATGCTACACTATGTTATAGGTGTACTATGACATGCTACACTATGTTATAGATGTACTATGACATGCTACACTATGTTATAGATGTACTATGACATGCTACACTATGTTATAGGTGTACTATGACATGCTACACTATGTTATAGATGTACTATGACATGCTACACTATGTTATAGGTGTACTATGACATGCTACACTATGTTATAGATGTACTATGACATGCTACACTATGTTATAGGTGTACTATGACATGCTACACTATGTTATAGGTGTACTATGACATGCTACACTATGTTATAGGTGTACTATGACATGCTACACTATGTTATAGATGTACTATGACATGCTACACTATGTTATAGATGTACTATGACATGCTACACTATGTTATAGGTGTACTATGACATGCTACACTATGTTATAGGTGTACTATGACATGCTACACTATGTTATAGATGTACTATGACATGCTACACTATGTTATAGATGTACTATGACATGCTACACTATGTTATAGATGTACTATGACATGCTACACTATGTTATAGGTGTACTATGACATGCTACACTATGTTATAGGTGTACTATGACATGCTACACTATGTTATAGATGTACTATGACATGCTACACTATGTTATAGATGTACTATGACATGCTACACTATGTTATAGGTGTACTATGACATGCTACACTATGTTATAGATGTACTATGACATGCTACACTATGTTATAGATGTACTATGACATGCTACACTATGTTATAGGTGTAAAAGGTCTTAATATATTAATAGAGTAAGTCTAACATACATTTCCACACTTGTTAAAATAATGATGGTCATGATTAATAAATAAATGAGCACACAGCTCATCATTAAACACTTAACTGGTCCAGTTCAGAACCAGTTCAGAACCAGCTCCGTGACGCCGGTTATTGAGAACCGGACACATCTGAGATCTGCTCTCACCTGAAGCTGCTGAAGATCCACCTTCAGTTTGGAAACACAGACCTCTGCTTTCAATGCTCGCTTCTGTGTGTAGAGAGAGAGAGAGAGAGAGACTTAGACTTAGACTTAGACAGTAAACAGGAAGTGAGGTCTCTTAAAGGAACAGTGTTCTCACAGTCATCAGGTGGAGGTTCTGCTCCACAGAGTGAACCATGCTCTCCAGATCCTGAGCCTCCTTCTCCTCCTGACGCCTCCTCTGGACCAGCTCCTCCGAAAGCTCCCCCACCCTGAGGAGCAGAACAGATGCATGATGGGTAAATACCCACTGACAGCCTCTCTGCTCGATGCTGCGCTGTGATTGGCTGATGATGCTAACCTGTGCTTGTTAGCATCTGATCTCTTCTGCAGCTCCATGATGGACCTCCTCAAGGACATGTTCTCCTCCTTCAACTGACACACACATGAGAGACATCTACAGACAGACATCTACAGCAGGGCTCTCTAACTCAAGGCCACGTCACTTTATGTGGCCCGTGAAGATTTTTACTGGATAATAAAAATATCCCCACAGTGGAAGTTATGAGATACTTAAACACAAGAGCAGCTCTTTGGCAGGTTACCCTACATGTACATGATGTTTAATGCACAGGCAGTTATTAACTATATGTTCGGAGTGGTTACATTATAACCGGCCCTTTGAGGGCGACCGTGATGCTGATGTGGCCCTCAGTGAACATGAGTTTGAGACCCCTGGTCTACGGACTCTGACCTGCTGGATCTGGACCTGGCTGCTCCTGCTGCTCCTCCTCCTGCAGGAGGTGACTGCTTCAGCAATAGAGGTCTCATCGTCTCCTTCATAGTTCTCTCCTCCTGCTGCTCCTGCTCCCTGCTGGACTTCAGGTCTGGAGGAGAACCTGATTAATTCAGAAATGATTGAACAGGTCTGCATCCCGGACCAGAACCCAGAACCTAGAACCCTGAGGGTTTCAGGGTCTGCACAAAGCATCATGACTGCAGGTGTAGAACCTGGTCTTCATGGTGGTCTCAGTCCGGATCGGACTGAACCGCTTTGGTTTGTCTCCGTCACAGTAAAGACGTTAGAAACTCACGTGATCTACGATACTACATGAACGCAGCGTGAACCAACCAGCTTTAAGCTCCGCCTCTAACGGGACAGAAACCAACCAATCAGTGAACAGCAGGACTCACCTGGTCTCCTCCTCCTCCTCCTCCTCCTCCTCCGTGCAGAGGGACGACGTGCTGTCTACGCCTGACTGGAAGCTCCGCCCCCACCCCGCCTCCTCCTCTTCCTGATTGGACGATATTTAGTAACAAACAACATGACATCATCACTGAGAACCAGACAGGTGGAACACGATGACGTCAGCGATGATGTCACTGATGTACCTCTGGAGCCAGAGACGGTTCAGAGAAGAAACAAGTCCGGACCTCAACGTCCAGCGACCTCTGAGACACAGACAGAGAGAGAGACAGAGAGACAGACAGACAGACAGAGAGACAACAGACAGAGAGACAGAGAGAGAGACAGAGAGACAGACAGACAGAGAGAGAGACAGAGAGACAGAGAGACAGAGAGAGAGACAGAGAGACAGAGAGACAGACAGACAGACAGACAGAGAGAGAGACAGAGAGACAGAGAGACAACAGACAGAGAGACAGAGAGAGAGACAGAGAGACAGAGAGAGAGACAGAGAGACAGAGAGACAGACAGACAGACAGACAGACAGAGAGACAGAGAGACAGAGAGACAACAGACAGAGAGACAGAGAGAGAGACAGAGAGACAGAGAGAGAGACAGAGAGACAGAGAGACAACAGACAGAGAGACAGAGAGAGAGACAGAGACAGAGACAGACAGACAGACAGACAGACAGACAGACAGACAGACAGACAGAGAGAGAGAGAGACAGAGACAGACAGAGACAACAGACAGACGGCAGACAGTTATTAAAGGGCACGCCCCCTTTCTTCTTCCTCCTCCTCCTCCTCTTCCTCCTCCTCCTCCTCCTCCTCCTCCTCTATAGCTGGACTACCTTGCTGCCAGTCTGCTCCTGGTCCTGGTCTTGTTCTGGGTCCTGGTCCTGGTTCTTCCAGCGTAGGAACTCTCTGAAGGAGAACGGGTTCAGGTCCTCAGAGTCCAGCTGCTCGTCTGCTGAGGAGGTCAGACCACGTGATGACGACGTGAGATCAGCTGTCTATCACAACAATAACAATAACAACAATAACAACAATCATCATACCGTCTGTGATGATCAGACTCTTCTGTTTGGACATGACGTCACTCACCGATCACTTACTGATCGTCATCGATCGTCACGTCTTTCCCGCAGTGTCTCTCCTGCGGGACTAAAAAAACAGAACCCGGAAGCACACACATGCGACAGCTCCGAAACTCACGTGACCGACCTTCTGACTTCTTATTGGCTGAGACGAACACGTGACGCAGGAGGCAGAAGACGGTCGAAGAAAAACAAGATACGGGTTTCTTCTCCACGTGTCCCGGTTCAGAGCTGCGGTCCCGGTTCCCTGCGGATCTCCTCCGGTGAGTGGGTTAGTGCATGAGCCCGGTTTAGCCCGGCTCGAGCCCGGCTCGTCTTGGCGGGTCTGGAGCCGGAGGTCAAACCGGGTTCGTCTGTTCTGGTTCTTATCCAGGTCTTATATGGGTCTCCTCATCCGGCTGTGATTGACAGCTGGTGGGCGGGGCTGGAGAACTGGTTCTGGTCCCGGATCAGTCTTCAGCTGCATCGGTGTGTGTAAAAACATCTCAACCAAAAAAAACAAACTCTAATTTAACGGGGACACGTGTGTTCAGTGTACCGGATGTGACCGAAGACCGTCTGTGGTTGGATGACGTCATTAACTAAAATACGTTATTTCAGCTCAAGTTTGTTCCGAATTCTAAAGAAACTGAAGATCTGTGAGAAGAACTCAGCTCCTGTGTTCTCCTTCAGGTTTGTGAGTAGATGGTAAAATAGTTTAAATGGAACATTTTCTAAATTATGTTTGGTCAGAAGTGTGACCAGTGTGACCAGTGTGACCAGTGTGACCAGTATGACCACTGTGACCAGTATGACCACTGTGACCAGTGTGACCACTGTGACCAGTATGACCACTGTGACCAGTATGACCAGTATGACCACTGTGACCAGTATGACCACTGTGACCACTGTGACCACTGTGACCAGTGTGACCAGTATGACCACTGTGACCAGTATGACCAGTATGACCAGTATGACCACTGTGACCAGTATGACCACTGTGACCAGTGTGACCAGTATGACCAGTATGACCAGTATGACCACTGTGACCAGTATGACCAGTGTGACCAGTATGACCACTGTGACCACTGTGACCAGTATGACCACTGTGACCAGTATGACCACTGTGACCAGTGTGACCAGTATGACCAGTATGACCAGTATGACCAGTATGACCACTGTGACCACTGTGACCAGTATGACCAGTATGACCAGTATGACCACTGTGACCACTGTGACCACTGTGACCAGTGTGACCAGTATGACCAGTATGACCACTGTGACCACTGTGACCAGTATGACCACTGTGACCAGTATGACCACTGTGACCACTGTGACCAGTATGACCAGTATGACCAGTATGACCACTGTGACCACTGTGACCACTGTGACCAGTGTGACCAGTATGACCAGTATGACCACTGTGACCACTGTGACCAGTATGACCACTGTGACCAGTATGACCACTGTGACCACTGTGACCAGTATGACCACTGTGACCAGTATGACCACTGTGACCACTGTGACCAGTATGACCACTGTGACCAGTATGACCACTGTGACCAGTATGACCACTGTGACCAGTATGACCACTGTGACCAGTATGACCAGTATGACCACTGTGACCAGTATGACCACTGTGACCAGTATGACCTCATGTGTCCAATCTGCAGAGCTGGACAATGTCTGAAGAGATTCCACCTGAGGGGGGGAAGCCCCAGTTCACCCAGTCCCCATCCCAGGCCCAGTCCACCCAGTCCCCATCCCAGGCCCAGTCCACCCAGTCCCCATCCCAGGTCCAGTCCAAGTCCCAGCCTGGTTCCAGTTCTTCCAGCGGGCCGACCTCTGCCAGCCAGTCCTCCAGTGGGTCTGGGACCCTGAGCAGCGTGGACACCATCCCCGTCACCCTGTCCTCCGTCCCAGAGGAGCCTGAACCACAACCCTGGGGCCGCCTGCTGCCCATGGCCCCGGGCTTCAGGAGCCTCGGTGAGTCCACATGCTAACATGCTAAAACTAGACCTTAAACTAGACCTGATACCCGTCTACTACTGAACCGGGTCTGAGCCCTGAAGTTAAAGTAGTGTCCAGATAGTCCTGGTTCTCATGGTGTCCTTTGTTGACAGACTGTTTTGAGGACCAGGGCCCCGTTCCTCGTACGTCACTAACTGAGTTAGCCGGATCATTTTCAGGATGAGATTACATAAATCAGGCTTTTCGGTTCCACGAAGCAAGTTTGGCAAAATCACCATAGCAACACATCCATAAGCGTGAACCTGCTCCAGAGCAGCTCACTGAAGGAAGCTGGATAAGTTCACCACTCCCCCGGGAACATGTCATCTCCTTCCTCATCCCAGTGATGAAGGAGCGATATTAGTTAGATTAGTGTTTTATAGGAGAGAGTTCTTCCAGATCGCCAAGATCCGTTATCACATCACGATGACTTCCTATACGAGCGCTATCGATTCTGATACAAGGAATCATTGATGAACAAGACCTTCTGGAGTCAGACATGGTGAACACACAGCCGAGCATTGAGCGTCTCACAGACCGGATCAGAGCCGTGAGCTGTGAGCGAGTGGTACATTATTGTACAGTGTGGGCGATGCCGCTGCATGCCGTGCTGTTGGTGAAGTTTATTTGGTGCTTAAGAAGCTTCTGGATGTGTTCAATACATTACCGTGGCACATATTGTATGGACTCACCATTCTGAATCATGTTTGTGTGCTTAGGTTTGACTTGCTCCCATGTCCTCTTGATGGTTAAACTACATGGGGGTTAAAGCTCTCATCATGATATGACAGTGGTATTAGTACACCATAGTATATCATTACTGTACTCATGATGAGAAGAGAGAGAATCACACACAAGTTCTCTTCACTGCTTCAGTTGATTGAATGTCTGATTATGAATAATAAACATACTGATCCATACACAGATTCACACACATATTCAAACTCCTAGTTCTATATGTGATCTACACATACATGTATATACACATGTATAGTATGATACATGAGAGCATACAGTACATATATCCTCATAAGTATCTATTGATTCCTATCAGTTAGATACTCGTTGGGCTTGTTTTATCTACTTATTGTGAAAGAGTTGAGATCATTATTTCCTCTATAAGATCTCATTGATGATGCATTCCATTAAGCCTACTGACGCACATTTAAAGACATATCATCTGATTGATTGGGGTGATGAGGCACTTCAAATGAGCCGATACATTTCCCAACACTTACGTATTTAACTTGTCTGATATTTTATATTATATATATATTTTATATTATATGTATATTTTATAGTATATATATATTTTATATTATATGTATATTTTATATTATATATATATTTTATATTATATGTATATTTTATATTATATATATATTATATATATATTTTATATTATATGTATATTTTATAGTATATATATATTTTATATTATATGTATATTTTATATTATATGTATATTTTATATTATATATATATTTTATATTATATATATATTTTATATTATATATATATTTTATATTATATATATATTTTATATTATATATATATATTTTATATGATATATATATTATATATATATTTTATATTATATATATATATTTTATATTATATATATATTTTATAGTGTATATATATATTTTATATTATATATATATATATATTATATATTTATTATATATATATTTCTCAGCGGTGGCGGTGTTAGATTTAGTCATGATTATGGTCTTGACTTCCTCATAAGCGTTCATGATCATCTCCTGCTCGCCAGCGGAGAACAAAGACGCTCTTTCTTTGACTTTATTCACTATTGTACTGTTAGAAAATCATGGTTTCGGTGATCGACTCTTCCCCCTGTTGACGTAGAACGGACACGCCCACTTATCCTGATGACTGAGGTCTGGTTCAACTTAACGAGACTGTTTGAGCTGATCAGCCTTTGAGGAACCGAGATATCCTGACTTCAATCATCGGGTTACTTTAAGCTGCTAATAGGACATTTGATCGACTTAGTTGAACCACGTACGAGGACCTGTTTGTTTATTGTTTGTTTGTTTGTTGACAGACTGTTTTGAGGACCAGTACCTGTTTGGACGAGACTCTCAGTGTAATTATGTTCTGAATGATCCGAATGAGCTTCGATCCAAAAAGTTCAGAATCTACAGTAAGAAACACTTCAGGGTCTACAGAGTGAGTCACTTCCTGTTTCCTCATTCTATCGATATGATTCATTGATGACTGGATGATGTGACTTTAGACTGACAGGAATCTCTCTCTCTCTCTCTCCCTCTCTCTCCCTCTCTCTCCCTCTCTCCCTCTCTCCCTCTCTCTCCCTGTCTCTCTCCCTCTCCCTGTCTCTCTCCCTCTCCCTGTCTCTCTCCCTCTCCCTCTCCCTGTCTCTCTCTCTGTCTCTCTCTCCCTCTCCCTCTCCCTCTCTCCCTCTCTCTCCCTCTCTCTCCCTCTCTCTCCCTCTCTCCCTCTCTCCCTCTCTCTCCCTCTCCCTCTCCCTCTCCCTGTCTCTCTCCCTCTCCCTGTCTCTCTCCCTCTCTCCCTCTCTCTCTCCCTCTCTCTCTCCCTCTCTCTCTCCCTCTCTCTCCCCGTCTCTCTCCCTCTCCCTGTCTCTCTCCCTCTCCCTCTCCCTGTCTCTCTCTCTGTCTCTCTCTCCCTCTCCCTCTCCCTCTCTCCCTCTCCCTCTCTCCCTCTCTCTCCCTCTCTCTCCCTCTCTCTCCCTCTCTCTCCCTCTCTCCCTCTCTCCCTCTCTCTCCCTCTCCCTCTCCCTCTCCCTCTCCCTGTCTCTCTCCCTCTCCCTGTCTCTCTCCCTCTCTCCCTCTCTCTCTCCCTCTCTCTCTCCCTCTCTCTCCCTGTCTCTCCCTCTCTCCCTCTCTCTCTCCCTCTCTCTCCCTGTCTCTCTCCCTCTCCCTGTCTCTCTCCCTCTCCCTGTCTCTCTCCCTCTCCCTCTCCCTGTCTCTCTCTCCCTCTCTCCCTCTCCCTCTCCCTCTCCCTCTCTCCCTCTCCCTCTCCCTCTCCCTGTCTCTCTCCCTCTCCCTCTCTCCCTCTCCCTCTCCCTCTCCCTGTCTCTCTCCCTCTCCCTCTCCCTGTCCGTCTCCCTCTCTTCCTCTCCCCCCCCCCCCCCCCCCCTCCCCCCCTCCCTCCCTCAGGAGGGCAGTGAGGTGTTCGTGGTGGACTTCAGTAACAACGGGACGTTTGTTGACGGTCTCCGTATCGGTAAAGACAAGAAGCTTCCTCTGGTCAACAACGCTGTGATCTCATTGGCTGAGCAGCGGAACAAAGGTGTGAGACGTCTTCAGAGGTCAGTCAGCTGTTAGCAGCAGGTCTCACCTCACGCTGCCCGTCTGTCTGCCCGTCTGTCTGCAGTGTTTGTGTTCATCGACTTGATGTCGGACCATCAGTCCAGTTTACCCAAAGAGCTGCAGGAGAAATATCTGCTGACTCGACGCATCGGCACGTGAGTCTGACACGGAGACGTTGCTGTGATGTCACTTCCTGCACCTTGACACGCTGTGTGTGTGTGTGTGTGTGTTACAGAGGAGTGTGTGGTGAAGTCAAACTGGCCTTTGAGAGATCGTCCTGCAGGAAGTTCGCTGTGAAAATAATCAACAAGAAGAACTTCCAGTCTGAAGGGGTGAGTGCTCTCTGCTCTCTGATTGGCTGAAGGGGTGAGTGCTCTCTGATTGGCTGAAGGGGTGAGTGCTCTCTGCTCTCTGATTGGCTGAAGGGGTGAGTGCTCTCTGATTGGCTGAAGGGGTGAGTGCTCTCTGCTCTCTGATTGGCTGAGAGCTGTCCTTCCTTCCCTTGTTTCCTTCCTGTTAGTTAGAAGGATACAAACCCAGAGAAAACTACACCCTACACCCTCTGGACCAATGGCAGGCTAGCATGGTGATCATGTGATGCGTTTGTTTTGGTCCAATCACAGACGGCGACCCGGAACGCTCAGACGGAGATCGAGATCCTGCAGAGAGTCGACCACGTGAGTCCGACACCAACGAAGAAGAGACGACCGTTAATGATTAATACCGTGATTAACTCCTCGTCTTCTTGTGTCCTGCAGCCTTGTCTCATAAAGACAGAAGACTTCTATCAGACGGAGGACAGTTATTACATCGTGTTGGAGCTGTGAGTCCAACTCTGATCATATGATATATTTATATTAGTGCTGGGCAACGATTACAATGTTTAATCGCCATTAATCTCATTGTTATGGCAAAGTTCAATAGTGAATCAAAAGTAGTGTATTGCTCACTTTTATTTTAAAGTACTGCTATATGAACTAAAGATCAATAACATTTGGTTTGTAAACACTTTAAACACATCAGGTTCTTTTTAACAGCAGTATTCCCTTTACACAGTAGCAGTTATAACACAGTTATAATGATTCTGATAATAGATATTCAGCCGGTGTTCATAACTTTATCTTCATGTGTAAGAGATGATATTTAAATATAAACCTTGAAAACTGTAAAC
>JAVDOI010000017.1:0-120000 GCA_032191485.1 Leptoclinus maculatus
GACGATGACAGAGCAGATAGTCAGGAACCAACACGCATCGCAGTCTGATGACAATACTCACGTTGAGTTTTATATTCGTGAAATCTCCGCGTACCGTTGCATGGATCTGGAAAGCTACACAGTAGTAGCTTTGTCCGCTTTTGTCAAATTAGCAGCGAACAGCTGCCTATAGCTGTCTGGCAAATCCAAAGAGACAGAGGCAGACGCACCAACTTACTGCATGAATACAGTGACTCATTAAATACCATGACTTGTCCTCTACCAGTCCTCCAGTGGATCTCTCTTTATGGTCTATTTGCGGGGGTGCAGCTGCACTTCACGTTCAAGGATTATGGTGTCCATGAGGACGACCTCAAGTTCAACATTTTGTCGTCATCTTGTTTTAGTTTTTTTGCAACCAGAAGGGACACTAGAGGGTGGAGCTAATCAGACTGTTAGGCAACCAAAGAGGGTTACAACTAACTTCCATTTCAACTGAAAACACACTGTGAAAGAGTTAAAGGGTTAAAGCTCTAAGACAAACAACGCCGTGGTAGGGACCTGTCAATCACAAGGTAGCCCCGCTCTAAAGCACACACATTGTTGTGGTCTATTTGGGGCCATGTGGTCTAAACTAATATGATGTTCTTCTTTTTTGGGACACAGTGGTGGTATTAATATGTCCATGTGGCTCAATAGATAAAACAATTAAGATCATAAACACAGAAACAAAACTTCATAGTAACCTGGTCACGTGAGCAAGGGGCGAACGGGGGGAACCGTGACACAGATGAACACTAATCCACAACATACTGCGCTGCAAACGCACAATAAATGACTTATCCCTCTCTCTCTCTCTCCCTCTCCCTCTCCTCCTCTCTCTGTCTCTCTCTCTCTCTCTGTCTCTCTCTCCCTCTCCCTCTCTCCCTCTCTCCTCTCTCACCTCTCTCTCTCTCTCTCTCTCTGTCTCTCTCTCTCTCTCTCTCTGTCTCTCTCTCCCTCTCTCTCTCTCTCTCTATCTCTCTCTCTCCCTCTCTCTCTCTCCCTCTCCCTCTCCCTCTCCCTCTCTCTCCCTCCTCCCTCTCTCTGTCTCTCTCTCTCTCTCTCTCTCTCTCTCGCTCTCTCTCTCTCTCTCTCTCTCCTCTCTCTCTCCTCTCTCTCTCTCTCTCTCTCTCGCTCTCTCTCTCTCTTCTCTCCCTGGATGTCTCTCTCTCTCTATCTCTCTCTCTCCCCTCTCTCTCTCTCCCTCTCCCTCTCTCTCTCCCTCTCCCTCTCCCTCTCTCTGTCTCTCTCTCTCTCTCTCTCTCTCTCTCTCTCTCTCTCCTCTCTCTCTCTCTCTCTCTCTCTCCTGGATGTCCTCTCTCTCTCTATCTCTCTCTCTCCCTCTCTCTCTCTCCCTCTCCCTCCTCCTCCCTCTCCCCTCTCCCTCTCCCTCTCCTCTCCTCTCTCTGTCTCTCTCCCTCTCTCTCTCTCTCTCTCTCTCTCTCTCTCTCTCTCTTCTCTCTCTCTCTCTCTCTCTCCCTGGATGTCTCTCTCTCTCTATCTCTCTCTCTCCCTCTCTCTCTCTCCCTCTCCCTCTCTCTCTCCTCTCCCTCTCTCTGTCCCTCTCCTCTCTCTCTCTCTCCCTCTCCTCTCCCTCTCTCTCCCTCTCCCTCTCTCTGTCTCTCTCTCTCTCTCTCTCTCTCTCTCTTCTGGTCCTCTCCTCTCTCTCTCTCTCTCTCCCTGGATGTCTCTCTCTCTCTCTCTCTCCTCCTCCCTCTCTCTCTTCTCTCTCTCTCCTCTCTCTCTCTCTCTCTCTCTCACTCTCATCTCTCTCTCTCTCTCTCTCTCTCTCTCTCTCTGTCTCTCTCTCTCACTCTCTCTCTCTCTCTCTGTCTCTCTCTCTCTCTCTCTCTGTCTCACTCCTTCACACAGTCATTTTAATGATTTAGCCGTGGGATCAGCGAAGACTTAAGGCGTTGAATGGTTCGCATTAAACTGCTGACTTGTGCAAGACCCCGGCTTCGTGGTCCGACAGCCCGGCCATGTAAGGTGGTCTCACTGGGATATACAGCTGGCACAGAGGGCTGGTCTATGTAAGTTCATGCAAAGAAAGACAACTACAAGAGATTTAACAAAGGTACCTGCTGATGAATGTTTTAAATAAACGACTTAGCTCAAACAGCTTTTGAGTTAAGTCTAATGATCTAGTGACTACGTCCTGACATGTGAGTCACTGTGAAGGTTTGGTTTAATCCCACCTTTGCAGTTGGAACCACATGCAATGCTTCAGGAGAAGACATTAATCATGACTCAAGTGAAACTTAAGTGAAACACCAGGAGAGCGAGATCTCCACTTCCTGTGAGAGAAAAGTTCATGTTTCAGACCAAGAAAGGAAGAAAGAATGCTCTATTTAGATTTCAGGTAAAATCCACAGTGTGTTGGGGAGCGTGGGGTCAGTTGGCCAAGTTACAAAGCAACGATGCCGATGCCATTCACCGTGCTCATACTCAGACCTTCTGAATATTCCTCACATCTTATTCACAGTTTTGATATCTACAGCATATAAGTAATGTGGCTTCATTCTACCATACGGTTTTTACTCATGCACACATGAATCAACGTATGTTTGAAAGCTTGTTTTCTGGCCCATCAGGTGATGCTGGTGTTAGTTTGAAGTTCTGTTGGTAGCCAATGGGTCCGAAGGGTGTCCTCTCTGCCTCTGAGACGGTTGGGGACAGTACTGTAAAAGGTTCCAACCTTGATACGAATCAACAGAAAGCAGACAGAAACAAGACAATAGTAAGTCACCGAGTCAATATTTATTCAAGTAGCAGCCAGTCAGAAACTTTCCTCTCCAGGGAACCATAGTCTGTGTATGGAACGTGATATGATGTTGATAAAGACAGAAGTAGAAACTGCCTCCACACGAGAGGGTGGTGCAACCGAACCAAACATTTTTAGGGAACCAAACATTGACGACTGAAAACACACCGTGAAAGGGTTAAAGTTCTACGACAGAAACACGGACGACTCCCAGACCGGACAACGCTGTGTGGTAGAGACCTGTCAATCACTGTGTAGCCCCGCCCTAAAGCATACCCTGCTTCATGGTCTGTTTGACTCTAAATGGACCATCATGTACTAAATGAAGCTGTATTGAAGAAGACTTATAGACCATAAACTCATGTTTACAATGTTTACTGACATCACTGCTCTGGTTTTTGGTTTGTGTTGTTACGATCTCCACTCCACCTCTGTAAACCTCTGGCATCCTGATCTGAAGGTTCTTTAAGTTTGTAATAATTTTTTTTATCATGGACATTGAATTACTCATTTGACCATCTTAAGAAAAACTGGATTGTTTTAGTTATTTTCAACCAGGCAGCGGACATGTATCACCACATCACGTCTGGGTATTTAATAGTCTTGGGTGCTAGCTACAAAGTGATTACAGGCTCATTATGCTTGTAAATAATATGTGTGTGTGTGTGTGTGTGTGTGTGTGTGTGTGTGTGTGTGTGTGTGTGTGTGTGTGTGTGTGTGTGTGTGTGTGTGTGTGTGTGTGTGTGTGTGTTGTGTGTGTGCTGATTAAAATGACTGTGTGAGCTGCTTTTCTGGCAGCTTGTTGGGGTCGTTAATTTCAGCGAGGCTGGATCGAGCTCGTCCCAAAAAACAGGAGGGTGTCAGACACAACTTCAAATATAGACATGTCGCACATCAGCACCCACACACACACACACTACTCTCCCATATATCATCTATATATTTGTAGGAGTTATGTGTCGATACAGAAACCAAAAACAACAACGTCATTTCATCTGGTTCCATCCGCCCAGTGTGAATACCACACACAGCTCACTGTATGCGCTTTATTTGATCAACTCAACGCCCACGAGACTGCAATACAATCAGTGTATTAACACTTTACACATTGTTTATTATTCACTTCATGATGGAAGATTGAGAGGACAGATTTTTCCTATTTTCATAATCTGTTCACAATTACATTTTTGCATTACCGCCATCATCTGGTAAAGAGTGCTATTACATGGACAGACTGCTTGACCTCATCAGATGAAGCTCAGTTCTGTTGATCTGAATACAACCAAACGCATAATCTTCCTGCGACATCATTTTTTCGGTTATTTCTGGACCTTTATTTTGAGATATTTTACCAAATTCTCACCTGGTTCTCCGTAACATCCTGCCGCTTCAAATACAAGTTCCAACAATAAATACTGAGGTTGGAAAGTCTGCTCTCAGATGTGCTGCCCTACTTCCTGCTTAGCAACAAACGACAGACGGGCGATGTGAGAAACTAACACAGTGGAGCATCTGGCAGCTAGAGGTTCCCCGTCAGCCAATGTTAGACGTTCGTCAGGTGGACAGAAACACAGCTCACAGTCTATTTGGTTTGAATAGGAAACTGTTTCCTAATACGTTTGACACCACTTAAAAACAATGCGGTATGTCGATGTTGTGTTTTCGGGCTGTTCTGCTGCCCAGAAGTGGACGAAAAAAGAAAATCTTCAATTAATTAAACTACTTTAAAGCTACCAATTACCTAACACTATAGCATGTGATACATCATGGGTGTCATTTGTCCTTGCATGATGACACCATGTCTGCTGTCATTCATGTCATTTTTTTGGGGGGTTTTATTTTCCAGATTTCGGGCGCATCCGTGGACGAGACTTTGACGGGCGAGGTGATCCTGTCCATTCTTAGAGTGACGGCGAACAAGCCGGCCCTGTACACATGTCTGGCCTCCAACAGACACAGCGCCGGAGCCAACACCGTCAAGGCAACGGCCAGAGTCACTGTGGCAGGTATGAGGCTGACACCTGTGTGTGTGTTAGTGGGGGAGGGTCTGTGTTAGCTGCCAGTTATATTGTGTTTTGTGTGGCTTCAGCTGTTTGCCCAACCCCCCGCCCCACCCCCCCCCCCCCCCCCCATTTGTGGTTGCTACCTCAGCCACACTCAGCCACACATCCCATGACCACAGTCTCCTAAACACACACACATCCCCCCCCCCCCGACCACACACACTGTCCCTCCACCTGGTTGTCCCTCACAGACCCTATGAGCGGTTGAGAGAAGCACCATGGTTGGTTTCCTTCTCCTGCCGACATTGATTTTTTGTATCTTGTCCTCCTCTCTCTCCCCTCTCTCTCCTGCTTGTGTTTCTTCAACCGGCATTTCTGGATATTGCCACTTCCCCATAGAGTGGAGGTAAGTGAAATGCTCCTTATTTCTATAAACTTTTGAACCTGTTGAAGACAATGTGCATTTTAGCTGCAGCCGGTCCGTCAGTCACACATATGGCGTGAGCATGAATTTGAACTTTGCTGAACCACAACCCCAGTAACCACATCTGGACTATGTAACTGCAGAGAGAGAGAGACAGAGAGAGAGAGATTTTTTGATTTTTAGAAAAACCTTTATTTTCTTTGAACAACATAAAAGAAACAAAAAAACGTTGCCATTGTATTCAATTTGAAACAAATCAGCAAAATTCAGCTACATCCACCACTTGTCCCTCAGGGGTGGTGGTCCAGAGGAGCACAGCATGCTGCTGAGACCTGGAGTCGTGTCGTCCTGGATCTCCATCCTGTCTCTGTTCACCAGCGGTTCCTTATTCTCACTTAGCTCCATCATTGTTCAGCTCTTTCGTCACTTTCTGAACTATTTTTACCAGTCTGAATCCTTCCTGCTTAGTGGAGACCTCCTCTGTCCTTGCTTCTCATGTGCGATCTGGCAGAGTTGGAGAGCTCTCTTTTGTCAGAGAGGTAGTCCTCCACTTTAGCTCCTCTCACATTTTTACTTCTCCCTCAGATATTCCTGTATTTCCTCCAACACTGTAGTCCTTGTGTTCAAAGGGCTCCCTGTCAGCAGCTGCGTCCTCTTCCAGACTGGATTCAGAGTCCTCTTCCGAACTGGATTCAGAGTCCTCCTCCAGACTGGACTCAGACTCTGCTGCTTCTCCACATCCTCCTGTCGCCACTTTCTTCGCAATTGAGCTTTCGCTGTTTCCTCCCTGTTTCCTCTTCAGCTGAGGGGCTTTGAGCTGCTCCTCGTCTCCTTCCATGTACCACCTCACTACCTGTAACTGGAGGTCGCTGCTGCTCGGAGGCGGCGGCGGGCCGGGTCCGAGGACAGCTGCGGCGCTGGGGCGGCAGCTGGAGTCAGTCGAACCGCCGACATGACACGGGGAGCTGGAATCGGTCGGACTGCCGACAGGACACGGGGCTCCTCCACCTGTCTTCCAGTACTCTCCCCCCACCTTCTGGACCTCGCTTGCCCCCTCCTCCCTCACCTCTTGTCCCGCACTTGTCCTCTTCCTCCCTCACCTCCTGGGTTTCACTTGCCCCCTCCTGGGTCTCACTTGTCTCCTCCTCCCTCACCTCTTGTAACCCACTTGTCCCCCTCCTCTCTCCTCTTTTGGACCCCACCTGTCCCCTCCTGTCCGTCTTGTTTGTCCCCTCTGCCCTCCTCAGTACCTGTCTGGTTCTGGTCCTTATGAGAGCCGTTTTTCTCAGGACAAAGTCCTGCTCTGAGTGACCCATTCTTCCACAACTGTAACATTTAAAATCATCAGTCGTTGCATAAATGACATAGTCAAAGTCAACATTTAAAATCATCAGTCGTTGCATAAATGACATAGTCAAAGTCCTCCACTGTGATCTTGAACACGAGGTTGACCTCCCTGCTCCTGTTGTTGGGGATCATGAACAGCTGTCTCCTGTGAGACACCACGTGCTTCAGGAGAGGAGACTTGCACCCAGAAGACACCTTCTTCACCTTCGACACTATCTTCCCGTGTCTTTACAGCTCTCTGGTTACGTCTTCATCTCTGATGAACGGTGGGACGTTGGACACGGTGACTCTCACTGCCGGTGAGCAGAGAGGATAGACGGGTAGGAAGTTACCGCCCACCTCGATCCCGTTGTCTAACACAGTGTTTGCGTTGTCTATGGTGTCTAAAAAGACGACCACGGCATTGTTCATTCGCGCAGCGGACTTCACGCTGCTGTGGCCGACAAGCTCCCCCACTGCCAGGCTGCAGTCCTCCACTGAGACCGGGAAACGCGGCAGGATCCTCACGCCGTGTTTCCTCGTTAGCTTGGTCAGGTCCATGGTGGCGTTTAGCACGCCGCCCAGCACGCGCTGAACGACTGCAAACACCAAACAAAGACCCTAAAACCAGCTAAATGTCCACAAAAAAAGTGAAGAAAAACATCGAAAAATCACTATTAATCGCTCTCAAACACGCTCCGTCAACTTCCTTCCACTCAGAGAGAGAGAGAGAGAGAGAGATTTTTTTGATTTTTTAGAAAAACCTTTATTTTCTTTGAACAACATAAAAGAAACAAAAAAACGTTGCCATTGTAATAAATTTGAAACAAATCAGCAAAATTCAGCTACATCCACCATTGTCCTCAGGGTGGTGGTCCAGAGGAGCACAGCATGCTGCTGAGACCTGGAGTCGTGTCGTCCTGGATCTCCATCCTGTCTCTGTTCACCAGCGGTTCCTTATTCTCACTTAGCTCCATCATTGTTCAGCTCTTTCGTCACTTTCTGAACTATTTTTACCAGTCTGAATCCTTCCTGCTTAGTGAGACCTCCTCTGTCCTTGCTTCTCATGTGCGATCTGGCAGAGTTGGAGAGCTTCTCTTTGTCAGAGAGGTAGTCCTCCACTTTAGCTCCTCTCACATTTTTACTTCTCCTCAGATATTCCTGTATTATCTTCACACTGTAGTCCTTGCGTTCAGAGGGCTCCCTGTCAGCAGCAGCGTCCTCTTCCAGACTGGATTCAGAGTCCTCTTCCGAACTGGATTCAGAGTCCTCCTCCAGACTGGACTCAGACTCTGCTGCTTCGCCACATCCTCCTGTCGCCACTTTCTTCGCAATTGAGCTTTCGCTGTTTCCTCCCTGTTTCCTCTTCATCCGAGGGGCTTTGAGCTGCTCCTCGTCTCCTTCCATGTCCACCTCACTACCTGTAACTGGAGGTCGCTGCTGCTCGGAGGCGGCGGCGGCCGTGTCCGAGGACAGCTGCGGCGCTGGGGCGGCAGCTGGAGTCAGTCGGACCGCCAACATGACACGGGGCTCCTCCACCTGTCTTCCAGTACTCTCCCCCACCTTCTGGACCTCGCTTGCCCCCTCCTCCCTCACCTCTTGTCCCGCACTTGTCTCTTCCTCCCTCACCTCCTGGGTTTCACGTGCCCCCTCCTGGGTCTCACTTGTCTCCTCCTCCCTCACCTCTTGTAACCCACTTGTCCCCTCCTCTCTCCTCTTTTGGACCCCACCTGTCCCCTCCTGTCCGTCTTGTTTGTCCCCTCTGCCCTCCTCAGTACCTGTCTGGTTCTGGTCCTTATGAGAGCCGTTTTTCTCAGGACAAGTCCTGCTCTGATGACCCATTCTTCCACAACTGTAACATTTAAAATCATCAGTCGCTGCATAAATGACGTAGTCAAAGTCCTCCACTGTGATCTTGAACACGAGGTTGACCACCCTGCTCCTGCTGTTGGGGATCATGAACAGCTGTCTCCTGTGAGACACCACGTGCTTCAGGAGAGGAGACTTGCACCCAGAAGACACCTTCTTCACCTTCGACACTATCTTCCCGTGTCTTGACAGCTCTCTGGTTAGTTCTTCATCTCTGATGAACGGTGGGGACGTTGGACACGGTGACTCTCACTGCCGGTGAGCAGAGAGGATAGACGGGTAGGAAGTTACCGCCCACACTCGATCCCGTTGTCCAACACAGTGCCCGCGCCCTCCATGGTGTCCAAAAAGACGACCACGGCACTGTTCACTTCGCGCAGCGGACCCCACGCTGCTGTGGCCGACAAGCTCCCCACTGCCAGGCTGCAATCCTCCACCGAGACCGGGGAAACGCGGCGGGATCCCACGCCGTGGTTTCCCTCGTTAGCTCGGCCAGGTCCATGGTGGCGTTCAGCACGCCGCCCCAGCACGCGCTGAACGACTGCAAACACCAAACAAAGACCCAAAACCAGCCAAATGTCCACAAAAACACACAGAGAGAGACAGAGAGACAGAGAGACAGAGAGACAGAGAGACAGGGACAGAGAGACAGAGAGACAGAGAGATGAGAGAGAGAGAGGAGAGAGAGAGAGAGAGAGAGAGGAGGAGAGGAGAGAGAGAGACAGAGAGAAGAGAGAGAGAGACAGAGAGAGAGAGACAGAGAGAGAGAGAGAGAGAGACAGAGAGAGAAGGAGAGAGAGAGAGAGGACGAGAGAGTGAGAGAGAGAGAGAGAGAGACAGAGAGAGAGAGACAAGAGAGAGCAGAGAAGAGAGAGAGAGAGAGACAGAGAGAGAGAGACAGAGAGAGAGAGAGAGAGACAGAGAGAGAGAGACAGAGAGACAGAGAGAGAGAGAGGAGAGACAGAGAGAGAGAGAGAGAGATGAGAGGAGAGAGAGAGAGAGAGAGAGAGACAGAGAGAGAGACAGAGAGAGAGAGACAGAGAGAGAGAGAGAGAGAGAGAGGGAGAGACAGAGAGAGAGACAGAGAGAGAGAGACAGAGAGAGACAGAGAGAGACAGAGAGAGACAGAGAGAGAGAGAGAGAGAGAGAGAGAGAGAGAGGGAGAGAGAGAGAGGGAGAGAGAGGGTAATGTTGACCTTGGGATGCCTGATTTTCTGAGGTAAGAAAGAAGAAAGAGAGGGTGAATTGCAGGTCACAGACGAACAAAAGGCTTAATGGTTCGATCTTACATGATATTCCGACCCATGACCACATCTGGACCGTATATTGACAGGATGTAAAGACAGAGAGAGAAGAAAGACATGGTGGGGTTGATCAAATCACAAGTCAGCTTCAAGTTCCCCGACATCTGGAGTTTGTAAGTGTTGCAGTATACAGACAGGAGTGAAGGCTGTCAGACAGCAGAGATCCGTGATGTGTGAGACAGACAGACAGACATGTGGATCATGTCCACGCTGGAGGACAAACAGACATGTGGAAGACGGATAGAGAGCGACACAGAGAGACTGACCGGCAGGTATGACTGATCTTAAACAGACAGACAGGATGTAAGTCCATACGAGAATCTGGATGATTTTAAAGAAGATATTTCAGATGTACACCGTGCCTTAAAAAAAACCTCTTTATTAATTTTGTAGACAAACAGAAAAAATATTGGAAATAAGCAGCTTGAGTTTATTCTTTAAATCCAATTCACGCTTTCTTGACCCCATAACACAATATCCACACCTTACGAACACTTTGCTCATCCATCCCTCTTACAGTGAACCCCCCCCCCACACACACACACACACACACACACACCCCCCACCAGACCTTGCACCAAAGAAAGTTAGTACATGTAAACATGTGTGCATGAAATGCAATCATTTAAATCAATATCACAACATGAAATGAATAAATTGATTCATTAATCGATCACACGCCTCAACACAACACAGTGAAGGACAGATTGCTCCCATAGTCGGGATCTATTTCTCACTGTTTTTTTTTTCGTTTTTTGTAAAATACACAGAAACTACGAATGGGTGCAGGTAACATTATGCCAGATGGCAACTTCTGTAAGTGTCACACGTCTCTATTTACTTTTTTCCAACATTTTTCTTCCATTTAGGTCCATGCGTGGTCACTTGACTTCTATCCAGATGTAGTTTATTATGTATAGTGCTAATGCCGAGTCCGACCCGTCATCGATATCAGGGGTTTAGACAATGGACCAACTGTCATACCTGCTTATCCTCAAAGTAAAAATCTGAATAAAGTGTGATGAACAGATACTATAGATATAAACGCTATACCGCAATTATCTAAAAAAAGGAAATACTTGAAATGTGTTTATCTTTCTGTGTCATGACTCCTCTTTCCTCATCGAATGTCTATAAACACCCGTCAGTAAATATTTAAGCTGTCAGCAGAGCCAACTCCACACGAGACACTTAATATAGTCCAGGCTGCTCCTGTACAATATACAGCTGCAGTCATGCATGTTTACCTGGAATATGCCTATTTGATCCATTTACAGTACTTAGTCAACATCAATGACATGAATTATTATAGTTTCCTTTCCTGTGTTTTGGAGGACTTTGTATCATTGGAGCTGAGACAGAAAGTCATGCTGACATACATCAACCGACTTACAGACACAGACACATGCAGCACTCTCTTCTGCAGTGGGTCAAGCACTTCAACCAGAGAGTCTCTTCTCCCCACGCAGACTCTACAAGGGCGTCTCCGGCTACTGCAGCGCGTACCGCGGCGACGTGTGCCGCTCCGTCCTGCCAGACGACCTGCTGGTGTTCTTTAACTCCTCCCTCTCGGACCCCGAGGACATGCAGGAGTACCTGGTCCAGAGCTGGTGGACGGAGCTGGAGGGCCTCAGCACGCTGTGCAGCCCCGCGGCGCGCTCGCTGCTCTGCCACTCCTCCTTCCCCGACTGCAACCCGTCAGGGGTGGGACCGGCACCCAAACCCGTCTGCAGGTAGCACACGCGTCTCGCTCTTTGTTGTTGTAGGAATGAATGGATTACTGAATGAATGAAGTTGCATCTTCCTCTCTGTCTTGTTCCTTTTCACTAAACAGAGAACACTGCCTGGCAGTGAAGGAGCTGTACTGCCACAAGGAGTGGTTGGTGCTCGAGGGCAGTTCAGTCCAGCCTGGCTTCCTCAGCTCTGCCTCCAGCTCGCTGCTGCCCAACTGTCAGGCCCTGCCGAGTCTTCGCACAGACCCTGACGCTTGCACACATGTCCCTTTTGTAGGTAAGGTTGGCCTTACAGAGACAGCTTTGAGTGCCCCCCCCCCACCCAAGAAAAAAGCACGTAATCCAAAATGTGAAGAATGTCCTGGACTCCTCTGAAGAGTAAGTTGGAAAAGAGGTTATGACAAGAAGTAAACAATAAATACATTGATTTGATAGAGGCTGCTTAAATCTTGAGCACAGCAATCTTCATAAGAGCCTAAAAGAAATGGAGCGTTACGTCAAAGGAAAGCAGCAGTTTTAAAGCAGGCTGATACTGATGATGTCATTAAAGGGTCCGACTCAGCTGAGCCAAAATACACAGCTCCAGGCATGTCAGCTTTAAAGGGCCGAGGCGTAGTAGTGGGTATGTTTGCTCTGTAATATAATCAGAACTGTGCTCAAATGACCCTCAGTGCTGCACAGCTGAGCTTCACAACAAAATGTTCTTTTTTTTCTTATCTGCTCTTTTCTGCATTTCAGACATCAAGAAAGATCAAATCACGAGTAAGTTGAAAAAGCGATTAAAGTGGAACACAAACGTCAATCAAATTCATCCATTCAATGAATAGTATTAATGCTGAATGCATTCTGTTTGGTATCAACAGCGACGTGTTTCAGCGACAGAGGCCGTTTCTACCAAGGCAGCGCCAATGTGACGAGGTCTGGGGTACCGTGTCAGTCATGGAGCCAACAGGTGTGTGTGTGTGTGTGTGTGTGTGTGTGTGTGCTTGATTGTTTCTAAAGCCACAATGTCACATCAGCACACAACGTGTTGAACGGATAAACCTTAATACGACTAAAACACGCAGTGCAGATACCAAAAAACACATGTAAATAGAGATTGGGTCTCGATGTCCAGGCAGTTCCCATCCGGCGTTTGTAGCTATACCTACGAAAAGAATGCGCAGCAATTCATAGACATCCCACGAAATCCTTTTGTCTGTAATTCACAGGCGGCAACCTCCGGCTCTGACTCCTCTGGTTGTATAGAAGTCTATGAGAAAATGACTCTACTTCTCTCTTGATTTATTACCTCAGTAAACATTGTAAACATGAGTTTATGGTCTCAATCTCTAGTTTCAAGTCTTCTTCAATACAGCATGATGTTCATTTAGTACATGATGGTCCATTTAGAGTCAAACAGACCATAAAGCAGGGGATGCTTTAGGGCGGGGCTTACTGTGATTGACAGAGCCATATATGGAGTCTCTACATCAGTCCTCCTCCTTAACATAACTAAGTATTGTGTATGTATGTAACAAGCGGAAATTGACACGTGTTGCTTGCTTTTGTAGGAAAACCCACAAAAAATGACGAATACATTGTCGTAAGATATCATACGATTCGTTGTATGAAGATACGGTGCAATATTATATTATCTGCTTATGGAAATGTCCTCCTGTCATTTAGTCACATGTTTAGACTCATGACTTCACAATCACCACTAAATAAAGATCGTTGAGCAAAGTTCATAATAGTTGTAGGCATGACACAGACTAATGCCTATATTTATAAGACTCTAGTGTGACTGATATTATGTGTGTGGATGTTCGCTTTTAAATCAAACATTCCTGATCTCTAACCAGAAACAGAAAAACACACAAAAGCACAACACACACACACTCCCTGTGGCCCAAAAGCCTCTTTATGTTTTTATGGCTTTGCTCTGTGAGAGAGTCTGTGAGGGTGAGCTGTTACTACTCTCCTGTGTGTGTGTGTGTGTGTGTGTGTGTGTGTGTGTGCCAGGTCAGCAGAGAGAGGGGAGGGGCTCATCATGTCACATCCTGCCTCTGGAAGCAATTAGCTTTCACACGCATATGCTGCACAGACTCCATCACTAACACACACTCTCTCTAACATGTTTCACCGGCTCTCTCTCTCACACACACACACACACACACACACACACACACACACACACACACACACACACACACACACACACACACACACACAGGTGAAACTGAAAGAACGTTTTCTCTCTAATGGGGTAATATTAGCGTATTCTTTGTCTCCTTTTTCTTCTTTTTCTCTACAAACAATTTTGTCATTCACTTCCAGTTCACAAATATATATATATCACTTTGTTTCCCCTCAATTTAAAATGAGTCAGCTTGGAGCACTTGAAAAGTCAGCCAAAGACAGCGTTTTTAACCAAATAATGTAGCTAACGTTAGCTGAATTTGTGGTGGCAGATGTCAATTCAGTGGACACAAGTCAGGGGTACCACCCTGTCTGACAATCAAGGACCCATTATTGCAAAAATGACCAAGAAGTTTGAGTCGTAAACCTTTCACCTGTTGTTATTGTGAAGGACAGACCTGCAGCACGAAGCTTGATGAGCAGCAGTACGTTAGGGCAGCTCCATGATACCAACGTGTCGACACCAGTGGGTCACAGGGGGGGTGCTGCTCGAGGGATGCTTCCCACAGGGTCCTTTGTTGTGTTTTTAATAACATTGCACCACATTTAAAATGTTCATTTTATGGTACGATTTCAACGTATGAAAACAGAAGAAAAACTAATTTATATATAAAAATCACTGTAGTGAAAACTAGGCTATTAATATCCAGCAATCCATGACAACTCACGGCAAGAACGCACGGACAACGTGTCGCAGTAGCACAGCACGCTCTCCAGCGTGGGAGGTTTTCAGGAGATCAGCAGTCGAGGGCCAGAACAAGCAATAAAGATAAAGCTTCTGCTCGGCAAACAGAACTCAAAGAAATGCTGACACATCTCAGACCTCAACATATTCTGAGCCCAGCAACAACACTGAAGTCAGTGTGAACGAGGCTCAATGGACAGCTGGAGGGTAGACGTGTATCACTGTACCAGACCACTGGATCTCCTACATCATGGTGTACATGAAACACAAAAGAAACCATTTGAAGTTAAGTATTTAATTGATCAAATATAATATAATACAATATAATATGATATAATATCATTTCTGTGTACATATTTGCATGTAATATTGGGGCTCAGGGGGACAAAAGCATGTCATTTAAAGGGGTGCGGTCTGAAAAGGTTTGGGCCACTGGTCTACATTAGAGTCATGATTTCACTTGTTTTGAGAAGATGACATCAGGTAGAACATGTGTACCATGTGGTACTCCTGTGATAAGACGTGACGGCCACACATACATTAAAAGGTTGGCTGTGAAACACAATGGGATCATTTTGATGATCATGCTTAATGTTTGGAAATGTACACAGAAACTGAAGGGACAACTCTGATTCATGACGCCCTATAGTTGAAGCCAAAGTGTAGCTTTCATCTCCTCCCTGGTCCATCAGAGGAAGAGCAGCTGTTCCTAATACTTCTAAAATCTACGATGGAAGATCATTCAGCGGTGGCTCGGTCCAAAGTCATCATTCACCGTCTACGGATCACAGAGCAGATGTTTTTAAGCAAATATCTTTTATAGTGGGAATCAAATATTCTTCACATATGAGTCCTGGAGGAAATGAGCCAAAAACTCTTATGTTCCACAGGTCACATGTTGTCCTCCGTAGTAAAACCACATTTATGGTCGGCACATACTCAACACATATGAACGCTGTAGTGTGCACGGGCTGAGTAGAGTCATGGAGAAATACTGCAGCACAACTTTGATTCAGTCAGACTGCTGAGAACCCCCCCATTACATAAATAATAAGCAAGACATGGCACTTGAGTCCCTGTTAGGGTGGTATTCATCATCAGTTTAGTATTACACCTATGACGTCATACATACGAGGTGGTTGTTTTTAATTCATCACTTTTCTACGTACATTAATTAAGTTGTCTTTTTATTTAACCTAAATGTGACCTAAATCTTTTGTTATCCCATCTATTGTTAAGGGACCTTGTGGTCGTTAGAATAAAGACGGTTCTCCCAAAAAGCCAAAGCTCAAGTAGCGTGACATTGTTAAAGTGCCATGAAACCTCTTCAGGTAGGAAGTTGGTGGATGATTTGACGCTTAAGACTGCTGTCAGATCCCATTTCATACAAAGAGTTAATGTTGGTTTCTTCTAACCATGTCCACAGTTTTTCCTTGACATAAACCAAGTGATTTTAATTAACGTGTGGCAGTGTGCCGGAGCAGGAAATGCTCATACGGTATGGATTGTTTTGGATGGCAATGACAAATGACCTACCTTGTCATTTGGACATGTTGTTTTTAACATTCCTGGTACTAATAGTCAACCCTGTGAGCAGTTTGCTTTACACATTCAGCTACAGCAGCACGCGTTAAAACCAGTCGTTTCAGCTCATAACTTCATATCTCTTGGGATAGGTTGGACCATTGCTCTTTTGATGACTAAGGCTCATGACACACGAAGACACCAGATGTTCGGTATTTGAGTTGGCACTCTAAGGTTGCAGAAACAACCATCCTCTATACTGTCCCTCACTCTAGTACGTTACACCCTCTGCAGTCATTAACTGGAACCTTACTGTAGGCCCTAAACGGTGCCTTGAAAAATGTGTTCCATTATTTGAAGGGCCATCTTAGTCTTTGAAGAAGAGTCAGACATTTCTTGAAAAACTCTGTCCGTAGAAGATAAGCCTGGAACAGCTTTTGATCATTACAGGAAAAAAAATGACAGCAAGAAATGTCTGACTTAACTGAACCGTCGAGTATGAACAATCAGGTCATCCCTACCGGAACAAGTGCGATCCCCCCGTGTATTAAAATCACATGTTTCACACTGGAATGGACAGGATACTGAGACCGGATCACTTTGTCGGAACACAGATCAAGAGGCCCTGTAGCAGGCAGTTGGCAAACGGGGTGCGACGGTGACAAAGTTGGCCGTCATGCAGGTGCTGCAGTTCATGGCAGCTGCCCATCTCGTGGTGCCGCTGGGGCTGCTGCACATGCAGCGCCTGCATAGATGGTTTGCCTTCCTCCGCTTGGATGCCAAGAAGAACAAACTGCAAGTGGTTACCATTCCCCCTGGGTATAAAATGATCTACACTACTCGAGGTTCCCACAACACCCGTTGAAGGGAATGACACAGGAACGAGTGACATGAGACGTCACAGTGTTCACAGATGCATCGTGAACGGGAAGAGCGGTTGGAAGCATGTGGCCTCCGGTAGAGGGGACCTCTGTTTGTGTGGACGTGGAGTGGTCTACACCCCGTCCATTCATTCTTCTACCTCATGGACATGTCACAACACAGGACTGGTGGGGTGTGTGTTGGTTGCGTTGCACCTGTAATCCTCTTCCATCTGATCTGATCTGAAAGGATATGAAGGGTTCCTTGTTCCCTTCATAGCTGCTTCTATACTGCACATTGCTTATTGCTTGGTTCTGAAGAGGTCAACGAAGCTCTTCTGCTCATTGATTTTCTCCACTATACCATTCTGTAGGTTCCTCACCAGCATCGCCTGTCTGTCCACGTGATCCCAGAGTTGAAGAACTCAGACAACTGCTGTAGGAACCCAGGGGGAATCAGCGACAAGCCCTGGTGTTACACCTCAAATCCCAACATCCGCTGGGAGTACTGCGCTGTGCCCCAGTGTGGGGAGAAAAGCATAGAAGGTACTGTCTTTGTCCGTCCTCACCCATCAAAGAGAATGTATAGGATTCTATTTCACCAGTTAGCAGCTAACATGCAACTGTAGATTAGCTCACCAGCCCACCAATAAATGAATGAATGCAGATTGTTTTGTCATTTACAATCAAGATAAGGTTTCAAAAGTACCTTCACAGCCTGTCACCTTCATTTTAACCGCTCTGTATTTTTAGTGATGAAGCCAGAGTCGCCAGGCCCTCGTCAGACCACTCGTCTTCCTCCCACAGCATCGTCTCCGGCTTACTCTATGTCCGTCATCGTCATCATCCTGACTGCGTTTGCAGCTGCAGTCTTCCTTATCATCTGCATCCTCGCCTGCCACAGACGGAGGAAGCAGTGGAGAAACCGGAAGAGGTGAGATATAGACGAGATGCGCGGTTCTTTATTTATCCCTGTGTCCACCCTTTCTATCCCTCACTCCCTCTTTCCCTCCGCAGAGCGATGGAGACCCCGACTCTGAGCGCTCTTCCATCGGAGCTCCTGTTGGATCGACTCCACCCCAACCCCATGTACCAGAGGGTTCCCCTGCTGCTGAACTCAAAGCTGCTGGCCCTCGAGTATCCCCGCAATAATATCCAATATGTTAGGGATATTGGAGAAGGAGCCTTTGGACGGGTTTTCCAAGCAAGGTGAGAGGGGGAGAAAAGGGGAAGTAGATAGCTATCTATCCAAAAGGGCAATAAAAGAAGGAAAGAAGGAATGGAGTTAGTTAGTTAGTAACGAGAGAGAGGGAGAGGTTGAAGAGCCTGACACCTAAAATGTGAGAGACTGTACAAAGAGGGACATTTTCTGGCAATATTACATTACTTAAACTAGTGTTTCACATTGCCATGTCAATATCATAATTGCCGTCAGGCTAACAGGAATGAGGATATTACTCAGGCAGAGAAAGAGAACAGGGTTTGGAGAGAGAGAGGGGGAGTGTGTGGCCTAACAAGACCACTGGTCATTCTGAGAGCTGCTGCGTCATTCAGCTGTTACAGGTGTCCCTTTCAGTCCACACAGGCTGTTCACAGCAAGACACGGAAGTCTTAAACTGATCCCTATGATCCCACCAAATTCCACCTGGGTCACACAGTAGTAGCATTTCTGAAATGTCATCAATCTATTAGGCTTTAACCACTGTTAAACAGCATCCATCCATCAACCACAACCTCCTCCTCCCTCACCTCTCTCTGTACCACGTCACCTGACATCTTTACATACAGCCCATGGTACATGGGGTATATACAAAGTACTGCTATGCTATAGACTGCATTCGAGAACTATGACCTTCTGTCCATGATGTTGCACAATGCCATTAGGTGGAGAACGACAGATATATCGCGGTAGTACAGTTAGCACAGTAGTCTAGCAGTTGATGGCATTTTCACAGTAGCACCTGATGTAGCCATGCAGATCTGGGAGACGTCCTTCAGGCTATCTGGTAATCTCTTAATAAAACTGGAATGGTGCCGTATATAGACACCCCTGAGAACTTAATACACTCTCTCATACACACATATTTGGATAACTATACATGTGAGGGCATTGGTGCAATGTATTCCAGACTGAACACCTGTGACTTTAATGTCTACAGCTAGATACCCAACCTTAACCTACAAACCCAGCACTAATAGGCCCTTTAACACCTCCTGTAGGAAGTGATGACTGACCAAAACGTCTTCACATTTCAACCACATCCTGACCCTGAGGTTCTCAAACTCAAACTTTGTCTGTGTTCATGCAAACATGAACACAGACACACATGCACACACACACACACACGCACACACACACACACACACACACACACACACACACACACACACACACACACACACACACACACACACACACACACACACACACACACACACGCGCAACATACATGCAGAGACATAAATAGACCCGAGGAGTAAATATCTTTCCAGACAGATGAGCTTCAGTCTGTAGTTTCCCAATGTGTGTATGTGTGTATGTGTGTATATGTGTGTGTGTGTGTGTGTGTGTGTGAATGTATAAGTAACTGACATTTACAATGCACAGCTCTAATACAGTTGCTGCTTGTTAGCAGACTTAAGAGACACATGGTTATGCTTACAGAAATCTGGTGAAAGCATTTGTAACAAAATCGCCGACACTAGAATTCTGCACTCACATGCAGATGGCTACTGAAGAAGCAATCTCTTGCTCGCAAACAGTTCCAATCAATACGTCATCTCCTATTCTGTACTAGGTGAACTAGCTTAGTTTGCATGCGTCCATTATCTGCGCTTGAATGTTTTTGTTTTGTTGCAGAGCACCGGGCCTGCTGCCGATGGAGTCTTTCACGATGGTGGCAGTGAAGATGCTGAAGGAGGAAGCCTCGGCTGACATGCAGAACGACTTCCAGCGGGAGGCGGCGCTAATGGCCCAGTTTGACCACCCGAACATCGTACGACTCCTCGGTTAGTGTCTATGTACTGCATGTTTGCGTGTGGACGTACGAAACCAGAAAAAGAAAGAGGCTGCACTCACATCTGGATTTCTCATTGTAGAACTGCTGGTTTGCCCGTGAGATATAGGGAAATATAACACAAAACCCAGAGCCAAGTGGTTTCAGAACCAGTTGTATACATGTCCAGTCACTGTGCTCAAGGCGTCCTAATGGATTATTGCACCATTCAGTAATCAAGCCCTCACCTGTGTCACCTGTACGGGCTGCACACTTCATGCCCACACTGACTGTGATCGACTCCAGGAAATAGACCATGAATCAGTCGCCAGTACAAATCAAATCTTAAACTCAAACAATATTATGAAGGGGAATTGAACTCAACAGCCCTGTTTGTAAGTGTCTTCCTTTAGAGTGTCCTACTTTCTACTCACACTAATTCTTCTGAATCAACTCTTTGCTCTCACATCTGTTTCACTGCAGTGCTTTGAGGACTGTTAAAGTGTATCTCCACTAATGCAGCCGATATCTGATCCAATACCAACTGCTCGCATCCAGATAAACTCCCCGGAAGACATTTAGAGATATAACCTCCTCCATTTGGCACTGTCAGTGAGTAAACGGGGCCGTTGGCCAATGAGTGAAGTCTGTTTACGGCTCCAGTGGTCGAGAAATATTTGAACAAGAAACAGGAATTCATCAAACGACAGTATGATGCGTTTTCTGTTTTGGAGTGAGATTCATTTCAGACGACTCATCCTGAGAGTGACGCCGAAGTCACATGAAACCGGAGTTAATCAAATGATGTAGTTAACCTCTGATTACCCCCCAGGACTAATAATACAGAGCAAATCCTATGTGAAAATATGAAGGCAGAATTAGAGACATGTGCGTTGTGCAGGACGGGGGGGAGCCCTCTGTGTTCTGTATATTTAGGGATGCAGTGAAACATTTTGAGCATGCAGCTACTGACCTTCAGCTGAGGCTGCTGCTGTTTGTGGACACACACACACACACACACACACACACACACTGGGGAACTGTCCCACTCTGTGACCCGCGGGACATGAACTCACTGAGCATGACCTCCTCTCGCCAAAGCTTCCATGTGAGCATGTTGTTGTTGCAGCTCTTGTGCTCACTTAGTATGTACGTGTTGATGCTTGTTTTACCTCGACAGAACTACAATATCCAAGGTTGGGAAAATTGCCGTATTCTAAAATGTTTGACTGAATCATATTCTGCATCAACTTGTTCCGACGTGTGTGTTGAAGCTTCTTGATGTTTACACAAAGATGGATGCACGGTTCCATTTCTACGTCATTGTACACACCTCTCCCTAAAGGTTAGCCGACATATCTGGTATTTCTGTGGAACTTTCTTTTTTGCTCTATGTGGGTTTGAACAAAGTTTGAGAGACTTCGAGATGACTGAGCTACTGGCGGGTCAGTGAGGTTTCAAAATCCATGTTCCACACTGAAACAGAAGTCTGTCAAGTGCACTAAATCTATATTATGATTGTGGCCAAGTGCATTTCAAGTCTCCCACCACATGAAGTGGCCTAATCATGGGCTGCGTCGGAAAGAACACAGACGGGATCTGCAAGGCCTCAAACTAAAAATTGGCTGAAAACTACAGCTGAAACTACAGTCTGGTTCCTGGGGGGTATTTCTTTCCTTGTTGGCAGTGATTTGTGATGATTTTTTTCCCCACAGAGCCATAAAGCACTTAAAATCTGAAGTTAGTGTCGTGAATGCAGAGTCACCACGAATGGCACATCTGCAGCTTCTGCACAGTCTTGACAGTGTGCGTGCTCTGATTCCTCTAAACGCTGCACATTTATAGGAATGCATGAATCAACAAGCAGACGACCTCTCTTCCATAGAGGCAAAGTAAATAAGAAGTAAAGAATGAATTCGGTGAGCGCAGACCTCTGCCCGTGCTGGAATACTCTCCAATGTGCTTCCACCACCATTACTTTATGGATCTGTCACTTCAAGTCACAGTCACGGCGAAGGAGAGTTTGATTGTCCACCAGATGTGATGAAAATAAATCCGCTCATTTATCAGTCAAGGAATGATGAAAACACTTTCTCTCCCACATCAGGAATGCAAACAAGTCCGGTTGTGGAAGCTGTCAATACCAATTGCATAATGCTGAAGACAGAAACCCCCCCAAAAAAGTTCTTTGTATCTGAAACTACATCTGAGAGAAGAAGAAGAAGAAGAGCAGCCACAATCTGCACCACCGTCTTTAACACAAGGCTATTTTAGAAACACGCTGTGTTTACATGTTCTACTGTCAGACTGTACATCCTCTATGTGCACGTTTATTTGTGGGCGCGTGCACGTTGCAGTCGTCCGTGTTCATGTCTAGGCTGAATATTTATTTACCTTTTACAGTGAATGAGCTCTTTGTTTGGCGCTGTAGAAGGAAATAAAATGCACTTCAGATGATGAAAATAAAATCTGCTGTATGCTTTTCCTCCCCCCAGGCGTGTGTGCGGTGGGCAAACCCATGTGCCTGATGTTCGAGTACATGGCCCACGGCGACCTCAACGAGTTCCTGCGTCGCCGATCGCCCTCCCAGTCGGTGCGCACGCTCAGCCGCGCCAGCCTGTCTGGCCGCAGCTTCTCTTCCGAGCTGGAGGCGGGGCTTCTCTCCTGCACCGAGCAGCTGTCCATCTCCAAGCAGATCGCGGCGGGAATGGCCTACCTGTCGGAGCGCAAGTTTGTGCACCGCGACCTCGCCACCCGGAACTGCCTGGTCGGGGAGGACATGGTGGTGAAGATTGCAGACTTCGGCCTCTCGAGGAACATCTACTCGGCCGACTACTACAAAGCCAACGAGAACGACGCAATCCCCATCCGCTGGATGCCCCCGGAGTCCATATTCTACAACCGCTACACCACCGAATCGGACGTGTGGGCCTACGGCGTGGTGCTGTGGGAGATCTTCTCCAACGGGATGCAGCCGTACTACGGCATGGGCCACGAGGAGGTCATCTACTACGTGAGGGACGGTCACATCCTCGCCTGCCCCGAGAACTGCCCTCTGGAGCTGTATAACCTGATGAGGCTTTGTTGGAGCACACACTCATCAGATAGGCCCAGCTTCAGCAGCATACATCGGATACTGGAGCGGATTCACCAAAGCACACTAAGCTGCAGCGCTGACGCTGAGGCTGACTGCTAACCTGGGAGAAACAAATGTTCGCCCATTGATTTATGAAGTGATTTGGTGTCTGAAAACACATTTTAAATGAACCCTGGGACTTGAGCACAATGACTTCCAATGAATTACCCAATCAGTTCTCTTTGGCCAGCTTTTTCTTTTCAGGAGACCCAAACTGGCACCTTCATCAAATGTTCTTGCATCATAAACACCTCTCATATTTGAGGCATTTGCATTTAGCTTTCTTCTTCGATTCAGGGTACTTTTACTGCTGAGCATCGAGCACGTATCCATCTCTTGACGAAGCCCAGAGACTCAAAGCCACTAACCATGCAAGTTTAAACATAACCATTTCAGATACAAATGCACTCAAACATCACGCTTCATCCATTGCATGTGGATTTGTTTTATTCCTCTTCTTCATCATTTTGAGCCGTTAAGCTGTTACAAATGGTCTGACTTCCAAACATTGGGGTGAGGAGGAGAACAACACCTTTGTTCTTATTGTTATCTAGCACACAATCACTTTACACCATTGCTGTTGATTGTTTCTTATAGACAAGTCGCTATTCCTTTTTTGGGGCATTCTCGTTTTACTTGTTTCTTTGTTCATGTTGTCGATCTTTGTCTTTTTTTTTTTTGGTGTGAGCTCATTTTAAATAGTTTGACATAACGAGTACATTACAGGAGAGAAGTTAATGAATGATTTCTACCAACCAGCGTCATCGTCGGCTGTAAGTCTCACACAGTAGCGCAGGCACACACATTTGGCCTAATTATAATTTGGCAGAAACTCATTGACTAGATTGGTTCCCGTGCCTTAAAATAGACTCTTTGTGCGAGTGAAGAATAGGAAAAAACGTCCTTGGCATTCAAAAATATCCTCGTTCTGAAAGAGTAAATCTTGAATTGGCTCTCACAAAGACAGAAACTCTCCTATCAAACTTTGCTCATTTTAACTGTGTATTAGAGACACATTTTTTATACAATTTCAATATTACCAACATCTCTTGTTTCATCAGTCGACCTTGTCTAGTGGCTGATTTTAGTTTCCTTATGTTTTATTTAATAATGTCCGATGACTTTTTCAATGTGGTGTGATGTTACATTCTTATTCTTTTGGTGTGTTACATGACATAAAGATGCAGGTTTGTAAAGTATGACATTTCTTTGTATTGCTTGCAAATAAAACATAATAACCACACACATTTGAGATCTTGTAAAATACCAGATCACATCATTCTTTGTGCTCCCAGTGGACATTGAGAATCATCTTACCAGAACCAGAACCAGTGGTTGAAAACTGGATACACGGTTGATGATACTACTGATGCTACTTGACATTGTTGAATCATTTGAGATTAAAAGAATGGACAGACGGACGGACGGGCCATCCATCACCCACCATCCTTGCCGTGCCGACACCAGTCCTCTCGTGCTCAGCTCGAGCGGTTCGCTGCACCTCGTTGAGACTAAACGGCAGGCGGTAGCTCTACCCCGGCTGCTGTGTCCGGTGTGGCTTCATGGTAAGAGTGCGGAACAGCAGTAAAACAAAAAAACACATCCGCAGACGTACCCACAGCAGACACGTGCCCTGAATCCTCCTCAGTGTTATTTGAAGGCCAACGATTTAACAGACAGTGGGCCTGAGGCGTGAAAGGAGAACTGACTGTATCCATTTATTGATGTTAACGTACAAATTCATGACTAGTACGACTGAAAAGACCCTCAACTTGTCTGCTTCTAAAGCCTCTTTCTCTCTGTTTATTGAATCATGACCCTCCCCTGACACATGTTCCATAACACACACACACACACACACACACACACACACACACACACACACTTCACCATGTGGATGCTGCAGTGTTTCTACTCGCCACGAGAGGGATCAGAGGGGTGACTTGAAGCTTTGCCATACGTGACTCATTTTTACTGTGAATTTCTGAGGACGTTTTGTGAATGTGAGTTTTTTTGGAGGACATCGTCCTGTGTGTGTGTGTGTGTGTGTGTGTGTGTGTGTGTGTGTGTGTGTGTGTGTGTGTGTGTGTGTGTGTGTGTGTGTGTGTGTGTGTGTGTGTGTGTGTGTGTGTGTGTGTGTTTGGGATTCCCAAAGTAAACTGTTTAAAGTAGGCAGCATGGAGTTTGGCCTTGGACTGGTCAGCCCTCTTCTCCTTGATCTAAACTTTGGAGCAGACCGTCTCACTCCCACTTCCCCCTCTCCTCGCTCTCCTCCTCCTGATTTCTCATATTTACTCGTTCCTTCACTCCTTCTTCCCTGTCTCTTCTTTCTATCCTTGTTGTCTTCATATGCATTATCTCTTCATTCGCTGGATGTATTTACTACTTTGTTTTATCTAAGTAACCGCAGAATTAAACTTCGAGGCCAAGTTAACATGAGATGAACACCAACATGATGCGTCATCGTTGATGAAGCGAGTTTATCAGTAATCGACTTGAAAATGATTTGATCTACCAAATGATCAGTTTTTAATGGTTAATAAAGAAGCAGTGCTTCAGCTTGCTGCGGTAGTTGTTCTTTTTAAGTGTGCTCTACATTTTTTAATATATGACTTTCCAGGTTTCGACATTCCCTCAAAGGTCACCAACGATGGTTTGCAACAGTATGTATGATGTACATAAACTACAAAAACAATTAATAAACAAAAAAGAAACGTTTCAATTAAATGAACATTTTCTTATTTCCTCTGGTATTTTTGTCCAAAAATGAAAACAGAAATGTAAACGCTGTTTACAACTGTTATGTCATTCATATGCTTTGTTTATGTTGTTGTTACCATGTAAAGTGCTTTTGAGTATAAATGCATTCATATTATTATTATTAAATGCAATAATGATTGCTGGGTTATGTGTGTGTTGATGTTGTCACCCCTCTCAGTCAGTAACGAGTCCTGCTGGCTGCACTGGTTAGTGGTTAGTTAGTTACATCTACCTTCACAACACTGCTTGTGCTCCAGCATTGGCTCATTTCAGCCTTTCTTTCCCCATCGTCCTCCTCTGTCCCTCCTTTCCTCTGCTCCCCATCGCCACTGTTTCCCTTTCTTATCTGTAGCTGCAGTCGGGGACCCAGAGATTCATGCTTCCATTTAAAAAAGAACAGCGTCTTCCTGTTTTGTCATGATACTCCTCTTCTGGTTGAGTCCATCTTTGTAGCGGAGGAATAATGCTTCAGAGGAAGGTCGGCTGTTGGATTCTCCTGAATGTTTCAACAGCAGCGCTGCGGTTCCTGGATGTTCAGGCTCAGCTGTTTTTTAGCGTCTTGTTGACTTTTCCAATGCTCCATTATATTCTGTCCATTCAAAACCATTAACCTTATCTGCCACGCACACAGGAGGGGACGCATGTGTCTGTCACCAAACCACGGAAAGTGTCTGTATTGACATTGTGATGAAGATGTGACATCCCCCCCTTCACTCAGCGACGGCACACAGGAACTTCCCATGTGGCCCCGCCTGCTCCGATTGGCCCGTTTGGTGGAGCAACAGGAAGTGGGGAGACATATATCAGTCAGCTGGAGGCTAGCTGTGGAACAATAAACACAGCAGTGTGTGTTTCACACACACACACACACACAGAACATTCTTCCATTTAAAAACATGTCGCTGGGACTGCTGCTTCGTTTGTGTCACTCTTAAGAGTAGTGTTCAACATACACACACACCACAGAGCCCTGCATGTAGCGTCTGCTTCATGTACGCAGTCCACATCCTGCAATTCACTTTCAGATGTCCAGTTTTCAGAATGGAATTCATTCGTCTTGTTTTTTCCTTTTCTTCGTCGGTTTTGTTTTTCTTGCTTTTTTTTTTCTGCGGCGAAAGTGTGTTCAAGAGCGCCGGGGATTATGTGTGATGTTTCATCACAAACGCATCATCACGCACGCACATCCCTGTGGTGTTCTGGTCATTCATCGTCATGAGATAAAGACAGAATGAAGTAGCCTCGTCTCACAAGATTTTATGAAGTCAACCTTTTAGAGGTCCATGAGACTTCAGTCTCCTCATCTTCGCTCCGTTTTCGTCTTGTTTGCGTGTCAATCAAAGCATTTCGAATCACATTTGATTTGCTTGAAAGATGCTTTATGAATAAAACTTGATTGCTTAATGAATGACTGATTGATATAAATGTGTGAGTGTGAGGAACAAAACGTTACGGCACAAGGTAGTAATGGGGAAAAGGATGAGCTCTATGGGATTTGATTAGCCCTAAGCATTATGGCTGGTCATCTTCTACCAGACCATCAAAAGGATGCGGTCCTCAGATGAAACCCAGTGGAGCTCGATTTCACTTCATTTAGATTCAACGAATGAACACGGACAGAAAATAAACCAAAATCCTTCAGCGATCATCCCGTCCTTCATGCTCCTCGCAGCACGCCCTCCGACAGGCTCTTATCGAGTAAGACCCGCCCTCTTGAGATCGACAACCAATCACAAATGACAACCTAGACAAAATAGGTTTTGTGGAGAAGATGTTCATGAGCACACAAACTACTCTACAACCTTTCATAATCTATTCAAGTTCAAACACTCATAAAGTTGCTTATTTATGGATAATTATAAATATTTCCACCAGTGCAGCTTTAAACTGTTTGGGCTACAGTTAGAAAATCAGCATCTAGTTTCTCACTTGATTATAACTGCAAATGTACACACTTTCCTCTTTGCCCTCCATGCTATGCTCACTATGCTAATGAGAAGCCCTACCGTGTTCCACTCCAGAATTTTGTCAGGTGATTTTCACGCAATAGCGTGTCAGCTAACGGATTAAAAACATTATGAACTCTTAATCAAATGATTGTTTCTTTGAGATACGACATCTTGTCTCTGGGGGTTTCTCAGCCTTCATTCCTCTCCAGCTGACAAAGCACTGATGTTCTCTGGCAAACCGTTTCAAGCGAGCAACCATGCAAACCACGGCGGGAACGAATGTGTCTTACAACATGTAAACACGCGGTCACACACGGACCTCTGCTAACAGTCAGGGCTGACTAAAACGTGTGAACAGCCTCGAGGTCTGTGGATTATTAGGTCTAGCCCAAAAAGAAACCGCATGCCGTGAAGCGTACATCATCAGTCTGTCTGTGACTCTGCGTGCTCCCCCGTTTACTGACTTTCCGGATGTCATAGAAACAAAAACACCCCGTGGATAACAGAGAGTAGCAACGATAGCAACGATAGCAAGGCTCAACGTGTAAGATAAAGTACCACCTTTAAAAAACATTCTGATGACGTCAATGACATGAGTGGCATGAGCCTTAAAACAACACAACACAATAATTCAGACTTTTCTCATGTTTTTATTGTTGCTGGGATATCAACACTATGACTCTGGGTGGACATTCATTGATATTGGCCCATACAGTATAGATAGTATGGAAATCACGTTTACGTCTGTGTCACACTTACTTTCTACAAACTACTGGTACACGCTTTGTTTCATCTGAGGCTTGGCAACGAAAAAACATTTAAAAGCAACGTGTCACTTTGGAAGAACAGACTTTTAGACAGTTAGGAAGACCTCGCCGGTTGCTCCTGATAACGTACATATCGCCATTCTATGAATACACTTTGGGGTGAACAGTTTTTGGTATGAAAATGACAACATTTATCAAGTGCAACACACACCGCCCATAGCAAACATTGGACATTCAGACAGAAGCATTCAGGATATGATGGCAGGAATGTGCTAATCTGGGGAGCTAATGTGATAAAACTGTTTTTCAGGAAAGGTCACGCACGTTGAAGCTGGGAAACATCGTCCTACCCTGACATACATAATAGCCTGTGGACTTACATAGAAATCAATGGGTGACATGCGCCATATGCCGCCAGGGAACGTTGGCCTAAAGAATGATGTTAAACGAAAAGACCAAAAAAAAAAAAAATTGATCACTTTACATTTTCAATCAATGTACCCTTTTTATCATACCTATGAAGGCAAATCACTGTCAAAATCCGTGTCAGAGTGATATCCGGTCTATCCAAAGACCAGGATTGTAACCAATCAGATGTAGAGATACAAGGAGACTGGGCCCGCCCACTTACTGTCAAACAGAAAAACTACTCGCGAGCGAGCGAGCAGGTTAAAGACTCGAGAGCGAGCAGGAAAAAGACTTGCGAGCGAGCAGGTTAAAGACTCGCGAGCGAGCAGGTTAAAGACTCGAGAGCAAGCAGGAAAAAGACTCGCGGGCGAGCAGGTTAAAGACTCGAGAGCGAGCAGGAAAAAGACTCGCGAGCGAGCAGGTTAAAGACTCGAGAGCGAGCAGGAAAAAGACTCGCGAGCGAGCAGGTTAAAGACTCGAGAGCGAGCAGGAAAAAGACTCGCGAGCGAGCAGGTTAAAGACTCGAGAGCGAGCAGGACAAAAGACTCGCGAGCGAGCAGGTTAAAGACTCGAGAGCGAGCAGGTTAAAGACTCGTGAGCGAGCAGGTTAAAGACTCGAGAGCAACTGTTGCTCGCGGAGTGATGTAAAAGCACTCGCCAAAATAAAATACGCACGCGGCTGTTTGATTTGCACGCGCGCATGGATCTCATTTGCGCTCTCGTATTTTGACAGTGATTTGCCTTCATACATACCACACTAAAAACAAAACCGTCTGTATTCATGAGTTTGTACTCATGCTGTGAAAATAAAAGTAAAAACCGTGCACTATACTTTCTGTAAAAGTAACACTGACATTAATCTTTGTTGTACTTTAAGGCAATTGTAAAACAACACGCAATTAAAGAGTAGGTTAAAACCAGCGGAAGATCTTGTATTCGCTCACCGCCACTGGTTCAACTTCCCACATTGCTGCGGTGATGTACAAGCGTACTCTAGGACACTGTGACATCACTGATGGGTGTGGTTACAGGTGCAAAGAGGCACACTTTAAACCAGAGAGGGCTGTGAAACACTGCTTCTGAGCCTGCTTTTAAGTTACTCTTTCAGGAGGACTGGAAGGCACTGCACACATAGATATCTAGTTCTGGGTCACAAACAAGTTAATTACCGTAATAGTCAACAGGAAATGCATTAATTAGGCTCACAACACAAAAGAGCTCATGACATTATAACCATAAACTAAATCCTACAGTACGTTTGGACAGATTATAACACTTACTTTCCCTTTGGTGATTAACTTTGAATAATATATTTTATATACATACATACTGTACACATATACTTACAACAGTGTACAAAATAATGACACACTGGTAAACAGAGGCATATGAAGACAGACAGTTTAGTTGGTTTGTGATATAACCTGAAGCATTACTTTGTTACAGTTAATGTCTATGCAGGGTTGGGTCCAGAGCCGAAGACAATGAGTGGCACTGCACCTGCTGCTGCTGCTGTTAGTCTATTGAGGCCTGTTGTGAAGTTAACAGAAGTAAAGAATGCACCAGCTCAAAGGCAAAGCTAAAGCAATTAGGTTGAATTGTCTAAGACGAAAACATCTAAGATTGTTGCCTTAGAATCTTTGAGTTTGTTTCTTTTTTTTTTAAAGTGGAAAGGCACAACTTGTAGATTAAAAAGGCCAACAACAGTGAACAATAGAATCATAATTCTGGATCAAAGAACTTAAGTTGCCTCATAAACAGGGCGACATTTCGACCAACTCTGACAGGCACAAAGATACCAGCTGACTTCAGCTGCAGCTTTAAAGGGTTAAATCCCTGACAAACATCTTGCTTCCTGGAAAACATCTGGCTGTTCGCTTGTTTGGACCTTTGTCTATGTATTTTGGCCAAAATGTATTTTGATTCGAGTCACGCCAAAATTCAGCTGGTGATTTTTAACAACGTACATCACAGCATCACTCGGCTGACTGACTTCAGTTGAATCTCAAGTGAATAGCAGACAGTGGAGGAGTGCACTTGAGGCAATAAGATATCATTTAAGAAGCGTATTATCTTAAGAGTAAACTGTGAGGGACAGTGAGGAGACAGAGGCAGGGACACAGAAAAAGGTTTGGATTATTTGTATCTGCAGCATTTCTAAATAAGGACTGGTTCACAAAAAAAAAATAAAAAAAACATCATATCTTCAACCATCTTATATAGTGACATCAACAAAACGTCATATATTATTTTGGATGGACATCTGTATTACTTCATATCACCAATAACACTGTCGCAGGAAAAACAAATGTGTACATGACATTCAGTTTCTGGTAACAGGAACAATATTTACACACTTTCCTTGGAGTGTTTTTAAAGCAGGGTACTGTGGTACTGTAGGAGCCAACTTCATGAAAATGACGAAATTCACAAATGGTCATTTTTCATGAATACTGCCAAAAAAGATGCACATTGGTGTTTTTGGATTTTCAGCTAATATTTATTAGCGGCTCAGTGAAATGGCGCTCGTGAGTTACGTTTAGTAGGCAGGACCAAAGGATTTTCTTCAAACTATGGAGAGAAATATTGGAATACAACGGAATGATTGAACACTGATCGATTGCAAACTGGATTTTCATTGGCCAAGCGAGCACTGTGGCTTTATGTCAGTCGACCTCTTTGGTCCAGCCTGAAATATAACTGTCATATATAACTATATGGACTGTCGTGACACTCAGTGTTTGCAGTCAAAACTGTTACTTCTTCGTGGCAAAGTTGAGTTTGTCAAGTACAAATTCAGGCAGGCACCAAATGTATCTTGACGTCCATGCTATAAAAAGACGTGACGGCCCATCTTGCCACCTCTCACAACGAGTAAACATCGAACTGTACTTTCACATTCACTTTTTCCTCAGTCAGTCTCGTGGAGACGCTTCGTACGAGAGGCAGACAACTCAGCACATTTCATGTCATGACCCGAAGTCTGCTAACACTCGGCAGAGATGACCTTCACCTTGTCTCCACATAACACCGTGGCACAGAGCCTATTCTGAAACCGCAAACATCCTCCCCCTTTTTAGTGAGATCCCTGGAACAACTTGTCTCTAATTCCTCAGAGGGAACAAACAACAGATCCTGGACGCCTCATGTATTTAAGTTGGACTAAAGGAAGAAACTGGATTCACTAAAGCCTTATCAGTGGGAGATGGGGATCAGAGGAATGATGAGTTTTGGTTGCAAGGTCACTTGTCATTGAAAGATGATTGAGGAATCTGCTGCAGAAATAAATAACAGCTCTGGTTACTTAAAAAATCCATAATGGTCATTTTTGGTAAGTTGCTAAACGTGTCAAACATGTCAATATTGATATATTCATTTATCTTATGAGCATCAGCAGGATGTCCCATAAATGGTTCACTTTGACGCCTGTATTTTGGAAAGGTCAAAACCCTGGAAATGGATCCAAATACTATCAAGAAATGTTTTTGTGTTTCTCAAAATTGTAAGTCTTTCCTCCCAAACATAAAGGAAAAAGAGAATAGTGTTGGAAAAGAGTCCTCCAATGGATGTGGAGTAACACCCCAATGGTAGTGTAATGCTATCTGAATGTAAAAGGTCTGTATGATGTAACAAGATCTTTCTTGAGAATGGGGATCGAGGGGAAGAAGTCTGAAATTACAGGATACAAAGTTAAAGAACACTGGAGTACTGGCATTACCTTCATTTCACAGATTACTTTTAAATAGTTCATACAAAACAATTAATAAACAACTAAGCAGAAATACTAACAGCCGATCAGAGTCCTCGTAGATCCTCCTCTTCGCTGCGATCTCATCCAGCTCGTCATCAACTCATCTATCTAATCTTCATTCTCCGAGTTATCGCCTTACTGTCTTTAGTTCGTATCATGTTCGCAGTCCCTCTCAAACCTTCCCGTTCACCTTCTCTCAGTCAGTATCTCCAACACAGATTAACCTCCTTCAAGCGGCTGGATTAATCCCCGCGATGTCCAGCCCTTCCTTTTTATACCACCGAGTGTTCGTTGTTGTGGTGGTGGTGGTGGTGGTGCGCTCCGCCGCTCAGCACCGTGTGGTTGGTGGACGACGCCGACCGGTCGGACCCCTCCGCCACCGTCCCGTTGACGTTCTCCTGCCGCTGGCAACACAGGATCTGCCTGAAGGTGGCGCTCATCTCCTTGTCGCGGTAGGAGTAGATGATGGGGTTCATGGCCGAGTTGAACTCGGCGAGCAGCAGGAAGAACTTCTCATAGGTGAGGACATTGCATTTGACGCAGAAGACATCGAGGAGGAGGATGACCAGGCCGGGGGTCCAGCAGACGATGAACGCACCTGAGGAAACACAAAGCAGAGGTTGGAATTGGTGCTGTTCAGGAATATATATATAAAAGACAGATCTGTTCTGAAGGTTGCTTTTGTTACTTTAAATGGGAAAACAGGCAGCAATCTCCAGTTCTGAAAAGTGAAGTCAACGTTTAAGTGTCTTGAACCTGCATTCTTACTAATGGCCATCAGGGGGCGACTTCTCTGATTGTATAGAAGTCTATTTGAAAATGGCCCTACTTCTCACTTTATTCATTCCCTCAGTTTATGGTCTAAATCTATAGTTTAGGTTTTCTTCAACACAGCATGTTGTTCATTTAGTAAATGATGGTTAATTGAGAGTAAAATAGACCATAAAGAAGAGTATGCTTTAGGGCTACCTTTTCATTTTAGAGCTTTAACCCTTTCACCATGTGTTTTCACTTCATCAAAGTTAATTGAAACCTTTATGGTCACCTAAAAATGTCTCATCCAGTAGTCAGCGTTCGGTTGTACTTTTCTCCACTCTCAGATGTCATTTTTGGTTGCAAAAAAGGAAAGTGGCAAGGACCAAAAACAAAAAATGGCGACGGCCAAAAACCAAGACAGCAACGGCCAAAATGTCAAATTTGAGGCTTCAAAAAGTCTTATATGAAGTCTATTCCCATTCTAGTTGTTGATCCTTGAAGTCACATGACATGGTTTGACTGGAGAAAAGTTTAGTAAATGTTTCACCAATCTTTCATGTAATTTATTAGCAGTGAGGCTGTTCTGGGCCCATGGTTTCATCCCGTTACACCAAGACACAGATTTCACTGATGATTCATATTTTGTAACAGGATTTTTCTAGGGCCTACTTGTTTATAATCCATCATAAATCTCAAAGGAGATTACTCACATCACATGTGTCTGCATCCTGAAAAGGAAAAAGTGCAATATATCTGTATTTGAAGCTAATAACAGAATTTGAGAGGCACACAGATTAAAATAGCACAAAAACACAGTTTTTGGCTCTTGTGAGTTTTTGGCTATGTTTTGGTCACTATTACTAACAAGTGATTAAGCACATGTTCTGAACTATACTAATTCCTGGTTTCCTCTGCCTTTTAATGAGCCCGATGAATCACTTGGGCTGAATGTGCATCTAATGCCACAACAATGTGATGTTGGCCTGACTTTCATACAGCACTGTATCTCACCAGTATATGGATTTTATGGATTTCTATTTTCGCGGTTTGAATTTGAATGACTCTTAATGATTTTTAAATATAAATCATGCGTTTGAACAGAGATGACTTGGTTTGGTCTGACTCACAATGAGAGACGATGATTCACTGGGACTTAAACTGGAATACTGATTACTTGATCAAAATGGTCTTTTCAGTGTCACCTTGAAATTCATACCGTGTCACGTCGCACACCTCTACCTTATATACATTATGGTAATGTCACATTCTGGGTGTGAATCCTTGTCTTTCCTCTCCCTCTACTGAACCACAAAAAAGTAAAGAAGCAGAAGACTTTGAAAATGTATCCTATAACACAACCACTGATGGGATCGTAACATTTACAGTATAGTAGCCGAAGGCACTCTGGGAGCTGGTGTTGATGGTTTAGGTCTGTGATGAAACACTCTACAACCACATCACCATCACTTAGGAACAGCACCATCAGTGGAGAGAAGGAAACCACCCATGTCACTTTGTAACTACATCTAAAACTTTTTAACGAGACTTTTTCATTACAAAGTACTTTTGTTGTACAGTGTTTTCAATTACTTTGTTTTTGCGGGTACATTAGGTTACCGGTTATGAAGCCTCAAAAGCAAAAAAATAACACTAAAAGCCAGATTTCTAAGTCATAATTGTACTCAAATGCATGGTGGTATTGAATAAATATCATCATTTTATTACCTTTAATTACCCTTAAATGGACGCACTCTTATCTATCTCAACACTTCCCATTATTCTATTTTTTTTAATTATAGAATCTACATTATTAAACAACTGGAAAATGTTTCATGGGGAAAGTGGGAAATATGCCATTGATTCAACATGCCAGCTAGCAGAGATTTAAAAAGCTAAACGGTGCTGGAGAAGTCTGAAAGTGGAATAATTATGAATTATTTGATAATCTAATGGGGGGGGGGGGGAATATTATGTTTTAACTATATTTCACAAATAATTTCCATTATTTAACTTGCTCCTCTATTTAATATTTAGACAATTGGTCACTGACATTGAAAAAAGGCCAAGCTTTCAAAATAAAAGCCCAGAGGTCAAAGACACAGTAAATAGGTAAGGTATCATTAAAAAAATCATATAATGGTTTGGTAACGTTTAGGCAAATAAAACGTCAGGTTCGTAGTAAAAAGATGGGGGGGGGGGGGGGGGGAATCGTAATTTCTCAGGAAATCAGCCGCTATTATCACTCTTAATCCAAAACATCTACAGAGACATAAATGTCTGACCTCAACCTCAGTGTTGCAACCAGATCTCCAGTATTCCATATCTACAACCTCCTCAGCTCATTTGGGTGAGCACAATGCATCATCATTCCTCTGATAAGACGAGGGGGGGGGGGTGTCACTGACTCATTACTCATGAATGTGGAGTTCAAGTATTGTGAATCCAGTCGACAGATGCTATTTGTCACAACTACAGGACAACTGTAGGGCAGTACACTCTTGAAGCAGTACGGCAACAAGTCTTGATGAGAAATAGGGCGAGCAGAGATGGGGGGGTGAGGGGGACAGAGACGATATTGACGGGCAGGCCTGTTATCTGTTAGTGTTTTGCAGGCGGCAGCTGCAGAAGGGTTGACCTCACTTCTCAGCTATGCAGGCAGACTCTCCAGAGTTTGATACATTTCTCAAACGGTTCGGCAGAGAAACGATCTGAGCGAGTTGTGAGGAAGTGAAAAAATAAAAACAGCACAGAACAAGACAAATACTTCTGACAAGCATGATGATTGTTTATTACTGGACCACGTTTCCGTCTCATTTTGATTTAGTGCAGATGGACCACAACCTATATTGTTGTCCGAGTGAGGCAAAAAACATTAGTTAATAATTCCTCTAGTTGCATAAAACCTGCTGCTTCTTTCACATGAGTTCTTCTGTTTTAAATGGAGAGCGAAACATGTATATTTACAGGATATTTGTTTCTCCCCCTCAGAGTGAGAAAGAAAACAGTCTTTGTGTGAAGCTATGACCGGAGAGGTTTCACCCCTCCAATCCTTTCATTTCCTCTCTGGATCCAGGGGTATACGGTTGCTTGTGTTACACCCTTCATCTCAAAAACGGCCCCTTTTACTGATGCCCAAACTAAAAACGTGCACGGTTCACCACATAGGGCAGGGTTGCCCCCACAGAGGGTCGTTCTTGTTGACGGTAGGAACAAACAGATATTTTGGCCCAAGTGATTCAGTACTTGAAAATGCCACATGGAGGGAAAAGAGACGAGAGAAATGGAAAGTCAGTGGAGGAGAGTAAATAAACACGGCTCCGATGCAGGCCTGGAAACATTTGGAAATGTATGGAAAACTACTTTGACACTTCCCAAGGCGTGTATGGGCGTTACCGTCGCAACAGTGTTTGATGTGACATATTGGGCCTCATGCAGCAACATCCTCTTCAATTTCTCAGAAGCCGTTTGCTTATCATTAGCATAGGTAACACCCCCTGAACACCATATAAGGGCAACCCTGATGCCGTGTGCAAATACTCTGACACGTGCCCAACAATTAAAAAACATTAAAAAACGCCTGTGAGAAGAAGAACTTCATCAGTTGCTGTACGGTGAAATAAAATGAAGCGGAGTAAACGCTCCATACAGAAGCTGAACACAACCAATACCATCCAAATGTTGTAGTCTTTAAATGGGATCAATGGTGTTTCTTTAATAATCCAATCATTATAATTACTCTAAAACATATAATGATCTAAATTTGATTGTATGATATTCATGTGTTTTTTTGTTTTCATGCTTCCTTGAGATGGATGGTCTTAACCACTCAGAACATCCAGAAATCAATGGCTGCTAACAAAAGAAGAACAAAAACTAAGTTGTTCTTGTATCTCTTCCTGCTTGAGGCCGTATGTGACATGTGAAGGATCATCTTCAGCCCTGTTGTGGTTTGTGATTGTTGTCCTTATTGTCTTATTTGGTTTGTTTCTTCTTTCTTTTTTACCAGGAATACTGTTTTTATTATCATCCCGCTGTCATGCTTCTTTTTCCTTTCTTTTTTTCTGGCAGAAATAGGCTTCCATAAGAGAGAGAACAGAGGGCTATGGGAACAAAAGTAAGGAAATAATGGAGACCAGACTACGGCAATGAACTCCACACTCCTACAAACACACACACACACACACATGCAAAAGACACAGATAAACACTCATATGTGGAGAAACACTCACTTACATAACTACACATGGCTCAAAGACGGATGGAGGAGCTCTCAAACATGAGCTGAAAATGTTATGACGGTGTTGAGAAAGCACTCAGTGATTGTAATGTAAGCGAATTACGAAGGTTTTGTTTTTTAGAGCGATGATATTGGTATTTTCCTGTCCCTGCACAACACTTCCTCCTGCAGATTAGGAGATGTGGATCTCTTTCTGCATCTAACTTGGTGTTTGTTACGAGAGGCTGTAATGGGCGACGTGTCGTGTTTCTTGCGGGGAGAAATGCATCATTAAGAGGTTTATGACGTTGCCCACCAGCGTTACTGTCTGCAGCAGCTTGTTCTGCTGTCCTCAGTCACATGTAATGCGCTTAATTCCATAAACACAAGGTCAAATGGCTTAAAGGATCATTCTGGTGCTTTTGCATGTTTGGTCCTTTAACGAGAAATTACACGTTTTTGGTTCATTGCTGCCATCAGTTTAAAAACAAACAGAAACAAGAGAGGTAATGAACATCATGTTGTCCAGCTCTGTCAAAGTTACATTAGCCAACTCCACTTGCTTTAAGATTCTTTTTTTGGGTGATCTAAAATATGTTCTGTGTTCTATGAGTGAGTTTGGGGGTATTGGTGGGGGTTGGGTATCGGTGGAGATTAGGGTATCGGTAGGGGTTGGGTATCGGTGGGGGTTGGGTATCGGTGGGGGTTGGGTATCGGTGGATATTAGGGTATCGGTAGGGGTTGGGTATCGGTAGGGGTTGGGTATCGATGGGGGTTGGGTATCGGTGGAGATTAGGGTATCGGTAGGGGTTGGGTATCGGTGGAGATTAGGGTATCGGTAGGGGTTGGGTATCGGTGGGGGTTGGGTATCGGTGGAGATTAGGGTATCGGTGGGGGTTGGGTATCGGTGGAGATTAGGGTATCTGTGGGGGTTGGGTATCGGTGGGGGTTAGGGTATCGGTGGGGGTTGGGTATCGGTGGAGATTAGGGTATCGGTAGGGGTTGGGTATCGGTGGGGGTTGGGTATCAGTGGAGATTAGGGTATCTGTGGGGGTTGGGTATCGGTGGGGGTTAGGGTATCGGTGGGGGTTGGGTATCGGTGGAGATTAGGGTATCGGTAGGGGTTGGGTATCGGTGGGGGTTGGGTATCGGTGGAGATTAGGGTATCTGTGGGGGTTGGGTATCGGTGGGGGTTAGGGTATCGGTGGAGATTAGGGTATCGGTGGGGGTTGGGTATTGGTGGAGATTAGGGTATCGGTAGGGGTTGGGTATCGGTGGGGGTTGGGTATCGGTGGGGGTTGGGTATCGGTGGGGGTTGAGTATCGGTGGGGGTTGGGTATCGGTGGGGGTTGGGTATCGGTGGGGTGGTTTCCACAGAACACACTGTCGACAACTGGCATACATTAGTTATTTTTAAAGCATGACCAGAGTTGTTCCCTTAACTTAACCAAGTATTTACTATCATAATCAAGTAGTCATATCTAAACCTGTACCACAGTGTTTCCCTAAAAGTAGTCATTTTAACCCCAACACGCATGGGCAAACACACATTTTGTCGTCTCAATTTAGGACTTGTTGGGGAGACTAAATGTTCTGGAACCTCCTCCAATCGTAGCTTGCTAACTGTGATGATTTGTGCGACGTACATCATAGGTGATCAAAGGGGGAGGTGCTAGTCTTGCAAGTCGTTTTGTCAGAACTTTATGAGGCATCGTTGCACCCAAAACTGGACAATGGAATAGGCCCAAATTTAATTTAATTGAATGGTTGACGCTTCATCACGTCGTTGGAGCATTGGAAAAAAAGTTGAGACTGGCTTTGTAGCGCGTCACGCCCTTGTGCGACGATGTCATTGGCTTCCATTGAAAATGACTACTGGCCTGTTGCTGTGTCGCGTGTAGTGTGAACACAGCATCGCTAAAAATCCTCTACATTGTGCTGATGCATTCGTGCGGCTTCAAATTCTGCTATCTGGGATCCTCACGCCTTCCTATCACAGAATTTCTCACATGTCTTCACATCGGCTTAAGTTTCCACTAATGTTCAGCTCTCTCAGGCCCTTAAATATGGATAAACCTCCAATATTGAATTACTGCTCTCATTCTCCTGTGTCTCATCGCCTTTCTTCCCATTAATCTCTCTTTCTCTCGCTGGTTTCCTGTCCCTCTCCTCTCCTCCCCCACTCTCTCTCTCATTAACTTTATCTCTCCTTTCTTAAGCACTTCATCCCTTTCTTTCTCCAACCTGTCTTCCTCTCTACGCCCTATCATATTTCCCCACCCCGACCAATATTTAAAAAAATAAGATCGGAGCCATTATTCTGAAATGGCCCGGTGGCTTTCCATTTGTCCGCAAAGAGATTTCTTTTTTCTCTCTTTCCCACATCAACCAACTTCCACACACACACACACACACACACTGGGGAATAGATACAGTAGATGTTCCCATTCAGCAGCTGAGTGTTTACAATTATTGATAAAGAGGCTTGTGGTGGACACTAGAGATGGGAGTCTGGTGATGGTGTTGTCACGGTGATCTAATGGGTCGAGAAACAAGCTTTTGACTGGAAGTACAGTGAAGTCTTTGAAACGGCAATAATGAGGGTTTTTCTGCTCAGCTGGCACAAACAGACTGGGAGATATCTGCAGAGCTGTTGGTCAGCAGCAGTGACTAGCGACAGACACCAAATTCTGAGTCAAATTTTCTAAAAATAGCATCTGATTTAAAGCGGCACCTTTAGTACTTGAATTTTTTAAATGATACCAGTCCGGTCCTAAATTGTGGCTTCAGTCTATGAACGCAGATGTTTTCTTATTTTCCAATCAAACTTGGTGTGTGGTAGTCGTTTGAGGACACTGTAGATATTTGAGCGGAACTTGCCAGAAATGAACAACTGGCTCTGCAGGAACAGGACTCATGCGGACAGATGCTGCCATTGTGAGCGACTAGAAAAGCTTGCATTCTTGCAAGTGCTTCACACAAACCCACAGAAAACAGGTGACATCGCGAGCCACTCACGTTTTCCACGCTGATGGCGGATTGGAGGGTCGCCGTCAGCTCTGCAGTAGCAGAAAGAATGAAATGTGTGTGGGTGTCAATTTTGAAATCTAGCCATGAAAAGTCTGTGTGCTCTATAACATTGATTGGTTATACATTGTGGGTTTCAGTCAGCGATATGGCATCTGTGTGCATGTGTTGGGATGATGGTATGTGTTGGCGCTCCGCGCTGTCTGACGATGCGGGCGCGTACAGCACCATGGGCTTTGACATAATCAAATCATTCACAGACAGACTGTATGAGCCAGCACCTGACACACAGGGAACAAGGGTCACGGTTGATTCGACAATGCAGTCGACTCATCGATGAGTGATGTGGAGAATCTCTGTTGGTGTCATTCAAACATTTTTTTATTTTATTTTTTTCAAGCAGAGAAGCGCCAGTAGCTGAATGGACCAGCAAGACTGTCTGTGACCAGATCAGTATCCTTTGACTAAATGTGGTTATTGTTTAAATTAAAGGTATAGTACATCTGTAATAAAGCTGATGTCTGCCGATATATTGGCCTGGCCAATTTAAAACGTATTAACTAAATATCCTCATAGCCTTTTCCATCATAAAACTGAAACATTTAAAAGCATGAATCTCAATCTTGTGTGGCTTTTGTGTGTGTAAGTTACGTTACATGACGAAGACGCTCTATCTCCAATGTGATTTTGTCGCGGAATTCTCTTTCTGAAAAAAAAATCCTTTAAAAGGTACCTTGTGGAGTTTTCTTGAAAACGCACCTTCACTTTCTGTTTGTATATATTTTATTTCTGTGAGTGTGTGTCCCTATCTCTATTGTCTTTGGAAAAACAACTTTTTTTTGTCAACAAGCCAGATTCTGGTTTAGTTTTCCCATCATTTGACTAAGTGAGTACATCCAACTTTATGTGAATGGAGCCATCCCTGTGTCCCACTGTTCTTTATCGAGCCTGTGGGGTTTATGTGAGTGTGAGAGAGTCTCTGTGTATACATGCTTGTGCTGCGCTTATGAATGCGTGCAAGTGCGTGTAACCAACTTTCCTCATCCTGTCTTTCCAGGAAAAGAAATCACCCATGGCTGGTTTTGCAGCATCCTGAAAGGGACAAGTGGACAGAGGACAGCAGGCAGCAGGGGAGCACTTATCATCATGTGGTCGGCAGCAGGGAAGCTGGGAGACGCTGGATGGGGTTTTACTCCCTCATCAAGCAGCAAAGGCTGAACCCAGTACTCACAGGCAACTTTAACCCCGCTGGAGACATAGTTACCTTTTTTTTTATTAACTTTGGACAGTGTAAGACAAAGAGGCAAAGAGGGATGTTTTTTTGTTCAACAAAAAAGAAAAACTGTTATTTTCTCTCCTCTGTGCTCAAAAATGACCTCACTCAGAAACAGCAGTGGATTTCAGACTGAACCAAAACACATCACACCCTTGCTCAAAAGACGATCACTTAAACTTGCCTTTGCAGTGCAGCCTAAGCCTAAACAGCCCGTTCTTATTCCCAGGGCATCAAAAACAGAAGTTCACCGGGCTTTCTGCGGCTTTTACTACAATGGAAACCCACCCGCATCATTTATACAACGTCAGATGACGTTTTATAAAGACCCACAAAGAAAACACATATGTGTGTGGGGGGGGTCAAACAAACACAGGACTTGTACACAGGAGACCACTGTTTGTGTACAAAAATGCTGTTGAGTTATTTTGAAATTACGTGTTTTCCCTACACTGTAACGAATTACTGTAAATGTACTGTTATTCATAATAACTGTAACATACAGTTAAATGTTCATCCCTCGCATGTAAATTAACAGTTAATGCCGTCAATTAACAATAACAGCAGACTACCGTAATTTAACAGCATAATACAGTATTTTTTGTGAAGAGGTGGATACACGCTTCTATTGTGGGTTAATGTGTCCGTAATGACGATAGAATATTTTTATTATTCAAAGTGCTCATTGCCTACAAGTCATTTTTGAGTGACAAGACGTGACCGACTGCTCCTGAACGTGACTTTGGACACAACAGCTTCAGTTCATCCTTCTGAGCAACAGCCATGTGGAGATCAACGAGGAGCTGAGGTAACATTACGCTTATAAGCTGAAATTCAAAGTCTCCAGTATTGTTTTGTCTTTATGATTATTGAACTGTTAACATCTCAGATAATGTTTCACTTGGTCTGTTTCATTACATTAGGTTGCTAATATTAGTGGAGCTAGCTCTGTGACGTTAGCTAGCTCGAGCTTAAGTAGCCTTAGAAAGGTTAGCTAGCTAACAGCACAGCAAGTTAAGTTAACATAAAGTTAATCACCAATTACAGTGTTAAGATGTAACGTTAGTAACCTAACTTGTGTTTACTTGTGCTCTTATTGAACCGACTGTAGGGCCGCAAACGGGACGATTCTCAAAAGGGAGAGCGGACCAGAAATCACCGACGTGTTCAGGACGATGAACAGTTGAGGTAACGCTAACAGTAACGTTAGTGTGTGTTATCACGCTAACAGTAACGTCAGTGTGTGTTATCACGCTAACAGTAACGTTAGTGTGTGTTATCACGCTAACAGTAACGTCAGTGTGTGTTATCACGCTAACAGTAACGTTAGTGTGTGTTATCACGCTAACAGTAACGTCAGTGTGTGTTATCACGCTAACAGTAACGTTAGTGTGTGTTATCACGCTAACAGTAACGTCAGTGTGTGTTATCACGCTAACAGTAACGTTAGTGTGTGTTATCACGCTAACAGTAACGTCAGTGTGTGTTATCACGCTAACAGTAACGTTAGTGTGTGTTATCACGCTAACAGTAACGTCAGTGTGTGTTATCACGCTAACAGTAACGTCAGTGTGTGTTATCACGCCAACAGTAACGTCAGTGTGTGTTATCACGCTAACAGTAACGTCAGTGTGTGTTATCTCAGGAGCAACATTAATACCAGATCAAACTCATTTTAGTGTTGAACGTTAGTCCATTGTGATCCATTGTTTTAGCTTCATTTCTTCACTAACGTAATCAGCTCATCACATAGTCTGTTCATTTAAACTGTATGCTATTGTTGTATTAGCTTTTTGTAAAGACCTACACTGATATGTTAACACATGTGAGACACATGCAAACCCACAGTTGCACACCCAAAGCTTCTTTTAAGTGTGTTTATCCTGGATGTCATAGAACTTTCCAGAAGTTCAGAACATTGTGTTTCTAAAGTTTTTATTTTGTTTGTTTACAGTCACTCGTCATCAGAGATTGAGGAAACCAGCCAGACGCTGCAGTCAAGTCCTCTTTCAAGGTGTTCTATCTCTTTATTGTTTTCATTCATGTGTGAGTTTATGCAGTTCAATTAACTAAATGTGTATAAGACTTGTTAACAGGCTAGACTGTGATGCAGTTCTATTACACTGTTGATGCTTTTTTAATTCAGTGTTACACTGTTGATGCTAATGAGTTCAGTTAAGCTGGTCAATAGCGATTTTATTGGTTTATTAGTTTTCTTCTAAACATGCAGTACATTGTGAGTTTTGTGATGTAATACAAATGTCCCTTTATTATTTGAGAAGATGTAATAAACTGCAACAATTATATATTGAATGTCTATTGTGATTCTTTTATTTGTTGGGAATTCAATGCAAAAGTATTGGGTTGTATTACCCTTTGTAAATAAACGGTCGAAGTGTCCTTGAGCAAGACACTGACCCCCTAGCGGCTCCCCGGGTGCCTGTCATGGGCAGCCCACTGCTCCCTGATACAGGGATGGGTCAAATGCAGAGACAAATTTCCCCCTCAACGGGATAAATATAGTATAATAAAAAATAAAAAATAAAAACTGGCGTCCCTGCTGCTAGTAAGTTACCGTTAATTTACGGTGAAATAATTTAGAGTGTACCTATTATGTGTTATTTGTTTTACTTAGTTTAGTTGAACTTTCCTTTAATCGCAGCAGTCGGCTATAACCTTTCAGGGACACAGCTAAATAGCAGCAGAGTATGTGATTTCACTTCTCCTTCATGTTGCATCCTGCCGATTCCAGATCCACCTCCAGATTAAAGCTTCGACAGTCACATCTTGACCCCAGGCCGGTCCTTTGGTAGAACCTCATATTGAGCTACTCCAGAAAGAGGGCCTTACATATTTAGTTTAATTTCAAAGGAATCCACTGCTGTTTCGAAATGTAGTTACCTTGAACATGTTATCTATTTATAGTTTTTTTTTTTGGGGGGGGGGGGTATTATTAAGTGTTATTGGACTCAGACTTCTCTCTGTAGTGGTGAATATAAAACTGACTACATGAGTGAGGAGCAGCTGCAATGACAGGATGGCTTTCAAACCGATGAAAGTAATCCACTAACATCCTAATTACAGTAATTTACTTCATATCTAGCACCTTATACCTTATAGCCAGTGGCGGCTGGTGGAAAATGTTCTTGGTAGGGCTGTGCCACATCCAATCAATTTCAGCAAACATCCCAGAATGATTTAATGCAAACAAATTAAGGTATCAAACGCGCATTACTACTTTGCAGTTAAACATTTAACATTTATTCCAACACGAAAAAAAGCAGTAAATAACACTTTCACAAACACGTCAGGACATCTTATTTTAGTCACCCTCACAGGGAGTTCAGTATAATATAATATATATAACATATAATAATATTCTGTATAATATAATAATATATATATATATATCATATAATATTCTGTATAATATAATAATATATATATCATATAATATTCTGTATAATATAATAATATATATGTCATATTCTGTCCCCGTTGTTTTAAAAAGATAAATAAGTTATTATCATGACGTCATCCAGCGAGTCAAACCTGTCTGGTGTACAGCTAGTAGAGAAGCTTCATGTACTGCTTCTCTTTCCTGCTAGTCTGCTGTCTGATTGTGAGGTCAGGCTGATCTGGGATCAGCTCTTTCAGTAGTTTCTCCTCTCAGTTCTCCTCTCAAACGGGTCTTGGAGGAGTAGTGCTCGCGCTGGCGCTCTCCTGTAGAGACTTCTCCTGACGAGAACGCGCAGCTTGGGGCAGGAAAAAAACTGCCCCAAGCTGAATCTATTTGAGGACGCTGATTGGCTGAATTGTATGTCACTCATTTATATCTTTACTCAGCATTGGCTAAACTGCTTTATAGACCCGCCTCTTTGGGGCAGTTTTTCCAGCGCCCCAGCCAGCTGAGACGTGCACACACAGAGAGGAAGAGCAGACAGGCAGAGAGGACAAGCAGGAAAAGCATATATTTACCGCAGATATCATATTTTACACATATTACTGGGTGATTCCATGTTTCAAAAACACAAATATTGACAATTTGTATAGTTTATTTTTATTTTAAATTTTATTTTTATTTATATTTTTATTTTTATTTTTATTTTTATTTTTATTTTTTGTAGCTCTAGGGGGGGCGGCGCCCTAGCGCCCTCTATGGACCAGCCGCCACTGCTTATAGCCATTGGAAGGCATGGAAATGTCTGCAGATGAGACACAGAAACTGCACGGCAGGTTAAACAAGCAGAAACTAACAAAGCATCTCCACGCAGCAGAAAATGTATGTCCTTCCATTTTAAACATACTGCAGACTGCTGCTGTCCACTGCTTTGAATTAAGTGTGGAGTAAAGACAACAGAGGCAACAGGATGAGATAACACAGCACATAAGAGACAAATCACACAGAATCCTTTGGTTTGTTTTGTCTGGGACCAACACATCCTGGCTTCCAGGCAGTAAGAAGTCTCTTTCCCACAATTCACTCTTCAACGACTGAGTTAGTGTGCTGCTGTGCTATAACGTAAAAAAAACAAAAAAACAAACAGCAATGCCTCTATTCATTACACACCACTAAAGAGGCCTAAAGACTTGCAAAGTTGGATAAGTTCCTCGACTGATTGCATAGACATCAAACTGTCAGACTGCATGCACAGCTTAGCTCGAAAGTAAAACAGGCGCTGCTGCATCAGAAGATAGCATTGTCACTGCATGTATGTGTTTACAACCACCACACAACTGGACCATACAGTATTACATTGAAGGACAATTCCAGATTATTACAATTTGCTTCTTATTTTCAGAAGTATTTTTTTTTTATCTGAGGGAGTTGTGCTGATGCCTGATTATAAAGCATAGTTTCCCAGTTCGCCCTTATATTGCCCCACAACAGTGAATCTAACTGATAATGTTCTTATCAGCTGTAGACGGGTCAGTGGTGGGCCGTCAGGGCCTGCAAAGCCTTCTCTGCTGGCCTAAACAGAATCACAAAGTTATAGCTATTTTATAATTTAATAATTTTTCTTAAATACACTACATGTATCATAATTTATAAAAATATTTTTCCCATTCTCTTATTTTCTCATTGCACAGCTACTGTGTTCCTCAGTTGCTCTGCTTTCAGTGCAGCTTGTTTTAAGTAGAGCTTTTATCCAATCAGATTTCACCTCTGTGTCTCTAGGTAGAAGAGAGGCCCAAGGCCTGCAGACTCACAAGTGAATCCATGTGCAGTTTAAGTGAATGGAGACGATATTGTTGATTGTCATCGTGTTCAACCAATCAGATCTTTAGTTTGACATGTTGGGCGTATTCTTTGACGTGTCAGAGCCTGCTAGCCCCATACTAGCTGGCCCACAACTACTTCAGCAATAGTGCAGCTCAGAGTCCAGGTGCAGCTCTGCCGAGAGGTGCAGGGTGTGCTGTGATTGGTCAGTGGGCGAGCACGTAAAACGTAAAGTGAAACGAAACTTAACTTGCCAGCAGAGCTTAGTCGGAGTAGTAAGAGTTCAAATTGAAAGATATGGAAGAAATTATAACATTTGTAGGGTTTTGCTTGGTGTAGTTTATTTATTTTTTACCTAGCTTTGTTTTTTGAACACTCAATGACTGAAGAGAAACGGATTTAGTGGCGGAGTTACTGATAACGCCTTTCTCAAGAAAGGACATTTCAGGAAAAGCTGGACATCGTAATAATTAGTCAGTCAACCCCACAGCTGGCAGCCCTGACTCAGCAGGAAAAGGATTTGTATGAACGGTATTTCTGGCTAGGAATGTGTTTCATTTTAACTGAGTGTTAAAATTAAACATTGGTGTTTGGAGCTACGCTACGCTAACCTGAGGACGCCATAGCATGGCAGGACACAAGCTACAGTGCTTTTGAAAACTTTAGGAGAGACTCGAGTGGATCTACAACTCAACGAACACGTTCACAGGGAAACAGCTCCACAACCGCGGCCCGGCGTGCGGTCTGCGCCGGCCGGTGCCCCGGTGGAGGAGGGAACCCGGCCCCGCTGTGAACCTGCTGCAGCAGACCTGAGAAATACAACTGAGGAGGCTCGACTGTCATCACTGGGTCCATGAATGGAGAAGGACTTCTTACTGGAACTGAAACGATGTACTGGGATTAAACTCTTTAAGTTTGGGTAAGTGACAAACTGCGTGTTTGTTTACATAGTAACGTTACTACTGTTCGTTTGTCTATCGTGTCGCTTTTATGAATAATATTTGAATGGCTCGTGCTCTTGTGTGGTGGAATGCGTGGATCCGCTGCAAGTTTGCTGTAGTAGGACAGCACTGAAGGCTCAGGTATAAAATCCACGGCCCGCCACTGAGACGGGTGGATTAGCTGTGAATATTTCACAATTGCTGACATGCATCGGCAGGCTCGTAAAAATGCCCTCATAATATCTGTAAATGATGCAAGATACTAGCAGGCCGATGAGCATCCGTTTTACCAGTTATCAGTTTGCATTCAGCAGATCTCTGATAGTAACCTTAAAGGGGACATGTCATGCTCATCTTCAGGTGCATACTTGTATTTGGGGTTTCTACTTGAACATGTTTACATGCTTGAACATTAAAAAAAAACACTTGATTTGTCTCATACTGTCTATCTTAATATATCCACATTCACCCTCTGTCTGAAACGCTCCGTTTGAGTGCCTGTCTCTTTAAGAACCCTTCATGAAAAAGCCTAGTCTGCTCTGATTTGCTTGCGAGAAAAAAATAAATGGTGCATACGTATAGTTTTCAAGTTGTGGGTGAAAATATTCAGATGAGGGCCGGTATATTCTAATGAGCCTGCATGTGACATGGGAACAAAATGTGAATGGCTTGTTGAATCACATGTTTCCTGATCTGATTCCCATAAAAAAACGGAATGGATTGTCTTATTTCACAGTTTGGGGGGTGGTAGGCACTCCAGATAGACAAATGTTTGTGCAAAAAGTTTTTCCTGATATACCCCATTTATCACAGCATTGCATCTGTCCCATTTAATGACAAACCTTCTCAATTAGTGTTTGTTGACGGACATATTTAGTCGTAGATTTTGTCGACGCAACTATCTTATTTTCCGTGACTAAGCCGAGACGATTACAAGACGACACCAACATCATTAAACACAAACTGTGACTATATCAATATGCAATTTTGTTGACAAAAAAAAATTGCAGTTTGAAAAATAAAACGTTACCAAAATGAAGTTAGCCGCTAACTGAAGGTCAGTCTCCGGAGCTGCAGTTGGCTACCGACAGCAGACAATGAGCACAGTCAGGAGGACTCGGAGTACTGTCTACTATTAAATTAGTAATGCTAATTTACCTAAATTAAACTTATCTATGTCAACAATAGGGCTTGGGGGATAGAAAGAAGGTAGTTTGGCACATTTTGGAAAAAATATATATTTTCTACATAGAGTGAAATGTTCAATATAATCTCATGATTAACAAAGGTGAAAACACCAACAGTTTTCATTGACTAAAACTATACTAAAGTTTAACTGTACTGTATACATTAGACATGTTCAGTGCATGGTTGTGTATTCTGGGGTAAAGCCAAGACATTTAAAGGCTTGTATGGGGATGTCATGAAGACGATCTGGAGGCTCTTTTCTCACCTTACTCTAAACCTTTCCTAAAGTATTTCCCCACCCAATTTGCAGAAGTGGGCATCTGTTTCATCTCCACTTTCACTTTCATCGTGAAACAAAGAAAGTGATTTTGCTTACGGTGAAAAAACAGAGCAAAACCATGTCTTGTACAATGTCACAGTCAACAAACCACATCTGTCAATGTGCGGCCGCAATGTTTCACCTCTTGCACCTGAGATGTACTGCATCAAGCCTCAGCTACAGATGCCTTTGGTCTCAGCTAAATTAAACGCAACAACCGTTTTTCGTAAAACTGCTCGTTTACAATCACAGCGCATTAACGGGATTCGTAAGGGGACCGGGTTGGCTGAGATGATGTATTTGAGGCCTACAGCGGTTTTTCAACAGCTGAACAACTTCTTGGCCGTAAAGAACTGTTTTGATGTCTTCCAGTCAGGCTTTCGACAGCACCACAGTACTGAAACTGCTCTTGTTAAGGTTTTCAACGACATCCACTTAAACACAGACAATGGCAGAATTTCAGTCTTAGTATTAATGGATCTCAGTGCTGCATTCGACACGGTCGACCATGACATACTACGAGAAAGACTAAAACTCTGGGTGGGACTCTCTGGCACAGCACTTAACTGGTTTGAATCCTACTTGAAGGACCGAGAATACTTTGTGTCTGTAGCTAATTACACATCAGAGCTGACTAAAATGACATGTGGTGTTCCCCAAGGTTCAATACTGGGGCCTCTTCTGTTCAACATCTACATGCTTCCACTAGCTCAGATTATGGAAAACAACAAAGTGTGTTATCATCATTATGCAGACGACACACAAATCTACATAACTATATCACCAGGGGACTATAATCCCATACAAGGGCTGGTAAATGCATTGAACAAATCAACAACTGGATGTGCCAGAACTTTCTTCAATTAAACAAAGAAAAAACAGAAGTAATTGTTTTTGGTACCAAGGACGAACGATTGAAAGTCAGCGCTCAGCTTCAATCACTGATGTTAAAAACCTCAAACCAAGCCAGAAATCTAGAGTAGTTATGGATTCAGACCTCAACCTGAACAGCCATATCAAGACAATTACTAAATCAGCCTCCTATCACCTGAAGAATATATCAAGGGTTAGAGGACTTATGTCTCAACAGGATTTAGAAAAACTTGTCCATGCATTTATCTTCAGTAGACTGGACTACTGTAACGGTGTGTTTACAGGTCTCTGTAACAAGTCAATCAGAAAGCTGCAGCTCGAGTCCTCAAAGTGGATCACATCACTCCAGTTCTGAGGTCTTTACACTGGTTTCCTGTCCAACAAAGAATTGACTTTAAAATCCTGCTGTTGGTTTATAAAGCACTGAATGGTTTAGGGCCAAAATACATCTCTGATCTGCTGCTACCTTATGAACCATCCCTACTCTTAGGTGGTCTGGGACCGGTCTGCTCTCTGTTCCCAGAGTCACAACTAAACATGGAGAAGCAGCGTTCAGTTGTTCTGCTCCACATATCTGGAACAAAGTCCAGAAAGCTGCAGGTCTGCTGAGACCCTCAGCTCCTTTAAGTCAAGACTGAAGACTTTTCTGTTTGCTGCCTTTAATTTAACCAGATTCAAGGATATTAATCAATCTCCTGCATTTCTGCATTTTACTTCTGTATTTTATTTCTTACACTGTTTTTAATGTTTCAATGAATGTTCTTAATTGTTTTTAAATCTCCTTTTCTTATGCCTTATGTTTTGATGCTTTTAATGGTTTTATGTGAAGCACTTTGAATTACCTTGTTGTTGAAATGTGCTATACTAATAAACTTGCCTTGCCTTGCCTTACAGTCGTGCAAGGCAGACACTTGTGTTTGTGCTGAATGATGCAGCCTCACAGATAGAGCTATCAACAGATTCATTGTTCTGCTACTGTGTAGCTGATGACTTCAAATGTTGCATTCACTGCTACAGAGATATAGTACTGGATATACACAGTAGATGTAGCTTGCTAGATAGAAATTGATACAGTATAAATGGAGCAGATAACTAAATGGCGATAAATGGATAGACAGACTGTATCTCTTCCTTACCCAACACAATCACCACGGTTTTCAGCAGCGACATCATGGTATCTCGGTTGCGCCGTGGCCCGGAGCTGTGCCGCGACATCCTCATGGTCCTCTGGCGCACATAGACAAAGATGTGGGCATAGAGCGTCACCATGACAACGAACGTCACAAGGTTAAACACCGCCCAGAAGATCAGGTAGGAGTTGCTGTAAAGCGGCGCCATGTTGGAGCAGTGCTCGAGACTACAGATGCAGTTCCAGCCCACGCTGGGGATGGCCCCCATGACTATGGACATGGTCCAGATTATGACGATCACCACCACCACGCGGCGGTTGCTCATGCGCGTGTGCAGCTGCATGCGGAACACGGTGATGTGGCGCTCGATGGCGATGGCGAGCAGGTTGGCCACGGACGCCGTCAGGCTGGTGTCGATCAAGCCCTGGCGCAGCAGCCACGTGGACACGGTCAGGCGCCTGGTGTTCGGCCCCGTGTTGAACATCAAGTAGAAGTAGGCCAGTCCGGCGAAGAAATCAGCAGCCGCCAGGTTGGCCATCAGGTAGTAGATGGGGAAGTGGAATCTCCTGTTGACGTAGATGGCGATCATCACCAGGAGGTTGGCGAGCATGATGAAGATGCACACGGTGATGCCCAGGCCCATCACCAGCCTGCTGACGGTGTTCCAGTCGGTGGCAAGGGGCTTGCCGCTGCGGTTGTAGAAGAAGGCGATGGTCTCGTTGTAGTAGCACTGTTCCATGTCCATGGTGGCAGTGGTGCTTTCTGAAGGGAGAAAATAAATTCGATATGTTAGGAATGATTTATGTGTGTATCTGTTGGTATATATGTAGAGACACTGATCATTTTATTTTAAAAAAGCAAGGTTTATTTTTCACATGCACTGTTCTGTAACACTGCTCACCATCTCAAGACAATGCCCACGGATTAAAAACACCACGGAAGGGGGTTTGAAGATCACAAAAGATAGATTGAAGTGAGCAACGGCACCGTTTGTGTGTTAGAGTGTGAGTCTTATTATTCCAAAATTACTTTTAAAAAAAAGAAGAAAGATAAATAACATGACAACATTTGTGCATCTGAATTGCAAAGGTCACGCCCGCTCAATAATTTGCATTTTTATTCTTGATCACATGTCGGAATCTTCAACCAATACATCCAAATCGCCATAATATGGTAAAAAAAAGTGTTCTTTAGCTACCATTGAAAGCATGATGAAGGTTTTTCAGAAATATCATTCAAACTATATATTCACATGGGTTTAGGACACCAAAACAACATCTGTCTACACTAAACAGAACGTGTCCTTTTTTATGCTTCTGTCAAGAATGAGTTGTTCCAAAAATGCATATATTCCTTTTTCATAACACTCAACACAAAGCAGCGCTTTAGGAAACATGTGGACTTAAGCTGCTTCCTGAAACATGGAAAAAGAAAAAGAAACGTTGGATTTAGACTCGACATGATTAGTGGTCGTGTGTGTGGGGTTATGAGCGTTTCACATCCATCGTTAAGAGGTGAACAGCAGCTTTATAAGAGCACAAAACCATTGTTAGAAACAAAACTCCTATTGTCTGCAGCCGCAAGTGTGATGTGTGTGCGTCTGCGTGCTGTGTGCAGCTGTGTGTGTTTATGTTTGCTGTGTGAATAAACCCCTGTGTGATATGAAGCTGCCATGTGTTTTTTTGTTTTTTTCCATCTGGTTGACTTTTACAAGTGTTCCTGCTTTAAAAAAAGAAAAGAAAAAGCGCATCAGAGGAAACTTAGAAAACTGAGCAGCAACATGACGCTTAGAGTCGACCCACACGCACATAAGCAATGCTCACAGGAACGTGTGTGTTGTAATAAACTCCAGTCTGTCTCATGCACCCCGGACCGGAAACAAGACCTCAGGGCTATAGTAGGGGAGAGTGTGTGAGTGTGTGAGTGTGTGTGTGTGTGTGTGTGTGTGTGTGTGTGTGTGTGTGTGTGTGTGTGTGTGTGTGTGTGTGAGTGTGTGTGTGTGAGTGTGTGTGTGTGAGTGTGTGTGTGGAAGTAAGACGGAGACGAATGGAGAGGAGGCTAGGGGACGACTAATAAAAGAACGAGTATTAGAAGTTCTGCGTCGGTGTTTTTTGTCTCTCTTCATTTACCTTCCTGTGAGACCGACCACATCCCCTAAGCCCTCTTTTTCTCTCTGCAGTGACACAGCAAAGAACATCTCAGCTCTGCCAAAGCTGAATTGCAAACATGAGGGATTTTTTCAACCCTTGGACTCACAATCCCAACCTTCACCTCTCAAATAATTCACATGAAAAATAAGGGAAACTCCTGGGGAATGAGGCAGTGTTGAAAGTTATCAAAGCTGAAGTTTGGCCAAAAATATTTTTCAACTCCTGCATCTCTCATCTCTAAATGTCATCGGTACTGCAGCCTGCTGTTTTGATGGTCGTGATATACGGGACATACACAAGGTAATGGGTGAGTTTTGCCGGTAGCAATAACCCATAACTCAGTTCCTGACTGTGCTTTTGTTCTGTACAACCCCATGCTATAAATTCTAAATATAGCCCATTCCTTTTCACCATAATCCGAGCCAAAGGCAATACTGTACATCAACTATACAGTAGACCGGCTCAGAACCAGCGCAACAACACGGGCGTGTGTTAGGCATGGCCGTGCACCAGTAACAGTATAAAGGAAGTCCTAATCAATTAAATAAACGGATTTCTGGGCTCTGTTTAGATGTCCAATTTCCTGCGGCGGGGCCGATAAGGGACTCCGTCTGCAGCCATGTTTGCTTGGAGTGGCTGTAAAATGTTATTTCATTCACTGAATCATCACGATACCGTACTGCTCCAGGCAAGCGGGATGTATCTGTTTCTTTTCTGCTCGTTGGTTTCTGAGGAGGCATCAATAAATAAACACTGGCTAGTAATCATTGTAATTGGGCCACCTTTTTTCACTCCATGTTTTACTGTATCTTTTGTTTTAAATTATTATTTTTTGATTCTGGACCATTCAAAAGGATTAAGACTCATTTAAAGGTGCTCACATGTACATTGAAAGTGTTTTTTGTTTGCTGTTAACATTACTTCTGTTCAAAGCGGCCTGATAATGCATGCAATACCCAACTTCTTTCTTCATAGGGCTTGTACAAAGGCAATACAGTAGTCCATGAGATATGAGTTGATAGATCATTTCAACTTACACTCGTCTTTTTATTCTTCACAGTTCCATTTTGTTTCTACACCCTCTATACAAACGTATAGAGTATAAACGCCTCCGTTCATGCTCCGAGCTCGAGGATAAACAAAGCTTCATATTTACTTCAGTTATGAGTATATTTGTCCATGGAACGAGGACAGTGGATCTTATAATGGGAGGTATGAACAGGAGGAAGCAAAAACTGTGTCAGAACACGAGTATTGCTTTTAGACAGACTTGACATTTTTTAACCTATCCTTTCAGGAAACTTTTAATGATCAGATAACACATAAAAAATGGTATCTTCATGCACACTGCATGCCTTCATGTGCATGAAGCGTGTCGTGGCGGGGTCGGAAAGTAGCTCAAGTCAACGCTCTAGACACCAACTGCTGAACTTGTTGATGGTGCGCTGAAGGCAGCCTCCACCCTGTTTGTGACGGGTCCGTTGTCCTCCTTTGCTGTCTGCGGTGACTTTGTGATTTCCGTAGATACATTATGTAATTCTGAGCTTTTTAATTGTCACTTTTTATCCAGAGAAAGCCGAGCACTAAGAGGCGCTGAGTGACAGGATAGATCCACGGCGGGAGTCTCTTCGACAATAACCCCCCGCGGATGAAAGCTCGTTCATTCTGCTCGTCATCTGCGGTTTATGGCCGTGAGACGTCTGGAGGGAGCAGCCTCCGGGGCTTAGGTGCTTGAGGCCAGCCGTCAGTACTAGAAAGTGGAGGAAGTGTCAGTGGCCTCTCAGTACACATTCCCAACACTTTCATCAGACCCTCGGAGCCTGCAGAGAAAGATCCTGTCATTGTGTGTGTGTGTGTGTGTGTGTGTGTGTTTGCAACAGACGGTGGGTGGACGGTGGGTGGGTCGTGAAAAAAGGAAATATTGAGCAAGAAAGAGGACATGGAAAGAGAGGATTTTGGATTTCTGTGTTCCTGCACCTGGGTGTGTACGTATATGTGCACTATAAAAGAGAGAGTTTGAATAACTAAGTTCTTGAAGCATTTTCGTGTGTTTGTGTGTGTGTGTGTGTGTGTGTGTGTGTGTGTGTGTGTGTGTGTGTGTGTGTGTGTGTGTGTGTGTGCGTGTGCGTGTGCGTGTGTGTATGTTTGAGCGGGAGAGGGAAGTTCAGGAGTGTGTGTGTACAATGTGCTGAACCCTGGGTGTTAAAGATAGAGAACAAAACGCTCACTGTGCCTGAGTGTGTGTCGACACACTCTCTTCATGCTTGTTAGTAATGTGTGATAAAGTCTGGCTCTGTGGAGGGAGAGAGAAAAGAAAGTGTGTGTGTGTGTGTGTGTGTGTGTGTGTGTGTGTGTGTGTGTGTGTGTGTGTGTGTGTGTAGGTGTGTCTAACAGGCTATGAAAGGACCACCCTGCAATCCACACAAGTGAGGTCATAACTCAAGCATCAGGGCTGCATCTGTATATTCATAACGTGCCCCCAATCTACACACACACTTAATTACCAACGTCTCTTTTACTGTTACAATCATACACACTTTGTCTGTTCTTTGCAAATGAGCAAACTCATACAGCCACTGTTAGATGTGCTACTAAATAAATATGTAATACAGGTTTTTATTCTCATGTTTTAACTGCAGCTTAATGAAACACTTGATATTTAAAGTCCCTAAAACTGTGCTCATCATTGAAATCAAAAAGTTAATGTTCATTTTATGGAATTCTTCTGAATTAAATATGAGGCATCTTGTGGGCAAACTTCTAGCGGTGCTGAGGAGGCCACAAATCTATTGAAGGAACAGTGTGCAGCATTTAAAGGGCTCTATTGGCAGAAATGAAACATAACATTAAGTATGTTTTCTTACATGTATAATCACCTGAAAGTAAGAATCGTTGTGTTTTCGTTACCGTAGCTGTTTATACAGAGCGGGTCCTCTTTACGGAACCAGCCGCCATTTTTATACAGCAGCCCAGAACGGACGAACCAAACACTCACTCCTGAGAAAGTCAAACGACAAACTGCTAACAAAGTATCTATTTTAACCCAAACTATGATCTCTCTCTAAACCCTAACCAGGTGTTAGACCTAACCAAACCTTGACCGCAAAGATGCGGTCACGTCATAACACACATTTGTACCGTTTTTGGAAGGCACAGACAAGCGATGTCATCCTGCCGATAGTGGCGCCAGATCAGAAAGTGCCTCCATGTGTTGTTCCAAAAGGCAGTTATAAATGACTTACAATTTGCTCTAATGAGGAGGAATTGTTGCATCACGCATTTACAGCCTGAGACAAAAATATCCATTGTCGATCCAGCATTCAATACTTCCTATATCTTCCATTTAGCCTCAATCTAAGATCAACAGTGGCACTCAAGCATTGCTCTCACTATTGCAAACATTGTTATCAAGCATCTTCAATTGTATCTCTTTTTCTTTTCATTTAGTTTATACTTACTGACACTTAAAAATATGTTTTAATAGTGAGTGTACTGTGGGTCTGAATGTCCTTTGTGTTTTGTAGGTTGTAAGACCTTTTTGAGATATTGCTCTAAACATTTGACTATGTTATATGAATTGGTATTTATTAGATATGTGAGAAGTCATGGATCAGCAAGTTCCAACTTCCACCCTGGTCCCGTGTTAGATGCTGGTCGGTTGTCGTGTAAATATCTGATTACCTTGCTGCAGTAGGTGCAACGTGGATCACCTGTGTTCTTGCTTTGTAAGAGGCATCTGCACTGTCCAGTTGTGACAATGATGAAGGCCAGGTGGCCAACAACGTTTTGTCTTGAATTAAGATTTCTCACCATTGTGAGCGACCCTCCTCTGGCATGCGTCATTGGTCAATATAATAAGCGTGGTGGGTACTCCGCATGTGAGTTTATCTTTGAGTTTGAGTTATCGTTGGTCTAACACCAACTGATAAACTGGCTGGGTCCAGTCAGTAACTAAACCCAAGTCTGCTTCCAGTTTCTCAACAATCCATCATCCAACCTTCTGCTTGCTGTTAATACAGTCCTGAGAGGAATAAAGCTTTATGGGGAACACAGCTGAATTACATGTTTGACAGATTATTCCTATGCAGAGAGAAAGTTTAGAAAATATGCTCATATGAAGCTGATTTTGATGTTAAAGTTCAGGCAAAAAATGATAATGTTTTATAACCCAGGAATGATCCCTGCAGTTCATCAGAAGGCATTATTGGCTCTGTGGTTTCTGGCTCTGTCTGAATTATTCATTTTCATAAAAAAGTCCCGTAGCATTTAAGAGTTATTACAGATATGCATAAATTATCATATTGAATAATGATTCCAGTGTTCACATCTGGTGCATAATGATGGTGATTTTTAAAGATGTAAAACTATTTCTAGCGTATAAAATAAATCAATCAAACTGCAGAGTTCAGTTGTGCAGCATTTGTCAAACCAGACTTTGATGTGAATGAGTTATGAATGATGGAGGTTTGATCTGAAAGTGAAGTTTAGCTTATTTGCAAATAAGGTTAACACTAGGACCCCCCAGACGGGATGACAGAACGTTTCTATAATGCAAATACATCTGTTTAAAACTACAAGCCTTTCAGCCCACAACTTTTCCTAAATGTGTCTTTTGATGATCTCTGAAGCCTAGAAGGTAATAAAATAAAACACACAACATTTCTGAGCAAATAGACCGCAGCAACCATATTATACATTATTACCACAAAGTCATTTTTTGATCTCAATGTTTTTGAGATCAGAGTTGCCAGAGTTAGGACCACAGCTTCTGATTGGTCGACATGTTAGGACCACAGCCTCCGATCGGTCGACAAGTTAGGACCACAGCCTCCGATTGGTCGACATGTTAGGACCACAGCCTCCGATTGGTCGACAAGTTAGGACCACAGCCTCCGATTGGTCGACATGTTAGGACCACAGCCTCCGATTGCTCGACATGTTAGGACCACAGCCTCCGATTGCTCGACATGTTAGCACCACAGCCTCCGATTGGTCGACATGTTAGGACCACAGCCTCCGATTGCTCGACATGTTAGGACCACAGCCTCCGATTGCTCGACATGTTAGCACCACAGCCTCCGATTGGTCGACATGTTAGGACCACAGCCTCCGATTGCTCGACATGTTAGGACCACAGCCTCCGATTGCTCGACATGTTAGGACCACAGCCTCCGATTGGTCGACATGTTAGCACCACAGCCTCCGATTGGTCGACATGTTAGGACCACAGCCTCCGATTGGTCGACATGTTAGCACCACAGCCTCCGATTGCTCGACATGTTAGGACCACAGCCTCCGATTGCTCGACATGTTAGGACCACAGCCTCCGATTGGTCGACATGTTAGCACCACAGCCTCCGATTGCTCGACATGTTAGGACCACAGCCTCCGATTGGTCGACATGTTAGGACCATAACTGTTTTTCAACACCAAAAAATTGATGAATAAATAAAGTCTTTAAAAAAACACTGCAGTTAAAGGCTGGATGACAAAGCTCCTGAAAGGGATATGATCGCACCGGATAAACGGTTAGCTCAGCGAAACGTAAGTCTCTCGCATGCAACTTCTCAGAGATATTAAGTGTCATTTATTGTAGGCTTCAGATCAAAGTATGTCTTAAAGTAGACCAAAGTTATATATTAGTGTATGTTGTAACACTGTAAATTGGTACGAGTTGCTGATCCCACTTGGCGCTGTTGAGGCAACATGGGTATTATACGAATGACAAGTGAAACTGAGAGGACTTAAAACGTTCCATACTTCTTCTATCTCCCTCACTTGTTCTCCATTCCAAATAAGCTCTGCTTCAACATCTTCACACTGGCCCTTCCCATTCCTTTTCTCCTCTCACCGTTTCATCTGAAATCCTTGCACCTCAGCCCTCACCTCTCAACGCTTCTTTTCTCTCCCTTTCCTAGCTACTCCTAATTTTCCTCGTTTTCCCTCACCTCTCCTGCTCCTTCTTCCTTTCCTCTCCTCTTAACTCTTCATTTCTCCTCCCTGCCTCCCTCCAATTCATCCACTATCAGCTCTCTTTTGCTCAGCTTTCCTCTCCTGTCTCCTCTCTACCTCACTCCTCCTCCTCCTCCTCTTCCTCAACATCCCCCCTACTCCCCCTCTGCCAACTATCCACACAATGTTCCCATTGTTTCCACACTGCCACCAGAGAAAGCAGAGAAACAGGACTTATACTACCCAGAATGCGCACAAACCCTCACGAACACACACCATACACAGGCTTTCATTCTCCAACTGTCTCTTTAACATTATGGGCGAGTGCACACAAACCACGCACACCCTCACACTCACACATAGTCTCAAACATTTGCTGCGGAGCGGCGGGGCTCGGGACAAGGGCCGGATTGAGAGCTGGGTGTTGAGTCATGTGTGACTGCGGCCGCGACGGGCTGATTCACGGCTCGTCAGTGGATGATACCCCTCCGACCACTCAAGCACTTCCATCTCAGCTCACGGGGCCCCAAACTGACACACGTTCAGTCGTTAAATGTGACGACGAGGACTAAAATAAAATAGAAGGAGATTAGTGTTCTGAATCAGACCACATTTGACTGGAATAAAACATGAATTGACTCACAAACAAGACCAACTAGACCACAATTGACTTGATTTGAGAGAGAATGTGCCTTGTGCCTTGTTCATTTATTCAATACTCTAAAATGAAGAAACACTTTCAGACACTACTCGGGTCAATCTGCGTCGTTAATTGCTTCATTGCTTTCGCGCAATTAAAACGTGCCAGATCAAGGTCGGCTGGTGGGGCAACCGTAATAAATGCTGATATGCATTTTTGTAAATTAATACATATCGTAAGCTATTTCATTGAGTCGCCTCTCAGCGTAATTCTTGGAGTGAATCTGAGTTCCCACTGCATCCTGTCTGTCTGGGGCTTTTATTGTGAAAGGTCAAGATGGAATTGCCGTGCCAATTGTCAATGTCTCTGCAATAAATGTACTTTCCCAAATTAATAAGTACAAAGTACTTTGTGTTGTGATGCTCTGCTCACATTAAATAAATGCTTTTCCGGTCTGTCTGCCATTTTTCCTAAAGCGCAATGCATGATGGTACAGTGCCTGGTTAGTGACCATCATTGTCCACTTCTTTTCACGATGCATTGTGGGATACTTTCAGTCGGCTATACAGGGTATAATAATTCTCACTTTACATTCAGACTCACCATAGAGTCCACTATACAGGGAGCAGTGAGTCATTTCAGACACAGCCTACGCCACGTTTGACTCAGCATGATTTGAAGATAATTATAGAAATCCATCGAGAAACGGTACATAGAAACATAGAAACGGCAAATAAATTAAGAAGAAAACATATTTGAACTTGACAGCTACCATTAAAAAAGTTGTGCACTTCAAATGCTGGTACTAAGGAAGCCACACTGCCGGAGGTTGCATTGCATCACACCGCACACAGAAGCATTGAATACTGGGATGGACTCTGACAACATAAAGGTTTTATTCCCCAGGGAGAAGTTAACGTGCTACACACAGCTCCGTAGAGACAGGCTGAGTGGCTTTCACAGTGGCTTCTGGTTTGTCTGAAAGCAATATTTTATTTCTAGTTAACGGCCAGAATCATAAATAACATCTAAAAATGCCTTTTTAATTTGCCTATAAATTCTTCCAGGGATCATAGCTTGGGAAAGCCTAGTGACAACCGAAATCCAACTCCTGGGTTATTATCTGTGGGGCAGCAGTGTGTATAGCACACCCATTCATTTTGTAAATGTCCATCTAATAAGCTTCTTTGCTTAAAGGTCTTTCTGCTAAGATCTGTTCCACATGTTTCGGTAAAGCAGCTAAATGGCAGGAACAGGAAAGAAAAATATATATATATATATATATACAAGCATAACATTAATCCTTGAAAAGCCCTCAGCTCAGGTGTGAAGTGGTGTACATATAGCTTATGAACTGCATTTCTAACACACAAACACGCAATACAATCTGTAGTTCCACTTGAATCCAACAGGGAAACACTCGGATACAGAAAGATATTAATGCATTTACAGTTGTATTGGTTTAAATACGATAACCAAACATCTCCAGATATTAAGCAATGCCTGCCTCATGAGAGACAGCCTCTACCATGCGTGTTAGGTTTCTCTGTAGTTTATTGTTGGGTGTGTTCAGTCATCCTCTTATGAAATCACACTATTGGAGACAGATTCCACGGATGACATCACCCGCAGCTCAGATGCAATGTGGGATTGCGTCAGTGCGGTCTGCAGGGATTTCAGCGTTCTTTGAATTCATCGCTGAGTTCTCTGAAGTGATCGAATGATTATTGCTTCAATCTTCCATGCAAAGACTGTAAAACAATGACACGGCAGGGAAGTTGTGAAACACAGGGCGATCTGATCTGTATAGGCATTTGGAAAGTGACATACTGTATTCCTATTGTTTGGGCTCCATTTCAGCACGTTGCATTTTGAATCAACCAATGATTACAAGGTTTAAGTGCTGGACCTTCATTCCCATATTGAGTGACTTGTGGCCCTTTTAAACATAGAACAAAGCAGCAGCAGGAGAGTTGTTTCAAACACACAGACAAAGACAACCAAGGAGTTTCTATGGCCAAGCAGTGGAATGTTCTTGACCGGCCAAGCCAGCCACCTGACCTCAGTCCAACTGTACATGTGTCACTGAAGACCAGACTGAAGGCAGACAGCAAGCTTTTCTTTATTATACTTTGAAAACAATAGTTACCGAGTGCTTCAAAAAAGAAAACGGTTGAACCAGTCAACTTGCTGGTTACAGCCATGTCTGTCCGAAATCTCACCTCTTCCTCATTTTATCCTATCAGACATTTGTGGGAAATTGTCATAATTGGCAAATCAATTAGTGTTACACACACATTAGTGTGTAAAAATTGTGTTTTGTGAGGTCACAGCGACCTTGACCTTTGACCACCGAAATCTAATCAGTTCGTCATTGAGTCCAGTTGGACGTTCGTGCCAAATTTGAAAAAGGATTGCTCAAGGCGTTCCTGAGATATCACGAGAATGGGTCAACATCAGGCTACTTAACTAATATTCAATCATATGTGGCCTTCCTCTTCTAGGAAGAACGCACCAATTAAACAAAAATCCCAACTTCCACATCCGAAATTATTCTTTTGCGGTCTGCTGCTTTTATGACATGAGCAAACCGGTTTAATTCTCTCATCAGATGAACTGCAGCAGGGCTCACTTCAGTAGAGGAACACAGAGCAGTGTAATAGGGTTTTTACATAGAGGTAGTCTCACAGAGCCGTAAGCAGCTGCCAACAGTCGAGTCTGCGCTGGCACGGTGATAGTGCTTTGGTTCATTTATTTGCAGAACCTACTGTCGGAGTTTTAAGGAATATCTTTCAGATAAAAAATGATTTCCTCATTCTTGCAGATTTTGGTTCCTCTTTCTGTTTTTCCCATGACTAACCCTCATTGCCCTCACACACACACACACACACACACACACACACACACACACACACACACACACACACACACACACACACACACACAGCAAATAATTAAGACATGAGGGATGAAGAGTTCCAAGGAGGTTAATAATGTGATTCATGTCTCAACACTGTGACGTAAGGGCCACTGCATGTGTCTTTCACAAGTTGATGCGGTCCGGTGCCCTCCAGCACGAGCCTCTGAAATTGCACCATTGCGCCTTGTGCCCTCGAGATTTTGAGCGTCGCGGTCCGCCCGGATCGTGGCGTGACTAACAGCTGATTAGAACTGACCAATATCAACACCCTAACACTCTGACCAATATCCAACTGTCTAGCTTGCATGGGAATGCAAAATCTGTGTCTTTATCTGCTTCTCAGTATGTGACTGAGTGCAGGACATATTTTGTAATACAGTCCTCGTTCCGTCTCTGGGATTGCCAATGCATGCTGCCAAGATACAATGTGAGTCGCCTACATTTCACAGTGAGCACACTTTGTGGTAAACTTAGCTCTCTGGCAGCTCCCACTATGATGACAGCGCAGCAGTGTGTACAGTAAGCATGAGTGTGCGGGGGGGAATGGTTCTCGACAGGTACGCTGAGACCTTAGAAACAAACTTGTGTACGACTACTAGCCTGTGGGCAAGTAGGTATGTGCCTGCCTTTCTCTCATGGGGTCTCTGTTTGACTTTGTCTCATCATCTTTTTATATTTTTCCAGTGCTCGTCTCCATTTCCCCTGAGTCATCTGGATATGTTAAATACCCTGAAGGTAGCCTGGCGTCACTGGGCAGTGGCCGACGGAGTCTTGATACCGAGCACAAGGAACCCCGTAGCATCTGATTGAGGCGCACCGCTCTTTCAACTAACTCCAATGTAAACCCATCCGGGTCTTTATTAGACACTCAGAATAATGGACATGAACAGCGTTTAAACGTTTAAAAAGCAAGAACGTCCGCTGGTGGGTGGTAGTGCTAGTGCCGTTATGTCACATGGCGCTTTGTCACATAAAAAATAAATTAGGCTTAGGAAGTAAAACCACTCAGTCTTTTCCTAAACCTAACTGACGAATGACTAACGAGTCACGTGACTGACCTGAACAAATAAGACAGTGTTGACTTGTTGTTTCACATGGGACACGGACAGCGGTCTCATGGGTGAAAGTCCTGTGTTTGTTTGACCCTCCTTAAGCAGACTGTCACACACTCATTACTATGTCCATTGAGCCTCTAATAATGACACGGCTGGCTTCACATCAGAGTTAGATGCCTCTGTGTGTCGGTATCTAAAGAGCTGGGAGTGAGAATGGCTTTAAAAAGAGCTGCTTCTGCCCAACTGGCAAAATTTGAAAAGTAGGAATGAGACCACGTTGCTGCAGGGCTGTGAGACGAGCTTCCTGCAGGGCATTCAAAGATAAGACAACTTTTCAATTATCTTTCAGCGCTCACCCTTACTGGCCAGCAACTTGACTCTTTGGTCCATTCTCTAAGGATTATTGAAATGAAACAACCATGACAAGGTTGATTATTTTTGATGGGAATAGTCAACACCAGATGTAGCATGTGACAGGGGAGGTAAATAGTTAGAAAACCACTGGAGGACATGAATAACGATTACCATTAGGACTCCCAACATGTTATTGTCCCAAAATATAACCACATTATAAGATACCAATGTCAAAAAGGTCTACTGTCCTAAACTGCATTCTTCGGGTGTCACACAGTGGCAGTGACGGCTTCAAACTGACAAGTATGGCTTCCTGTGAAAACCGCAGTTTTAGCTGATAAAAGGAGGAAATAACAGAAGAGTTTGAAGAAAACATTTACAACTCCTTTTTAATAATCAGAAGCAGCAAATTTCTGATCTCTAGTACTTGGAAGCCACTCTGCTCACCCACAGAGACATATTTCATTAGGTACTTGACTGAGCGTCTCAGCACTATACACACATTAATGCAAGTATTTCACTTTTTAATCCACAACAATGTCTCTTTAGGAGTGGAGGCCACTACTATTAAGTTCATTCCAATGAGTTTGAAGCTATCTCGTTCACTTCTGTCCAATCTAAAGGGCCCAAATGTGGACCTCCCAATGTGAATTATTAAAAACAAAAACAGCCACGCATCCGTTGCACTGATCACCCAGAGCTATTGCATGAGTGGGACACACTCGGAAGTTCAAAGTCGTTTTTAGCTTTACTGTTCTTACTGTTTCTGAATGCAGCTGATGGACTGACCGCTGTGTGTTTCCCCAACAAGTCCCCATGTCCCCAAGACCCAAAAGCGTGATCAGGACCAGAACTTTGGGTGCAACCGCAAGTGTGATCGCTGTCTCAATGGTGATCAGCAGTTGAAGAAGAAGTGGCGGTCTGACCACAGAGTCACACACGAGCTGGAGGGGAAACTGACGAAGAAACATCTGCAACCTCCTTCCCACAAGTCCCATAAAAAAGGTGCTAAATGGTCTTAATAGATTAGAAGGCAATGGTTGCACTGAGAAGCTCCACAACAACATGTATAAGGATGCTCATCAAATCTTTGTAACTATTCTCTGGATCTTGAATATTCTTTGAGCTGTTGGAATTCTCATTCTCTCAAATCATTTCCTTGCTCACATGACCTTTCTGCCACAGTGGCTCAAAAACAATTGTGACTCTTGTTACCTGCATGAATGTGGAAACAATCTGGATGTTGGGAGAAAGAATGGGTGGAATGCAGGTCTGTGGACGAGGAGGGGGGGAGGGATCGTGCCTTTGGTAATCACAACACAGATGTTTTAAGGACCCTCTCTTTTTGACGGATGTCAGAGCTCATGCGGGGAAACATAAAACAGTCATCTTCAGGGGAGACGATAAGTCTCTGCGGGGGGGGGGTTATTTAGTTTGAACGAGAAGGGCAGATGTCAGAAGCATCAGCTTATCCCTTTTTTTAAAGCTTTTCAGCATCTCACAAGTTGCGGAACAACTTTCGGATGAGTGTGTTTTTGCAATCCTGTCAAATCTATCGACCGGGACTAATAGCTGCCTGTTACTAAGGGAACCATCCCGTCCCCATATTGGGAGGGCTGGTGTGTCATATCTAGGGTGACATAGTATGATTAACCACTGAGAGGTCTTTAGGAGGAGGACAGGAGCTTAACCTTTCTCATACCAAGACATTATCTCTTGCAGATTGCTCTGTATGCAAAGGCATTCATATCACAGAAACCTTTTTATTTTCATTTTTCTATCTGAAAGCTGTTCCAAACTGTTTTTCTGTGTAAATCTTTTCCTGTCATCTCCATCTTGTATCTTCTCATATGCATTATTTTATATTATACTATTAGGATATAGTTAAAAAGTTAATGTTTTTAGCTCATTTAATGGAAGCTTATTTGTCACGTGTCCAAAACCCATCCATCTAAAAGACGTGTGATGACCCCACATTCTCTAAATCGCACAAGATTTTCTTCTCTTTTCTTTTTTTCAACCAAGAATGACTAAATTGAGATCCGCAAGCAACAGAACTGGCCTCGGTTCAATAAAGAAATAGGTCAGGACACTAGAGTGCTGCAGCCCTATTTCTGAGCAAGTAATAATTATTCCTCATGTCCAAAGTGGAAAGGCCAAATTGTCTTATTTTTAGCATAAGGCGGGACATGCTGAAGACCCTTTGCTCTAGTGGCCTTATCTCACCTCCTGACTGTAGCTGTTGGACGTGTCACCGCCTGGTTTAGAGTCAGCATGCAGGAGATTCCTCAGAGGCTCGTACAGTAAGGTGAAAGTTAAAAAAGTTCCCATATTTCAACCAGGAAAGTATCACAAAGTATTAAGTCAACAAATGTGACTCATTGTGAAACATTATTTGGAGAATGTGGGTTCCATAATTAAAAACAGCTTCAAAGCCAATCTACAGAAGTGTAAATGGTTCTCACCCTCCACTTTACCATCAAAGACCCCCTGAGGTTTGTGGCGGCGGGTGGGAGGTAAACAGTCTTCTCACCATCTCTTGGGAATATACAAATAAACACACTAACGCGAACCATTTGAGCCTCACATCAGCCTTAATTGGGAAACATCAAAGGGCAAGGACAGCATGCAGGGAGCATATGGCTGCTTTAGTCAGTTAAGAAAAACGAATGAATTAGAAACATTGTTTCTTGGGTGCGTGTTGTAATGTAGACCACCAAATATATGGAGATAAAGCAAATGAAAGCACATGTAATGACCTAAATGTACAGAGACCTTCTCTTATCTTGCTACTAAACTCTGATGGAACTGGAGTGAAAAGGTCAAGGAGTCACCAAAAGTATTCAAAGCCGTCCTCTGAACGTGACAAATGAACACAAAGTGCATAGCAATCATTTGCGACTACGCATCATTTGCGACTACGTCGCTGGCCGAGTCATGATTCTGACCTGCTCTAAATGAAATGTCAAGAGTCGCACGAGAAGTTAAACAATCATCCTCTGGGGACACAGATACAGAGTTTCACAGCAGCCTGGCCAGCAGTTATTGAGATATTCTGCTTTGGGACAAAATGTTGGGACAGCTTCATCGACTATTACTTGTTGGGCAAAAAAAAAGTGTTAAAGATGCCGATCTTCAGTTAAGAGTCTAAGCTTTAGTGGCCTCTGAATATGCTTCATTATCCAGGATGCACAGCTTGGATTTCATTTCACACCCTGCACTCTGCAGCAATGCACATTCCTGTAAATGCTGCACTCTGCTGATAATCCTCTTCATATGTACCATTCATGTGAATGAATAAATACTATATGCATGATATTCTGTGACTCTACTCCTGCAAGGACAGCAGGAAGCACCCGGCCAGAGAAGGCAGGAATGATCATTAATGGTAAAAAATGATGTCTTGATATAATCACTGTCACTGCAGAAGAATGAGCACACAGCCACACACAATGGTCACCTCCATCCTGGTGGCAGGTGAGGCGGGTTAACGTTGCCTGTCTGCCTGAGAGTCAGACCTCCGGAAGACCTGATGTGGTTTTAGTGGCAGGACCGAAACCCTGAATCACGTTTTGCCATCTTTTGACAGAGTTCAGCGAGAAGTGAAGTCATGCAGTTCATGAAAGTGTCGTTGTGTTACGAGGCCAGAGCACAGCGCGGTGCATCGACTCCTGCCGGTGGTAGACAGCATCAAGGCGTATACTTTGGGAAGATGCCATCAGTCCGCTGCTGGCCTCTTCGTCATGTTTGAGCAATTACCTACACCTACATGTGCTGACACTGACAACCTAAGTAGTTCCTGTTTGAGGACTACTGGTGCTGGTTTATGGATCACTTTTTTTTTTAGGAGTGGGGTTACATTAAAGGGAGAGATGAAAACGTTCAATGAAGAAAACACAAAAGAAAATTCCAAACGCATGGAAAATCCACACAGATGTCCTAACTTTAACTCCCAACGCCCACTTGTTTTTTTCTATTTCTTGTTTTTTTATCCGCTCACTCCCTTCTACAAACATTGTTTAATAAAGGAGCTCAGCTCTGGCGCAACCAAGTCCCTCTTTCCAGCCGTGCGCACAACCGAGCGTCTCCCCGTCGATATAACGGTGCGCACGGCGCATTTTCAGTCATCTGCTAATGCCATCGAAGCCTTTTTTTATCTCAACCGATCGCTTTATAGCCGCGTCTACGTGGCAGGTATACTTTTGATTATGTAAAGATGCCCACACGTCCGTGCGTGCATGAGAAGACGCGCTTCAAGTGAGCCAGAGAAACAAAACAAAACGTTTATTTGCGAATTTATAAAGATTCGTTCAATGAGGATTATGCAGTGAAATACTTACTGTGTCTTCCTTTCCAATGTTCCTGGAGGTCCAACTCAAGTTTGATTTAGTGTTGCCTGAAATTCCTCCCCAACAGACAACTCCGAGAGAGACTGCGCAACTCTTGTGTCAAAGTCGCAGCGGTGCAATAAAAGACTCCAAATCCAAAATGCAGCCAGGTAACCCTTTCATTTTATGTCCGTGCAGAAAATACCTCTTCGGATGTGCTTTTTTGTTTGTTTTTTCCTCCGTCTATCCCTGTTTTTCCAACTTGTTTTATTGATTCGTTCCCAGATGAAGTCGCCTTGATGCTCTCGCTGCGTCTCCGTGCCTCTCTGCGCTGGCGCGGCGGGTCCGCCAAGCTCTCTCTCTCTCTCTCTCTCTCTCTCTCTCTCTCTCTCTCTCTCTCTCTCTCTCTCTCTCTCTCCACACACACCACAGGAGAGGACCTTTGTCTGCGCGTGACGTCACTCTCTCACACACATGCACACAAACATAGAGCAACAAATAATAATAAATGAAGAGTGGCATTGACATTTGCTGGACATCTTATTTTGCTCCTAGAAACCTTTTTTTCAAAAGATGTTACACAGCATTTCACTGCAAACTAATAATAAAAAACACCAGACGCTTTCCTGAAACTGGTGGATTTTTAAGTTTCCAACATAGAAGACAAGTGCATTTAGTCCACCCATTCACATTTCGTCCCACTCATCTTGTAGGAAATAAATGACATCTCATGATGTATATGCCCTCTTTCCCCGAGACATTTCTTTTAGCGTTTGCAGTCGAGAGTTGTTCTTTTTCCCCTCAGTACCTAATTGGAAACACATTTTTTTTCAGCAACTTGTTAAGAGAGAGACAGGAAGGGAGAGAGAGAGAGGGAGGGGTGGAGTGAAGCAGAGTAAAAAAAAAAAGAGAGAGCGACCCGACACTGAGGGACTCAAAGACGTATTGTATTCCTCACCAATTAACCCTCCACATAGCATACTGGAAATATTTCCTCCCGTCTGCTGGTGCTGGTGTCCAAGTGAAGCTTTGGAGCTTCTCGGGTTATGAGAACGTGTTCGGTGACAGCTATGTCTGCCAACTTTACACCATCTGCGAACACTTAGCGAGGTGTTTGTCGTAAAAACTAGTCGTCGCGGCTGAGGAATGAAATGAAGTGTCAAAGCCACGATATGTCCAACAGTAGAACATTTCCTCATTTGTCTCAATTAGTTGAATATGTTACGTTGAATGTTATTTAGGACCAATTTTCCAGGTGAGGCACAATAATGTTGCCTCTGTGTCCTCAAGACATCACCCAGACACCCACGAGCAGGCGCCATCTTATGAAGCTGGGATGAGACGACACAATATTTGCCCTTAAAAGGCCGATCGAGCATATATATGTGGAGGGGTCGAGCCCAAGGATTTACAGTAAGGGTTAGACGCGTAAAAAAACCAAACATTCCTCGCTTCCAGCTTCTAAATTTCGAAGATTCTTTGTCTTGTGCGATACAAAACTGAATATCTTTAGGTTTTTTGAGTGTTGGTCGGACAAAACAAGATATTTGATGAGGGCATTAGGATATTGTGACAGGTAATTTGACTATTTTCTGACATTTATTAGACTAAACGATAAATTTACTAAACAAAAAAGAGATCGTTGAAGCCTTGAGACGAACTGACTGAAAGCCTAGCATGTCTGATTATTATTTCCGGATCCAAACCAATCGAACACGGGATTCAAATAGTGGTCACATGCTTTTTGGGCCCAACCATCCACCTTGTTGACTCCACTAAGAGGTTTAGCCAACCCTTTGCAACCCCCTTGTCAGGTTAATGTGAACTTAGGTTCTTTAAGGCATTTGAAAACAACCAATAATCTCGTAATCGAGTCTACGCTTCAAACTATGATGCTCTAGGTACCCCTCTAGCGTCACGGACGGCGTGTCAAGTTTCTGCTCGTACATGCATTAAAAAAAGAAATTCCATGTTCACAGGAAACGTTTCTGTTTGTTACAGTACATACAGACTCTTTTCAAAGTCAATTTCCAATGTAGGTTTTATTACACAACAAAATGACAGTTAGATTTAGGAAAAGATCATTTGTTACGCAAAACAAGTACGCTTGTCACAGAACTGGTGCAAGTTAAGTATGACGTTATGTAACAGAAGTAAGGTCAAATGTTTTATTATTACGTTGACTTGGTTTCACACGGGACACAAACAGCGGTCACCTGGATGAAAGTCCTGTGTTTGTTTGACCCGTCCATCATACACAGTCTTTCTCTCTCTTCATACTACATCAGTTGGTCTGATGGGTTTACATTGTAGTTAGTTGAAAGCCTGCTGCGTCTCATACAGACACTAAAGGGACCCTCAGTAGCTCGGTATCAGAGGCCTCCGGGGCACTGACCAAGCGGCGAGTTGACATGTAAAGTGACCATGACAAAGGTTGCGCCTTATGGGGAATCTAAAAATCACTCACATCTCTATTACAACCAGTGGCGGCTGGCGGAACATGTTCTAGGTAGGGCCATCCAATCAATTTCAGCAAACATCCAAGTATGATTTAATGCAAACAAATTAAGGTATCAAACACGCATTACTACTTTGCAGTTAAATATTTAACATTTATTCCAACACGAAAAAAAGCAGTAAATAACACTTTGACAAACATGTCAGGACGTCTTATTAATGTCACCCTCACAGGGAATTCACTATAATAAACATCGAACAAAAAGTTCGGAAATCTGTGTTTGGTAGATTATTTCTCTGTTGTAACAATGCTTCCTGGCAATAAATCTTATACCGTTGGAAAGCCTGTTTAGTTCCCTTTTCAACGGTGCCCCATTTGTAAGGAACATGCATTTGTGGGATGAGCAGCACAGCTGAGTATGTGGGTTGCGCCCATGAAAAATGTGCCAAATCTTCTCTGCCGATGCCAAACAGCTTATTCTGCTGTTGACTCTTGTTTGGTGGATTGTTTTTTTAACACTCAATGGCTGAAGGAGGAGAAACGGATTTGTGAGTTGGGATTTAACCGTGGGATTAAACTCTTTGTCAACAAAGAAAGGAGGATGGAGTTTGTCTTTAAGTGAACAGCATTTGGTAAGTCAACTGCGTTTGTTTTTTTACATCTAATATCTGAATGGCCCTTGAGTGTGTAGCAGAATGCGTGTTGCTGCAGGTCTGCTGGATTGATTTGTTGCTCTGTTGTCATATGAATATATGTGACTGGTTCTTGTGAGTTTGTTGTTGTCATTGTGTTAATTATATAGATTTGGACTAATTACGCAGCGTACCGTCATGCGCGGAGTTATTGTTTGTTAACTGTAAATTTCCCCACTGCGGGACTAATAAAGGATTATCTTATTTTATCTTATCTTAAGCTAGTTTAGCGTAGCCTCCCAGAACACACACGGTGCCTCAGCTGTCTATTGTTGTGGTTCTTTTTGTTCCGGGTTCAGAGGTCACAGCCTGTTGTCTCCTACGTGAGCGTAGTCCACCGAAAAAACATTAAAATTCCCACAATTTAAGCTTCTGCATTTTCCAAATGCACTAGTATTATTCAAACGTATTGTTCGGTCCTTAAGCCTCGTACCGAACGGTTTAATACGAATACGTGATGTTACACCCCTAGAAACAAATAACTGTAGCTGTGGCGCCATCATGGGGTTATTAGGTGGTGTTACAACTGCAGGACAGCACTGAAGGCCCAGGTATACAATGAACGGCCCGCCACTGATATATATATATATATATATCATATAATAATATTCAGTATAATATAAAACACACACATACACATATATATAGATATATACAGTATATATCTATATATATATAATATAATAGAACATGTGTATTTATTGAGATGCCCCTATGGACCTTGTTATAGGAGGTAAAGATCAGGAGAAGTAAACATGAAGTGTAATTATGAATACTGATGTTAAATTAAGCTATGATGAGTTTTAACTGTTCATTAACCATCTCAATTAAATGTTGATGCCTCCATGGCCAAGTTAAGCAGATGAGACTGAGGACAACTATGTGGAAGAAAAGATGTTCACTTTGCCTAATATGTATCTCCATGTGTGCCCTGGTGTTCTCATGTCTCCTTACCTCCTCCTCCCTCACTCCCTACCCTGGTGTTCTCATGTCTCCTTACCTCCTCATCCCTCACTCCCTAACTGTCCATGCTGGGCGTTCGCCTGTAGAGACTTCTCCTGACGAGGACGCGCAAGCTCGGTGCCAAACGACTTTGCCCCGAGCTGAATCTATTTGAGGATGCTGATTGGCTAAATGTCACTCATTTATATTTTTAATCAGCAATTGGCTAAACTGCTTCATAGACCCGCCTCCTGTGGGCCAGTTCTCATTGGCCCCAGAGCTGAGACATGCAGACAGGCGGAGAGGACGAGCAGGAAAAGCATATATTTTGCGCAGATATCATATTTTACACATATTACTGGGTGATTCCATATTTCAAAAACACAAATATTGACAATTTGTATAATTTATTATTATTATTATTATTGTTTTGTTTTGTGGCTCAAGGTGGGGCCACGCCCCATGGCCCTCTATTCACCAGCCGCCACTGATTACAACCATAGAATTTATCCAGACTTCAGTATCTGGTTTCTCTGCCACCCACACTGATATTCATAGGGGCTGATTCCCATACAACCTTGTGGTTCGTCTTCTCTTGTGGAGGCGGGCAGACTCCAAAACGGGACAGGAATGAGAGGAACCACACAGAAAACCAGCAATGGGGAAATCTGTTTGCTTTGAGTTTGTCCAAAATACTTGCACGACCGCCATGATGCATTTGTGCTCTTGTTGTGATAGAAGCTCCTCTAGTTCACAGGAGTCTGACAGACCAAATTTAAACCGTGGTGTCCCACAATGGAAAGCAAACATCTACCAGTTGGCCAAAGGAGAATCCCACCTACTGTATGAAGGGGGAGACTGAGGCGTACATGGCCGCTGGCAGACGGCTGTTTGTTTGTATATATGCTGTTTATATATAATGATCTACTTTGAAGATCTTATAGCGTGACTTCAACCAAAACATACTTTTAAGCAACCACTTTCCAGGCACAGCCACTTACCATATTAGACATTACTGCATCACCTTTTTGATGTAATCTCTCTGCCATGTGCGTCTCCTGTTGCCTTTTTCATGTCACTATGATGCACAAAGTGTACGTTGTAGAATTGTTTTGACACAAGCACGAGACTTTTGTCTTCATGTCTTGTCACTCGTGCCCAGTCAAAATATCTGTGCGGGAGGGTAAAAGCTCAGAGGGTTATCGGCAAGGTCCTTGCACGTGGTTCCCGTCACTGTTTTTTCAGCCTTGGTGAGGTTTGGACCGTATCTTTTATTGTAACTGAGCTAGGATTGGGTCAATACTATGCTGTGTAGGTCAATTGTGGCGACACTGGAGCCAATTAGACAAACTAGAAGACACGGCATCAGTGGTTCTACTCAATCTCCAGGCACAACACTTACTTGACACAGCCTACTGTTTGCTAACTGGCCACTGGGCAGGTGGACCATCCCAAAACATTTTTGAAAGTTTTTACCTGTGCTCCGGCCCTTTCTGTCTCGTTATGCCCATTCAAGTTAGCGTAGGGCTGAACCGTGCACATTTGGAATCAACCCTCACCCATGATTGGCTGTGGTTTCAGAGCCTGCAGAGGACACGCCCCCCAGCATTTCTAAGCAGAGATTTCTTTTAACGATTTTGAAACCTAATTTCATATACTACCAATTTTTCAATCATTCTGGGTGATTAATAACACATTTCTTTTTGTGGTGTGACAAACTCAGAAAACATTTATTTTTGCTTCACCAGGTAGTTTAAGTGAGCACAATCCACAAGTGTTGTTTTTAATGGGTCACACCCCCAGGCTTGTGCTCCATCTGGTACCATTTACTGAAGTGTTTGTAGTAAACAAACCAACCTAATTGTAGGAAGGGAAGGGAAGACCAGAGACTACAACACTGTGTATTTCTAGGTTGTATTCTGATCACTTTTTCCTGTTTTTTACATGCATCTAACCATCAAATGATATGCAGTAAAAATAAATAGTGCTATAGAAACGCTTGATAAAACATTTGTATGTTAATAAGGAGTCTGTTAAGGGAAATTCACGTTCACATTTGTCCAGTTGCTCTTTGATGACGATGTTATATAATAAGAAAGAAAACATTTTCAAAATCAATTTGGAAACAGTTTAAAAAAAAAATTAAAAACTAGTAAATATTCTGCCTGGGGGTTTTGTCTACACCCTAACTACCTGCAAGGTTGTTTAAGGTAGTTTTTTAAAGATATTTTACATGGAAAGGCTAAAAAAAAAATGCTAGCAGTTTCGACCAAATACCTGCAAAACGAATGATATTTCGATCCGACGTACTGTTTAGTGCTAATTAGTACATTAGCATGCTAACATGCTAAACTAATATTCTACCCGCTTCACATCAGCATCATGTTAGTATTGTGAGCATGTTAGCATGCTTGCATTAGCATTGAGCTAAGTACAGCCTCACAGAGCCACTCGAGTGGCCAGTCTGTTTTATTAAATATGCCAAATAAAAAAAAAAAATATGGTAATTTGGCAGAGCTGTTCAACACTGTAAGCCGCTGGGAGAGAAATGTTGTATTTGCCTGGAGCAAACTCCATCTCTATGTGACATTTAGTCATGTAGATAAGGGAGGCTTGAAGCTTTGAATTTGTGTATTTAAGCAAACAAAGGACCTCTTCTTGAGCACGGACTGCAGTGCCACAACCCCAGCTCTGTCTCTTAATACAAAACTCCTTTTAGATCTTTCAACGTTTTCAAAGCAGGTAAGGATCAGCCCGACAGACAATCGCCACCATGTCAGTGGTGAGAGAGGATCAGACGATCGGAGATTTGAATTTGTTAGAGGTTTTAAACGCTAGAGAGAAGGGAGAGGGAGGCACAGGGCTTTTTCGAAAGCACAGCTCAATTTCAGCAGTGGAGCCAGAGAGTGAAAGGGGCCGAGGGGTTAGGTCGGGTGAGATAGAGGAAATGGAAGAAAAGAGTAGAAAGGGGGGTGGGGAGAAAAGGCTACATAAACAGCCTGGGGGTAGGGAGACGAATTACATCACAAAATAAACAAAACTCTGAGCGAGGTGCGTGAAAAGAGGTGATTATGAGATCTTGATGTAGATATAAGCTTGGATACGAAAAAACAAAACCTCCATATGAATGCAACACGACAATAATGAGAAAGAAAGCAACGGACCAAAATTAACTCCGGTCTATTGCTCAATGCGCAGTTTCCGCAGAACTTTATTGTTCTTCATTCATTTTGGTGCTAAGCAACAAAATGGATAGTTTACAAGTGTTGACAGAGAGGACTTCCTGTCCATAGGAGGAGACTTTGCCCCTTTTTATTGATGAATAAAAGTATATCGAAAATATTTGAAACCCCTTTTTGCCAAATGTAGTAAACCTCTCTGAACTTCCACCTTTCCTCTCCTCTTCCTCACGTTGCTCCTCTGGCTCAGAGACGTGTTTGTCACTGTTACTATCCGACGGTCTCAGATTACGCGGACCAGACACAGTAAGACTGACTGTGTCACAGTGTGAGCGTGTGTTCCAGTCAGCATCTCTCTCAGTTGTTGTCAGAGCGGGGGAGACCTATGAGATGGAGATGACAGATTAGCCACGGTGACCTCCTTTGTCTCAGCTGGTGACGCAGGCTAATGGGCTTCTAGTGATGAAGGACTCTTGTGTACTGGTTTACAGCCTGCCCTGCAATCACTGGGTCTTAAAAGGACACGGTGTTGACATCATTGCCAGGCTGTCATTGTAAAAGAAAGGAATTTCGCAATGTCCGGTTGAGTTGAATCAGATTCAAATATAATGTTAATGTAGCCAAGACTTATGTTGCGCCTATTATAATAGTAATAAAATAATAACAGGGCTCCGTAGTCTGCACCAAAATGGCAACAACTTTATTTATTTTTCACACACGTGCGTAGAACCTTTTTTTTTCTCTTCCTCTCCTTCCGTTTTAGCCTTCACAATAAAAGCCCCAGACACATACACTGGAACACTGTTTCCTAGAGAGCTCTTAAGGTAACTCATAGCCTTCACTTAGCCACTCAACATAACAGCTGACATTAAGATGTTTAGCTTTTCACTGTCCAACAGCAACGGAATCCAACGGCCCCTTTTCACAGCGTGATGCTATGTGAGGATCATTTATATCATTTGTTAACATACAATCTATATGCAGTCCTCAAAGCCGCCGGTCTCCGGTCAATCATTTTACCTCGCCGATCACCGAAACACACTTCATTCGAAGGCGACGGAACCAAAATAAATCTTGTCAAAGCCGTCTTGGTTCATCTTTCCACTGTTTCAGCAATCACAAACTCTGGTTTGAGAGTTTGAAAGAGACTCAATGGAGCTCATGGTTACAAAGTGGGAAGTCGTGTACATGATGTGGTCGGCGTTGAAGTGGTTCAAGTCGCGAGAACATCGCCGCAACATGGACGCTGCCGTCAACGTCCACGCTGCTTACAATGTAGCGAGCTAGCGAGCGTGTAACGTCATGTGGGAAATACAAAAGGCACGATGACAGAGGAAAAAAGATGAGGTCATTGAGGAATATCAATATTTTACTCACACCTATTATAAGATTACAAAGAAAAACGGTCTACTGCTGGTTCTATAAAGGTCTACCGCTGGTTCTATAAAGGTCTACTTCTGGATCTATAAAGGTCTACCGCTGGTTCTATAAAGGTCTACTTCTGGTTCTATAAAGGTCTACCGCTGGTTCTATAAAGGTCTACCGCTGGTTCTATAAAGGTCTACTTCTGGTTCTATAAAGGTCTACCGCTGGTTCTATAAAGGTCTACCGCTGGTTCTATAAAGGTCTACCGCTGGTTCTATAAAGGTCTACCGCTGGTTCTATAAAGGTCTACCGCTGGTTCTATAAAGGTCTACTTCTGGTTCTATAAAGGTCTACCGCTGGTTCTATAAAGGTCTACTTCTGGTTCTATAAAGGTCTACCGCTGGTTCTATAAAGGTCTACCGCTGGTTCTATAAAGGTCTACTTCTGGTTCTATAAAGGTCTACCGCTGGTTCTATAAAGGTCTACTGCTGGTTCATTGCCAACGGGAAAGGAGTCTAATGCTTATTTTTAGCGGGTTTTCCCTGTGTTTAAAGAAACCACGCACACATGCGCAGACTTTGAGGCCCTAATCCATCACGTGTGTAACTTGTGTACACACACACACACACACTCAAATTAATGCTGTCATGCAACCAGGTAAGCAAACACACAGTCACACAGTCACTCACACAGAAAAAAAGAGGCAATCAGGCAAGTAAGTACGTACGTAAATGCACACACACACACACACACACACAGGACTCTTATGTGACAGCTGTTTGTTATTGAGTCTGTGAGGTCAGTGAGGTCTGGTGTTTGTAGTGGCTCAGACTCCCAGTGTGGCATCAGGGTCTCTGTGTGTGTGTGTGTGTGATTGTCCCCGGTAACGTAGTTGAATTTGAAACTGTATCTTTTTCTTCTTCCTTGAACTTGCATCAGCACAACGTCAGCAGTTTCCGGCCTTTTTTTTAGGAATAGTTTTGGGAAGTGCTCTTCTTACCTTTAGCCTTTCTCAGAGTGTTATCCATCTGTGAACTCTCTGCGAGAAAGTGAGGAAGCTAATTTCCCAAACAAATTACAAACCACCTCTAATTAGTGATGAAGTGTGCAGTAATGTGACAACATGCTGTCAGTTAAGACATGGTTGTCTATTAGCTATATGCTTGGATGCTCCTGTGAAGTGGAAATGCTCAGCAGTCATCCACACTGTTGCACAGCTCACAGGGTTCTTACTGCCTCCAGTACATTACATTGTGCTGTCGCAGAAACTTCTCTTTCAAACCTGTCTCTGACCTCTGATGCCGATCGGGGCCCGACTCAGTTGGTGCATTTGGATTTTTTTGTACGTACCTAGTAATTCAAAGCAGGTCGTGACTGAGCTAGGATGCTAATGTAGCCCCCCCACCGGAGCAGTGCAGCATGAAAAAGCCATTACAGCTGACAGAAAGGCCTTTTATTTGGAGAACTAAGCTCAGCTTCACATCAGGAACCAATTACTTTCAACTGCTTTCCTAAAAAAAAAAGCAGCTGAAGAACCCCCCCCCCCCCCGCTTCTCCCTCCATCCCCTCCAAAGCCAGCACCTTCCTCTCTTCCTTTATTCCTCCCTCTCTTTCTCATTCTCCCGCTCGCTGGCAGCTCACTCTTCAGCTAACCCTCCTTTTCCTTCCTGCCTCGCTCTCTATCTGGTTTCACTCTTCTCTCCTCCACCCTTTCCTGCCTACTAACCTTACTTTCAGATGGTCTCTCTCTAACTTTTTTTAGAGAGAATTCTTCACAGAATTTCTCTCTCTCATAACCTTTTCTTGCCCCGGTGCCCGGCTCTTTCTGCACCACACTTATGTTTCTCTTTCCAGCCCCGTCCCTTGTTAGCATCCCTCCACCCCCCTCCAACCTCAAACTCTTGCTGCCTCTGCCTTTCACCTAGGTCCCTTTGTCTCCCCTTTATCCTTTCTCTCTCTCCTTACAGTTACACTCCAAACTATGGAGACGTTAACAAAAAAATCCCAAATAACACTTTAAAGTCCCAGTGGAGCGGAAGTAAGAGCATTTTCTACGCTGTGTAAATGGAATATTTGAGCTGTTATAGGAAGGTTTTCAATCAAATCTTTCGCATTTGATTGGACCGCTAAAACGTGGGCGGGCTTAGAGTTTAGTGCGATACGGAGCTAGAGGACTGTTGGCTCCACACACACACACACACGCACACACACACACTTCTGTTAATGTGGCTCTGTATCACTGCAGGACATGCAGATGAAATCGGCAAAGTTTCAATTGAATGAATGAGAACTCAGCTACATTGATTTGGAAATAAGTTAATAAATACGTTTTTGCCCGCGGATATCCAAGCACACGTCTCTTCCTGTCTCTCTCCATACTGCTTTGTCAGCTGTTTAGAGCCACAAACAGTCTGGTTTTATATGACCAGTGTCGCTAGCTAGTCGCCCAAAACGTATCATTTGATTGGACGATCAAACATTTGAATCCGTTTTACACAAGAGAAAATGTAAAAATACTCCAACACTGACTATTTGAGAGATAAATAAACTACTAACATAGAGACACATGATTTAAAATTAGGAAAATGTATTGTTTTATTTCACTGAGTCTTCAGTAAATCAGTAACTACGCCTGCAGCAGAGAAGAGATGTTCATCTCAAATAGGCAAATAAGGACATATAACAGAAATATACAATGAAATGTGGTCGTCAGTCTATAACAGTCACGATAGAAGGCATCATGAACGTTGGCAAAGAAGACACTCTGTACTTTTTGACAATGTGGCACTATGATTCACCATGCATTGCACAATGTGACATGTCGGAAAATGAGCCACGCAGCGTCACACAGATTCATGCAAGAACAACTCTAGTGAACGGATTTGTTTCTAGTGGAACGTAAGAGTGATTCAGAAGATGTGCACCTCCTCGTGAACAGGTGGCATTCATCAAGTTAAAAAGAGCGTTTCTCGTGAAGCCTGTGCAGTTAAGAGAGCTCGGTGAATCCGACTTTGAGCACTCGTACACGCAAACACGATCACAGCTATCCTGCTGCGTGGAGTGTAAGAATGTGAGCTTAGTGTTTACTGAGGCAGTAGAAATTACAACCGATAAGTAAATACTGTAAAACTAAAAAGTAAAGGAATCCATGATTGTGTAATTCAATGGGTATTGGCACAAAGGATTTTGGTTCACATTTCACCTGTCTGCTAAACTGAATTAGTCGGGGATTTCATTGAAACTAAGTTTGCATCGTAAAATCACAGGTTTACATATTGAAACATATTGAATCTCGTCCCACAGGCATGCATGCGGTCGGCGTTTCAGTAACTGAGAATACGCATGCAGCCACACACACACACACACACACACACTGAGCGGTGCCACGTCTGCGGTTCAAAGCCCAGTGGTGTGGTACCATGTAAACACACCACTCAGTGGCATGGTTGTGGTAACCCTCACACACTCTCTCCCTCCCTCTGTTTCTCTTCCTCTCCTCTCTCTGTCTTTCTGTTTTTGTCGTTTTTTTCCCACTTTTCTTCATTCCTGCTCTGCTTCCCTCTCTCTATCTCACGCTGTCTCCTTCTGCTTCCTGTATCTCTGCGTCCGCTTCTTCCTTGCAAGCGATCGTAGCTGCACATGTCAATTTGATTTTGCAGATCTCCGTCAACATCCAAGTCGGCGCTGTATTCGCTTTGTTGTCTAGCTCTTTAAACCCGAGGCCTTTTTTGTGGCTTCTGCTCGAAAATACTATACCCATACTCAAAGGGCCTTACTCTCTAACTACAAGGTCTATTTGAATAATTTCAAAGGATTATTAACACTGAGAAGGGTTTTCTCATATGAATTGTGTAAATAATGTGTATATGTTACTGGTTAATAGCTGATGAAGATGGAACACAGCTCCACTTTGAAAATGTCAGGTTCGTATGGTGAAAAAGCACTATTATTCATAATACTATATTAAATGAGGCTCAGTAAAGCCTAAAAACCACCCACCATCATAGCAAACGATGGCAGTAGTCATACACAAAATAATTGGAGTGAATAGAGTGAAGTAGGCCAGAGTTAGAGACATAAACGTACGAGAGGTCGTCATGTGAGAAACAGCCTCTCCAGCTGTTCCATTGTACTTTTATAACCTGAATAACGATATATTTAACTTCCTTTATCCTTGTACATGCACAATCTATCACATACAGCAGTTTGGAATCATTTTGGAGAGCTAGAACCCTCTCCAAAGCCTCTTGGGGCCGCCGACTCACGGCAGAATGCGCCATAGCGGGTGTTTGAGTGGCCTTTGTACAGCCTCTGGTTGGTTGATTTCTTCGTATGACGTCTCTATGCTACGTGTCTGGATCTGGCCAATGGAGTGGTGCAACGGAATTTCCAGGACGTCTTTAGTTTTCCGGAAAATGCCGATTTAAGCCGGTGGACCGGTGCGTAAACGCCCGAGTGTACCTAATGTGAAACATGGTCCCCCGGGCTTATTTGACCCCCCCCCCCCTTCGTTCAGGGAAAACTTTATTAGACTTTAAACGGATGGCAAAAGGCGATTCAGTGGTCAGAATGGAATAATGACGACTTCTTTTGTCATTTTTCTTCAGCGGTGTGACTGGCTGCTCGGGGTGCTCTTCCCCGGGTAACGTTTGAAGTGTTTACCGGAGAGTAAATCCGAAATGTACATTCGAAGCCGGGTCGGAAGCTAATGTTGCTAAGTATGTAGCTTTAGCTTGGAAGCTAAAGGAATGTCTTTCGGTGGACTTTTTCGGCTGCGTATCTCGGGAAAATGAACGCGAAAAAGTGACGATATTTAGCACGAGGCTCTGAAGGTTCTGTTAGATCATTGTTTTTTCAGTGTGTAAAATGCTGCTTAAAGGAATAAATTCTGACGTGGCGAATATCTAACGCGAATATCTAGCCGCTGTCAAGGCTTTCTGACAGAAAGGGTTAAGTTTAACCCAAGCCATGATCTCTTCCTAACCTTTTTTTTTGCAACCCATGAACGTCCATATTTGGCTGGCAGAGGAGTGACATAGAGACACTGTATAGGGTAGCGACCTGTCAATCACAAAGTAGCCCCGCCCTAAAACATACTCTGCTTCATAGTCTGTTTGACTCTAAATGGACCATAATGTACTAAATGAACATCATGCTGTATTGAAGAAGACTTGAAACTAGAGATTGAGACCATAAACTCATGTTTACAATGTTTACTGAGGTAATAAATCAAGAGAGAAGTAGTCATTTTCTCATAGACTCTGTTGGTTTAATCCACACACACACACACACACACACACACACACACACACACACACACACACACACACACACACACACACACAGAGACACACACACACACACACACCTCTGTACAGAAGTAGCAGCCATTGCTCCACAAAAAGCCATAATTGAAAGTGTATCTCCTCATTATCATCAAATTCGCTGACATCAACTTTTTCATAGTAAACCGTAAACGCTGACTTCAGTGGCCTCCATGTTGACTTCTGTATGACAGCATGCTGTGTGTGACGTCTTTTCGTCAGCGTTCTTTCACTGTCTGTTTAGGACTGTGACCAGTTCACACTGGAATCTGATATCTGCCACATTTAAATGTAATGTGAACAGCCAAACTAAATCAATATGAAATCTGGGCAATGAATCCAAACTGAGCTTTAATCTCTGTAAAGTGCCTACAAGGTTGTCTTAGATTTTATATTCTACATAATACATAGATTATATATTATTATTTTGTATATATTTAGAATCCAGTGGATTTGGAGCTTAAGAACACTTCTTGCAGACGTGTCATATCCTTAAAGCCTTCAGTGAGAGCGTTTCTTTATATATCAATGCTAACTGTTACATAACCCTACAGGTAACAGTTAGCATTCCCTCAGGCTAAGTCAACATAAACCTTTACAGACAAAATGTATCAAAACGATATGAAATGTTATGCAAGATGTATGACATGAGATAGTTGATGTAATTTAAGAAATAAGAGATCAAATGGAGATTAGATGTGTGATGAGATATGTAAGAAATATTGAATGAAAAATAAGATAAAGGGAGATTGAAATTGACAAAAGAATTTGAGGTAAAATATAGATGAGATAATACATGGAAAATAAATCAGATGACATATAGATTAGATGAGAGATGATGTGAAATATGAACAAAATGTATCATAATAACTCTTCAATTCCACTGTACCTTTAATTTAAATGGCAGAAACAATATGGTAGAGCTCCAGTGAGGAAACATTGTATCACTCTCTGTGTTGCTAATAATGATGATATTGAATGTAACACACAGACAGACAGGTGTGTGTGTGTTGTGGTCCTGGACTTTTGGGGGGTTGCCTTAACATATGGCTGACACATGAGGGGTCATGTCTGTAACTCTGTGTGACAATCTTTGTGGCATGTTAGGAATGTGTGATAGAGCACACACACACACACACACACACACACACACACACACACACACACACACAGAGAAGCTGTTGTGCTTTTACATCAAAGTGGTGACATTTAGCACCCGACTTCAATAAGAGGTCAACCACAGCAGATCACCCACCGCCAAAGCAGCGATGAGAATATCACTCAGTCTTCTGTGTGTGTGTGTGTGTGTGTGTGTGTGTGAGAGAGAGAGAGAGAGAGAAAGGGAGAGTTTGAATGAAAGAGAGGAACAGAGAGAGCGTATGTCTCAGTGTTTGTGTCACGGGGTCATGTGAGCCTGTTGGCCCCTTCTTTCAATGAGTTGTCCCGACACACTTTGAGGCCTCACCTGCTGCCCCGTTCACCCACACACAGACTCAGGCTACATCCACACCAATACATCATCAGACACACAGACTCAGGCTACATCCACACCAATACATCATCAGACACACAGACTCAGGCTACATCCACACCAATACATCATCAGACATCAGTCACGACGTGTCCTTTTCTTGATTCGTAAGGCCACTATTTCCCCAAGAAAACCTTGACTACCAGTGGTTAATTCAACATGGGAGGTGTTGGGACCCTTTTTCAATGCTAGATACTGTCGTGCAGTTAAGTGCTGCATTTTATAAGCAGTAGTAGTAGTAGTAGCATTCTGCCATTGGCTTTACAATGACCTGGCTGAGGAGATAAGGAAACAGTAATCTCTTTTAAATGTTTTATTTTATTATTGGTGTTCATCATTTATTTTTAGTTAAGTGTATTTCTTAACTCTTACCGTATTGATTGGTTTCATTGTTTCATCTATTATACTGTTTTATCAGGATGTAAATGTGACCTTAGTTTGTCTTTCTTATGTTGTGCCTCACTGTGGAGCTTGTATTTGTTTTATTGTCTCGCCTTTGCTTTGCTTTGTCTGTCGAAGCCCTTTGCCAACTCTGTTTTTAAAAAGGTGCTATATAAATGAAGTTATTGTTATTTGATGTCATTGGAGCAATTAGCGACTATTCTGGTGCCCAGCCGTGTTAGGTGCAGCGGCATGCGCAGAGTACGGCAATGACCACTTGAGGACGGAGATTACATCTGAAATGGTGCTAACGATGTGGGAGCAGCTAAGGAGAAGGATCGCTGACGGCAAAGACTCGCAGCGTCCCGTCATTTCATTTGTATGAGGCCACACCTCGTATTCTCAAACAGTGAAGGTACAGCACAGAACATGTCACAGCAATGGAATGCAGCAGGAAGAAATTCTGCAATACGAACAGATCGTTCATTGGAAATGAATAATCCAGGATTGGCAAGTCACCCATCGTGTTCCTCCGCTATGTCATGCCTTTTTGGAAGTCAACGGTCTATAACTAGAGTTTAGATTGTTTGCACAGTTGTTATATCGGGCTGTCTGTCGGGTATCTTGTTCTGCATGAGACGTTCTGGTTCAAATAAGTCTTCTAAGTCCTCAGTGGTTTTTAAACCCCATTTAAAAAGGGGCTACTCAAGCAGTTATTGATGATACTTCCAGAAAGTTAAGGGATTTGTGAGGCTGATGAAAAAACCTCAACAGCACAACTTCTCTGTGTACTTTTTTACGCATTTCAAGCTTTTAGGCAACAACGCTACGGTGACAGCTGCGGTTGGGTTTAGGAACAACATCATTGTTGGTGCAAAACTAAGTTTGTAAACCATCTAACAGTAAAACAAATGTCACTAATGTAACTTCAGAAAACAAGAAAAAAAAAAACTATTATTATATATATATATATATATATATAGTAGTGGTTTATATCTATATATATATATATATATATATCTATATCTATATATATATATATCTATATACACACATATATATATCTATATCTATATATATATATATCTATATACACACATATATATATCTATATACACACATATATATATATAGATATATATATATATATATATATATATATATATATATATATATATATATATATATATATATCTATATATATATATATATCTATATACACACATATATATATCTATATCTATATATATATATATATCTATATACACACATATATATATCTATATACACACATATATATATCTATATATATATAGATATATATATATATATATATATATATATATATATATATCTATATATATATATATATCTATATACACACATATATATATCTATATCTATATATATATATATATCTATATACACACATATATATATATCTATATACACACACATATATATCTATATATATATAGATATATATATATATATAGATCTATATATATATATAGATATATATATATAGATCTATATATATATATATATCTATATATATATATGTGTGTATATAAAGCAATGCCTTTAAAGATATGACACGTCTGGTATCCGCAAGAAGTGACAAGCGGGACTGAACTAAAGAGCTGAAATGTGACTTTGTTGAAACAGACAAGGGGTTCTTTTACCTCTATGGGCAAGGACCATTTCCTCTCCCTCCCTCCCTTCCCTCCCTCCCTCCCTCTCTCCTTTTTAGGTTTTTTATATCTTTCCTCTCCTTCCTCCTGTACTTCTCTAACCCATCTGTCTCTTGCTCGCTCGCTGTCTCTGTGTGACACACAAATCCCTCGTTTAGGATTCTGGCAAAGGAACTGTCAGTGTGTGTGTTTAATCCATAGGTTCTCTCTCTCTCTCTCTCTCTCTCTTCTCTCTCTCTCTCCTCTCTCTCTCTCTCCTCTCTCTCTCTCTCCCTCTCTCTCTATCTCTTCTCTCTCTCTCTCTCTCTTCTCTCTCTCTCCTCTCTCTCTCTCTCTCTTTGTGTGTGTGTTAAATCCACAGGTTCTCTCTCTCTGTGTTAAATCCACAGGTTCTCTCTCTCTCTCTCTCTCTCTCTCTCTCCCTCTCCCTCTCCCTCTCCCTCTCCCTCCCTCTCTCTCTATCTCTTCTCTCTCTCTCTCTCTCTCTCTTCTCTCTCTCTCTCCTCTCTCTCTCTCTCTCTCTTTGTGTGTGTGTTAAATCCACAGGTTCTCTCTCTCTCTCTCTCTCCCTCTCCCTCTCCCTCTCCCTCCCTCTCTCTCTCTCTCTCTCTCTCTCTCTCTCTCTCTCTCTCTCTCTCTCTCTCTCTCTCTCTGTGTGTGTGTGTTTAATCCACAGGTTCTCTCTCTCTCTGTCTCTCTCTGTCTCTCTCTCTCTCTCTGTGTGTGTGTGTGTGTGTGTGTGTGTGTGTGTGTGTGTGTGTGTGTGTGTGTGTGTGTGTGTGTGTGTGTGTGTGTGTGTGTGTGTGTGTGTGTGTGTGTGTGTTAGCCAGAGGTCCTGTGGTTGCTGTGACTTCAAAGCTGAAACCAGAGTCTCTCCACAGTCTGCAGCTTCCCTATAAATCAGACTAACCATACTGCAGGGGAGGCGCGTATACACAGCCACAACAGAGAGAGGGGGAGAGACTATTGAGAGTGAAAGCAATAAGAAAAGAAGTGAGTAATAAAAATACTGACAGGTACACATGGAAGATGTGGAGAGAAAGGAAAATTAACTGAATGTGACATTTCAATTTAGGGGTCAAAGTGGACTGGAATGAAATGAAGATGAGACTTTTTGAAAGAGTTCAGTAACAGCAGAGGAGGGCCAGCCTTTCATTGAATTTGCCATAGAATAAACAGGGCTTGGCTGGCAACACCCTAAGTGAATTTATTTTTGTAACTAGATTCTTTCTCCTGTTATATATGCAACTATGCAGTTGAATCCAATTATTTCCCTTGTGTACAGTAACCAAAGACTGAATAGTGATGTCTGGAAGGGGTTTCGCTTCATTTTTGTTTCCTTAGATTTTACTTTTTTCTCGTGAAAGGTGATTAATGTCTTTTTCACAGCAGCGCCCTGCATCACGCTGTAGTTCAGACCCATATATGGCCGTTGGACCTGGAGATGCCGTCGCATGCTGTACATCTCATCAAGCATGAAACCTGCGCAGAACGTTTCGGCAAACCCCCAAGTAGAAAACAAATAACCCCACCGAAATTGGCTTTTGCCCTTTGCATAGCTAGTTCTGGACGGAGGTGCACCACCACCCTAATATAACGAAGGCGTATCATTCACATGATGGCTAGGTAGTTGGTACGAAGGCGGAGTGGAGTTAGGAATCTGTCTATTAGAGTCTTACATGGAAGAAAGATGACGCTACCATCATCGGACGGATTACAAACAAAGATGAGACTCTTGCAGAGGGTTGCTCAGAGGAAAAAAAAAACTACTGCCTAACGCCAGTAAAACCAAGGAGCTGATGGTTGATTTTAGAACAAAATGGAGGGGAAGACACACACTGTCTACATCAATGGAGCTGAGGTGGAGCAAGTGAAAGGTTCTCTGAATCAGCATCACAAACAATCTGACATGGTCCTCTCACATCTCCATCCTGGTGAAGAAAGTTGATAAACGGCTGTATTTCTTAAGGAAACTTAAGACGGCAAAATTCCCGTTCCAAGTTCTTGATAACTTTTACAAAGGAGCAATAGAAAGCATCCTGACTGGAAACATTACAAACTGGCATGGGTTGTGTATGGCCCAGGACAGGAGGCTCTACAACGGGTGATTAAAACCGAAAAGAACATCTTTGGTGCCCATCCATTGAGCATCAGTGATGTTGGTGACAAGAGGTGCCTGCAAAGAGCTCGAAGGATATTTATAGACACTTCCACCCGGCACATATGATATTTCGTTTTTGGGGTTTTAGTTATGTTGCAAAATGGGACCACAGTCTGCATTTCCTTGTGCAACCCTGTTGTACAATGACAATAAAATAACCTCCTAACTTTGTCTTCCTATTGAAATGTTTCTACCTTTTTAGTTGGAGTTCATCGGATCTCAACTTTTATCTGTTTTTGCCAAACAACCTTTTAAAACACGTTGGACAAAATCTTAGTCGAATTTCTCCAGTTGTAAAACCTTTGACACTTAAAAGATAACCTTGGTAACCTTTTTCTCCTAAGAGCCCCAAACTAACATGCAGTAGTTCAGTCTTTTTGCAGCGGATTAACGATTGTTGAACTAGTCAGGAATAGGTTTTTCTAGTCATTCTGCCCTGCTATCCTGCTCGAGGGCACACAGTGACGGTGTAGCATCTGTTTTTTGAGTCCTCTCCAATTTTATTTTAAAAGATGAAGTTCATGCTTATTTTTGTAGAGTTTGTAGATAAGACCTAGGCTTGTTTATTTGTAAGAAATGTATGGCCATGAGCACAGAAGGTAGTCATTTGTGTAATTGGTGACCTGATCTTGAGAGTGGGGCACAGCCTCTCCTTTCATAATATTATATCAATAATAAAAGCTTCCCATTTTTATTTTTACAGAGTTGTCCCTTCTGGATCATTATTCTTACTCTGTAATAACACATTTGGGAACAGCCCAGCACGTGGCTCTGAAGGAGCCGGTAGCATTTCAGTTGGCTCCTGTAAATGATATCAGCTTGTCCAACAACCACAAAAGGGATTTTGACAGAAAAACAAATAAAATACTCTAATAAACTGAAGAACGTACACATTCCAGCCGGTTTGGTAAACTTTAAATTTGACAAGCATTCAGTGCATTTTGAAGAACATATGTATTGAGTTTGTATTTCTGCCATCTAGGCAGCAAGCCTACATAGCTGACAACAACTTGACTGTGGAGATCTGGCTCAATAGTCTGTCCGTTATTTAAATTACCAACGACCTGACCTGGGATTTGGTTTGGACAACCTTGTCTTGGACTTGTGCAGACCAACGGACCTCCAGCTGCCACCGTGGCTCGAACATGCAGCTCTTTAGAGTCGATTGTCTCTAACGTGGAGTTTTAAGGGCTCATTTTCTTCACACAATGCCTGAGAACCGCCGCAGTCAGCACAGCGTCACAATGGGTGGTAGATCCACATCCTCCCCTCAGCCATTAAAACAAATAGCTCTTTATCCAAGAATGTGTGTGTGTGTGTGAGAGCCTACAGGGGAGTGTGTGTCTAAGAGCAGACATGCATGTGTTTACTACTTACCTGATGATACGAGTGCACACACTCAACTGACAACATACTAATACTTAAAATGACTAAAGAGCTAACTGACATGTTGGTCTGTTTACCAGTTTGGTCCAGACTTAGCCCTCTCAGCAGGCGTCCATGGTCAACAATTATTCTTCAATGCATTACTATTATTTGGGTTTCTGAGGAAGGATCACTACAACAGTGGGTTACGATTAAAAACACAATACGCAGAAAGTAACACTCCGTAAATTGGAAATGAATAGTAAACTAAATCTGGGCAAATAGAGCCACATTGAATATCTTTTACAGTCACTCACTTGGTTTCCATTCTGTTGTCAAGCAAATTGGAAGAAAACTTTTAAACTGGAGCTAAAAAATAAATGCTAAGCCATCAACTGGTTTGGAGTGAATGAACTCTGCTATAGCGTTGTTAGGTCAGAACATATAGCCAAAGTACAGGTTTTTAAACCGGAAACAATCCAAGTTGGTCTGATCAGTAATGAGCAGTGTTGCAGGATTGGGCTGGTTAACGCTGAAGAGTAAAGCCACTGTGGAAGTGTCTTAACACTTGCATTCTCTCTTCTGACCAGCAGGGGGCAACTCCTCTGGTTGCAAAAAGAAGTCTGGTTGTATAAGATAAGATAAGATAAAATAAGATAATCCTTTATTAGTCCCGCAGTGGGGAAATTTACAGGATCACAGCAGCAAGTGGACAGTGCACACAAGATAGAGTGTCAAGTAATATAAATACTAAACAGTAAAGAATATCAACTATACAAAAAGTACAAAAAGCACAAAAAATCAACAATAAATTAAAAAATTAAAAAATTAAATAAAAATTAAATAAAATAAAAAGAATAGAATATTATATATACAGACAGAGTATTGTGTATTGTACAGAGTAATTATTGCACAGATTATTAGTGTTTGGTGGTCTACTGGGAGCACAGCTGGTTGTGCAGCCTGACAGCAGCAGGAAGGAAGGACCTGCGGTACCTCTCCTTCACACACCGGGGGTGAATCAGCCGGTGGCTGAAGGAGCTGCACAGAGCTGCCAGGGCGTCCCGCATGGGGTGGGAGGTGTTGCTCATCAGGGATGATAGTTTAGCCATCATCCTCCTGTCTCCCACCACCTCCACCGTATCCAGTGGACACCCCAGAACACTGCTGGCCTTCTTAATGAGTTTGTTTAGTCTGTTCCTGTCAGCCGTCGAGATGCTGCTGCCCCAGCAGACCACTCCATAGAAGATGGCTGATGCCACCACGGAGTCAAAGAAGGTCCTCAGGAGTGCTCCCTGCACTCCAAAGGACCTGAGTCTCCTCAGCAGATAGTCTGCTCTGACCCTTTTTATAAAGTGCGTGTGCGTGATCAGTCCAGTCCAGTTTATTGTTCAAGTGAACACCCAGGTACTTATAAGATCTCACCATCTCAATGTCCATTCCCTGGATGTTCACTGGTACCGGAGGAGAGTGAAGTCCACCACCAGCTCTTTGGTTTTACCAGAGTTGATCTGGAGGCGGTTCCGCTGGCACCATCCTATGAAGTCCTGGTTCAGTTCCCTGTATTCCCTGTCATCACCGGCAGAAATGAGGCCGACGATTGCAGAGTCGTCAGAGAACTTTTGCAGGTGGCAGTTAGGAGAGTTGTGTGTGAAGTCTGAGGTGTAGATGGTGAAGAGGAATGGAGCTAAAACGGTTCCTTGTGGGGCCCCCGTGCTGCAGGACACCAGGTCAGACTCACACTCCTGTATCCGCACATACTGTGGACGGTTGGTGAGGTAGTCCAGGATCCATGCAGTGAGGTGGTGGTCCACCCCGGTCTGCTCCAGCTTATCCCTCAGAAGCAACGGCTGGATGGTGTTGAAGGCACTGGAGAAATCAAAGAACATGATTCTCACAGTGCTTCCAGCCTTTTCCAGATGAGAAAGGCATCTGTGTAGCAGGTAGACGACAGCGTCATCCACCCCGATGCCAGATTGGTAGGCGAATTGGAGTGGGTCCAGAGATGAGCTCACCAGGGGGCGGAGATGCCCAAGGACCAGCCTCTCTAGCGTCTTCATCAGGTGGGATGTTAAACGCCACCGGTCTGAAGCTGTTGAAGTCCTTTGGAACTGGTACCACGCAGGATGTTTTCCACAGCTGTGGTACTCTCCCCAGCTTCAAGCTCAAGTTGAAGACGTGCTCCACTATCCCGCACAGCTGGTCTGCACTGGACCTGAGGAGCCTTGAGCTGATGCCGTCTGGACCCGTGGCCTTTCTCACCTTGATCTTTCGCAGTTCTTTTCTCACCTGGAAAGTTGTGAAGGACCAGTTGGGGGGTGGGGGCGGTGTGCCATAGGTTGTTGTAGGGGGGGTGGGGCGCTGGTCATGGGGTGTGGTGTATGAGGAGTGTGGGGGGGAGCCGAGTGTTGTGGGGGTGGGGGAGGAGAGGGGGCAATCTACCGGGGGTGTAGACAATGGAGGTTGCAGCAGCAGGGAGGACTGGATGGGGGGAGGGGTGGATGACTGATCGAATCTGTTGAAGAATAAGTTCAGGTCATTCACCCACTTTTGGTCCCCCGTAGGCTGTTGGTTGGGCCCCTTGTATCCAGACATCGCCTTGATGCCCTTCCAGACCCCGCTGATGTTGTTCTGCTGCAGCTGGTCCTCCATCTTCGTCCTGTAGACTTTTTTACCCTCCCTGATCTTCCTCCTCAGCTCCCTCTGCACAGTCTTCAGCTCCTCCTTGTTTCCTGATCTAAAGACCCTCTTCTTCTCCTTGAGGAGGGCCTTTATTTCAGGAGTGATCCATGGTTTGCAGTTGGAAAAACACCGTACAGTCCTGGTGGGTACGGTGTTCTCCACACAGAAGTTCATATAGACCGTTATGCAGTTAGTGAGACTGTCAATGTCCTCCCCATGGTCATCACTGAATACTTCCCACACAGTAGAGTCAAAACAGTCCTTCAGAGCCTCCTCGGCTTCCTCTGACCATCTTTTTACTGTGCGGGTCACAGCTGGCTGCCTTTGTACAAGAGGTTTGTACACAGGCTGGAGGTGCACCAGGTTGTGGTCTGATCTTCCCAGGGGAGGTAGAGGTAATGAAGTGTATGCCTCCTTGGTGTTGGCATACAAGAGATCCAGTGTTTTATTGTCCCTGGTGTGGCATGTGACATACTGGGTGAATGTGGGCAGAGTAAAGGATGGAGGGGCATGATTAAAGTCACCAGAGAGGAGGAGGGCACTGGGGTGTTGTGTGAGCAGCCTGCTTGTCGCCGAGTGGATGACGTCACAGGCCGCCTCAGCGTTAGCAGAGGGGGGAACGTACGCAGCTATCGCGATAACATGCGAGAATTCCCTTGGTAGATAGGTTGGCCTCATGCTAACGGCTAACAACTCAATGTCCTTAGTACAGGTCTGCTCTTTAATAGTGATGTGCCCAGGGTTACACCATCTATCATTAACAAACACTGTCAGACCTCCTCCCTTCCTCTTACCGCTCTCCGTTGTCCTGTCCGCCCGTATCATTCGGAACCCGTCCAGTGTAGCATTCGTGTCCGGAGTTAGCTCCGTTAGCCATGTCTCCGTAAACACCATGAGGCTACACTCGCGGTATTCCCTCTGATGGCGAGTTAGCGCTGATAGCTCGTCCATCTTGTTGGGGAGAGACCGTACGTTTCCCATGATCATGGAGGGGAGGACGGGTCTAAAACGTCTCCTCCTGGCGCGACGCTCTGCCCCAGCTCGGCATCCCCGTCCCTTCCTCCTCAGCTCGCGGGGAACCTCGGGTCTCTCCTCCGGTAGCAGCGCCGCAGTGTCCCGGTACGCTAACAGCCGATCCCTGGTGTAGACAATGGGACCGTGGCTGCGTGCTGGATCCCCGGACACGGTTGTCAAAAGTGCAGTAAACAGCAAATACAAGACGACAAACTTGACGTATCTAGCTGCCATAGTGCACTACTGTTAAAGAAATTAAATAAATGAAAGAAAAGTAACAAAAATAACACAATATAAAAGAAAAGCTCAGTGGTGAGCAGGAGCTGCTGTGAAAGGCTGCCACTCGTGCGGCGCTCGATGATCTAATCCGTATAGAGTTCGGCTTCATCAGAAGAACTAAGTTACAAGCTAATTTACATTTTATATTACTGAGTCTTCAACTGTTTCCTAAAACAAACCTCCATTAATAATAGCAATAAACATCTACTCCTTCTAAAACATAACTCATTCTGTGAACATGATTTAACATCATTCTGGGAAAACATTCCCATATAATGCATGTCTGCCTTAACGACATAGTTTACACACTTGTAACTGCTGATTTATCAAAATTTAAAAAAAGATTCTCAGTGAAAGAAGATGCCGAATTTAGCAGAACTCAAACAAACATTATCAGTGTCTGATTACCAATGATGCACTGCCATATCGTCCTGTGGAGAGCAGCCTGTCTCCCACTGGGAATTACGTGTTGAGGAAAACGTATTTTGTGTTCGCTTTCTACGTATCGCAGATAAATTTCAAATGAGTCGTCAGAAACCCCGGTGGATGGGCCAAACATCAGGCTTTCACTCAGGAGACTGCTGTCTGTGTCTCGAGTGAACAAATACTTAAAACATAACCAAGTACTTCTGTTGCTTTTTTGTTTGGTTTCAATTTCGTAGTCTTTTTAAGCCAGACATGTTCTTTATTTGATCCAACCAAGTGGTTTTGTAGCCTTAATAATACACAAAAAGTTTTTTTTGTGTATTATATTTTGTTTCATTTCCCATTTTTGTTTTGATTTTACAACATTCAGATAATGTTGAACACTTTAAAGGTAGGTTGAAAAAGCAGGTTGATAAGCAGCAGTAACAGCCCAAAAAAAAAGGTGGTACTTTAAATATTAAAAGGCACATTAGAAAATAGAACCCTTGAAATTTAACAAAAATAAAATGAAGCTGAAAACAACTCTAATGACTGCTGCACACTCACAGCAGGCTTCTGACCCCTTCTGACCCCTTCCACCCTCTACTCCAGTGAATGGCATTTTATTTGTCTCAGCCTGACCTTAAATGGAAGATACTACCTGCTCAGGTAAGTATAGGGGGGATAAGCAGAGAGCGTGAAAATCACACAAAATAACTAACAAAACATCAACGTACGGGGTTTGAGTTACTGCTGACGCCACTACTTACCTATGGGCACCCAAACATACCAATGAGTAATGAATACATCTCAGCAGAAACCATCTCACCTATCTTCCTACATGTTAGCAGTGCCCAGCCGCTCCCTGCTGAGAGGACATCATGAGGCACACCTGCTGATCGACATCACACACACACAATAGCTTTCAGCACATCATAATCCTATGAAACAACTGATAATGTATCACAGATAGTTAAGTAGAAGAAAAAAACACTTCTAATGAAACAGGGTCTAGTGAAAATGGAGAAAAGCAACTTTTTCACAAAAGCAGTGGTTATTGTAGTCGACCTAGGAATTGAATATTTGCTTCCACTTGAAAGGCCCCAGCTACACGATTGAAACATTGGCACACCATAAAAGCCCACTGTGAGCATTTGTCCCTAAACATCTCATTCCTAACCAACACAAAAAGTTAGTTTAACTCTTTAAGTTGTTTTAGGTCAGCAAAGTTCAGTGTTTGGGAAGAGCGTTTGGCCTGGAAGTCTGTTTAGCCCAAACGGCTACCATAATAGATTTATGTATGTAATTATTTACAGAGGAAAATCCTTGTTTACTGCGCTGTTTTAGTTACTGCATGCGCACTTGTTTGTTTGGATTGTGATTGTTTGTGTAGCTGTCTGTTGGTTGTGTGTGTGTGTGTGTGTGTGTGTGTGTGTGTGTGTGTGTGTGTGTGTGTGTGTGTGTGTGTGTGTGTGTGTGTGTGTGCGTGCTGTACGTACGCGTCTTTGAGTGTATACGTATTCATGAATTCCTTGGAACTCTTCCAGAATGGTATTGTTTTTCTTCAGAGCCATATGTTTGTCTTGTTTGAATGATACCACTGCATGGCTGTTTAAAATAACTGTATTACATTTTAAACGTGTGCACAATGCAAGGAATATCAGTTGTCTAAACTAAGTATGGAATGTACAATATTCCTTGTGACAACATACTGCAAGTCACTGCACACTGTTGACATTGTGTACATTACCATTGAAATGTGTTCAGAGTGTTAGGGACTGCCTTTTGTAGTGAAAATATATGAAAATATACATCGCACTATTTCAAATAAATAATGTTTGTGTCAAGGGCCTGGAGAAAAGAGACGCAACGAGAATACAAAGTAGCAGGAGTTGAAAATACGAAGAGGAAGTAGAGCAAAAGCAGTTACCAGAGAAAAAAGTGTGATACAGATGCATGCGATATATATTCACACAACCTCCAGTTCTGAGAAGTGAAGCCAATACTGAAGTGCCTTAAACTTGCATTCTCTCTAATGGCCATCAGGGGGCGACTTCTCTCGTTGGAAAAATAAGTGGCATTGTATGGAATTGATGTTTTATTATTACTTAAAAAAAAAAAATTGAATAAAATAAACTTCCCTCCTACTTACTCTCTTGCCCCCCCAGGTGTATTTTGTTCATGTATATATATATATATATATATATATATATGTAAAGAGATATTTGTGTATATGTACAGTATTTGTGTATTTATGTGTAGATTTAAATGTGTCCCATATTACTACCTAACCTCAATCGACAACCCTCACTCACCCATTAACCAAATCACACATAATATTGACACACACAAGCACAGAAACATATGCACACACACATCCATCTATATACATTTTGCTGGACCTCCGTTTCTCAATTTTATAATCTTCAGTCTAAAACTATGTTATTCTCCTCAGTTTGCTTTTGTCCCCTTTGTTTTTGTCATTGTCTTACTTTGTATACATTCTTAGGTCGTATACTTGTTCATGTACTTGTTTTCTATAAAAAAAAAAGTATCTGAGAAAATGACTCTACTTCTCTCTTGATTTATTACCTCAGTAAACATTGTAAACATGAGTTTATGGTCTCAATCTCTAGTTTCAAGTCTTCTTCAATACAGCATGATGTTCATTTAGTACATTATGGTCCATTTAGAGTCAAACAGACCATAAAGCAGGGGATGCTTTAGGGCGGGGCTTACTGTGATTGACAGGTTGCTAGAACTGTATACAACGTCTCTACGTCATTCCCCCGGAGTCCAATTATGGTCACTTCCATTCACTGGTTGCAGAAAAACAAGATGGGGATGGCCAAAATAAAAAATGGTTACCGATAAAATGCTGAAGTTCGAGCTTCAAAACCGTAGTCCACAAACCACCGGCTCTGTCCACTTCTTATAGACAGTCTTTTTAGATGTGCCCGTATGGAGCACTTGGCTGTGCGGAACACATTACTTTACATTACAGTCATTTAGCAGACGCTTTCATCCAAAGCGACTTACAGTAAGTGTATTCAACATCGGTTTTCAAGAGAACTACTAGTCACCAGAAGTCATAAGTGCATCTCCTTTTTTAAACAAGCATCTAAGAGCATAAACCAGAGCAAATGTCCAGTGCAGAAACAAACGAATGCAATAAGTGCAACAAACTAGTATGAATAAAATAAATGCTAAGTAAGTGCTAAGTGGAAGGCTCAGGGTAGGCCTTCTTGAAGAGGTGAGTTTTCAGCCTGCGCAATGTAGCGTGAACGGATCCCGCCCCAGGGAAAGCGGGACAGGCGTGCGCACCTAACACGGTGGTTACTCCTTCGGATTGTTCTTCCCGGGTGAGTTAGTCTCCTCACGGGGGCATCAGAACAATGCCATAGGCCTTTTATCTCACCCCGTAGCTGAATCGTTAGGATTTTCTGAATTAATTGTCTTTCTGAGAGTCTTGTACGGCTACACTCTAGGCGCTCTCAGTAGGATGTAACCCTAACACCCAGTATGAATAGTTATGTAGATCGTCTATACTTTACTATTGCCTATTATGAAAGGTCTCACCATTTATGACAAACACTGCCAAGTCTTCACCCAGGGTACTCACCTTTAAGTCCCTCTGTAGAGTGGGTCGTCACCTCAGTATCACACGGGTAGAGGACAGGGAAGAGGGTCAAATGGTTCTAGTTTGGATCCAGTCACTTACAAATGGTAAGGCTGTAGTTTTATTAAAGGTTTTCCAAAGCAATCACATAAAACAATTTAAATTCAATGAAACACTCAGTTCTGTTAAAACTAATGCTGACAATCCTGCTTGTTTTCAGGGTCTCACTCAGCTCTCGCTGTGTGGTTTTAATTTTTTCTCATGCTGTCTTCTCTCCTATCTCTGAATGGGACAGCAGAAGGGTGTTCTACTCCCGCTCAGGGGGCAAGACCCCTAAGGGTCTATTAAGGAAGTCTCTCCCTTTAAACCGGGGTGTCTAACTTCTTATGAAGAAATATGTCCCGTCTCTAGAGATGGGGGAAAAAACTCAAAAAGAAGGGAGCCCTTCTGTTTGTTTTATACTACTCTGATTCTAGTACCTCCCATAATCACATGCGTCACACATACAGGAGGCATCTTGTACCAGAGTTAACAGAATGTAACTGGTTGTAACTGGGTTGGTCCAGATAGAGCCAAACCACTATTCAAGGCTAAAGTGACTATGTTACATAAAGCGTCTAAGCAGGCGATCACATCTAATATGAAATAAAACAGTTTATCTTAAATCACATCTAATAAGAAATAAAATAGTTTATCTTAAATCACATCTAATATGAAATTAAACAGTTTATGTTAAATTGGTTATAATAAGTGTAAACAAGCTATATGTTGTGATGGTTATAAAAAGTGAACAAGCTATATGTTTGTGATGGTTATACTTTTATACTTTCATATTTTTCTACGATCTCACAACAGCCGAAAGATGGGCAGCGACTCTGCTGTCCTGACGTCAGTGGGGAGTTCATTCCACCACTGTGGGGCCAGGACAGAAAACAGACGTGACCGGGTCGATCGGCCACGGGGACCTCTGAGCGACGGGGCGACCGATCGCCCCGAGGCAGCAGAGAGAAGTGGTCGGGCGGGGGTGTAGGGCTTGACCATGGCCTGGAGACAGGAAGGAGCTGTTCCTTTCACTGCCCTGTAGGCACCAGAGTCTTAGACTGGATGAGCTCTTACAGGGAGCCAGTGTAGAGAACGGAGAAGGGAAGTTGTGTGGGAGAACTTGGGGAGATTGAACACCAGGCGAGCTGCAGCTTTCTGGACAAGCTCCAGCGGTCTGATGGCCGATGCCGGGGCTCCGGCAAGTAGAGAGTTGCAGTGGTCCAGGAGGGAGATGACAAGAGCCTGGATGAGCACCTGCTCCGTCTCCTCAGTGAGGAAGGAGAGAATCCTCCTGATGTTGTAGAGCAGGAATCTGCAGGAGCGTGTAACCGATGAAATGCTTGCTGAGAATGACAGTTGGTCATCCAGGGTCACACCCAGGTTCCTCGCAGTCCGAGTTGGCGTCACCACGGTATCGCCAGTGGTGATGGACAGGTCTCGGTGCGGGCAACCCTTCCCCAGGAGGAACAGTAGCTCGGTTTAGTCCAGGTTCAGCTTCAGGTGGTGTGTCATCATCCACTTCGAGATGTCAGCCAAGCACGCAGCGATGCGTGTCTCCACTTGAGTGTCACCGGAGGAAATGACAAGACCAGCTGGGTGTCATCGGCATAACAATGGTAGGAGAAGTCATGCGAGCGAATAACAGAACCCAGAGATGTTGTGTAGAGCGAGAAGAGAAGGGGACCCAGGACTGAACCTTGTGGAACCCCCGTAGTCAGCATGCGTGGTTCCGACACGGCCCCCCTCCATGTCACCTGGTAGGATCGACCTGTCAGGTAGGATGCAAACAGGGAGAGTGCAGAGCCTGAGACGCCCATCCCCTCGAGGGTGGAGAGGAGGATCTGGTGGTTCACCGTGTCAAACGCCGCAGACAGGTCCAGAAGAATCAGGACAGAGGAGAGAGAGTTCGCTCTCACGGCGTGAAGCGATTCTGTCACCGCAAGGAGGGCTGTCTCAGTCGAGTGACCCACTTTGAACCCGAACTGGTGGGGGTCCAAGAGGCTGTTCTGGTGGAGATACACGTGCCCATTCATTGACGGACTGGTTCCTTGGTACCTAGAAGTGCTGCTTATGGGCCTGTAAAGTCCCACTGTGGAAGACATGCTTGACTCTGCTGCTGCAAAGAGCTCTATTACTTGTTTATTCAAAATGTGTTAATATTGAAATGTTGCATGTCAGAGTTGCTCCATGTCCCCATCCGTCCACCATAGGTGGTCTTTCACAATATTACTACGACGTCACTGGCTCTGACTGTTGCATAATCACAAGGATGTGTTTAATTTGCGTGTCCACCACACAAAAAGGGATCATAATTGATTTTCCATTGGCATTGTTTTCATACTGAACAACACGAAAAGTATGCTATTATGAATGGTTTTAATGCGCAATATTCGCAGACGATTATATCGTATTTTCGTGTCGTTGATTCGTCCGGCCTTAACGCCATTAAATACGCAAGTCGCTTCACTCTTTACTAAATGTTTCCCTGAAAAACATACTAACTAGGAACTGCTGTCAGATGCCTTGTAACTGTTTGTTTTTTTTACACCCGGACTGCAGTTTGTATTTTCATAACTATCTCAGACATAACGTTGACAGTCAGTCAACTATTTGAGTTATACCGTTGGATGAATTCTGATTTCCACAACAACAACAACAACTGACCTTTGATTTGAAGGTAATATTTTTTATGTCCTAGAATCCCTTTTTTGAAACAGTCATAGTCATGTTCAATGCTTTGGCGCTCTGGTCTTCACCACTGGTTTCATCACTGGTTCAGTCTGAGGTCAGGGGGAAAACACACACTGCGTTCCCTTCTGTCAAAGTCGTCTCTGTCTGTTTTTCTCGCCCTGTCTCCAAGCTTGCCTCCATGTCTGAGTGTTATCCGTCAAAAAGAATGTTCAGTCATTCTCTGGGCAGTTGAATATTCTGGCTAATGGTTTCTGCCCTGAGGAAATTGATCCTTTGTTCTTTCAACTTTAGACACGAGAAACACACACGGTCAACGTTTTCTGTTCAGCAGAGAGTCATGTGGCTTGTAGTGGCAGCTGAAGTTACACTAAAATAAGCAACCTTTCTCTCGCTACTTTCAACGCGTACGGTCATTCAGAGGGCACACCGGGCTGTTGTGGCGATTATCTGCTCCCTGATCAGTGCGACCAATGCAGTGAGAGTCTATAGAGACAAGAAAAACAGGGTCACATCTGCTCTGTGTCATATGCTCCTAGGGTCCAATGGTCCTGATATAAACTTACATTGTAAGAGATTGGTTAGGGCTGTCTTTGCAGTTGAGAAAACAAATGAAGGGAGATTTACCTTTAAAATACAGTTTGAATAGTAAATATCCATTCAGCCACTGTGGAGGTGTCAATGTCTAAAGAAACCAAAAAGAAAACTGTCTTGCCTGTAAATCTGAGGGCGTAGGTCTCAAGACAAATAACATGAGTAGGCTATGAGCTGTAGGTGGATGATTTCAACATTCCTCCTAGAAACCTAGTTCTCGCCAATGTGTCATGTTAAGGGGATATTAAAGTGGTAGAACGTAGGATCCTGGGAGCATGGATACGTACCCAGAAAAACCTTTGTCTCGATCATAGTCCACCCATGCGAGTCATCCATGTGTTTGTGTTAGTTTAGTTAGAACCCTAGCTAAATAGTTGTAACTAAACTGCTAAAGAGCCAAAATTGTACTTCTTCTTTTGGCAGTTCGTCAGTTACCGAACAGCTTCAGGTGCATTATCACCTGCACGAGTATGCCCAATACACATGTGCATGTTATCAGGGAAAACCAAGAAGGCTCCCAATCAGATTTGTGATCCGGCGAACAGAAATAAATATGAATGAATATATATGTAAGTGAAATGTATTAAATAGTATCAGGATTTTATCCAAATATTAGACCCTTGTAATGGACAGAGTAAATAGGGCCTTACTCACGCTTGGGTAAAAGTCACAATCATGGTCAGAGTTAGTATAGCTTGTTGTTTGGGTTGGCAGGAGATGCAACAGCTGGATACCACACCTGAATTTATCCCCATTTTTAACCCATTCCTGCTTCTTTTCTCCTATATCCTGGGTGCTTTCTCTTTTGCCTCACTTCCCTCACCCACACATCTTCCTCAGGTCTTAGCTCCTCCCAAAAGAGAAAGAGGCTACACCTATTACAGTAAGTGTAGAAATAATTCGGTAACATCAGTGATGCCCGATGACTCCTGTTCTACGACCGACGAGACTGAAATAACACAGATGTGTCGTACAGATGTAACGGAGTAAAAAAACATCTGTACATGCTCTAAATAAAATATATGATTTGTTTGTGGAGCAACAAATAAGTCTGTCCTTTTCAGGATTGGGATGATATTATAGGACTAAAGATAACTGCAATTGTGTGGCTTTGTTGGACTAATACAGTATTTTGACCATTTCTTCAAGATAAATGAAAAAGAGGGAAAACACTGTTGTCAGTTGATGAAAAAGTTTTTGTTTTTTATTATCTATCTAAATTTTGTTTTTAAAATAGACATGAATCGCTGTTGGTGCTGTATTTTTCTAAAATATATATAGTATTGTAGTCATGCAACAGACGCATTTAAGGAGCAGAACTTCCTCAATGATGGAAAACTTTGATCCGTCTCCGGGTCGGGAGCTCCAGAATGGAGGAGCGAGGACGGGGAGCAGCGTAGTTAGCTGAATGGAAAGCGACCGCTGGCCTCCTTCCTTTCCTCTGGTCCCTTTAATGTTCCTGCTGCTGCCACCTGCTCTCTCTCTCACTTACAGCTCCTCCATCACACGGAGAAAGCGCTCCTTTCTTGTTCAAATCATACTGCAGTAACCGGACATCATCCGAGCACCGCTATGATACACCAGCCGCCCATTTTACGCTGCAGTGAGCTCCGCTTTGATTTCACATATCAACTTTTTGCACACATCACAGAGATCTGGGATATTCCATCTACAAGTGATCGGATCTGAATGTTTGCACAGTGTCTCCTTTTGGCCGCACAGTGATTGCAGGTCTGAAGTAACTACACTGCTGTGGTAGACAGAGACTTGTGTGTGTGTGTGTGTGTGTGTGTGTGTGTGTGTGTGTGTGTGTGTGTGTGTGTGTGTGTGTGTGTGTGTGTGTGTGTGTGTGTGTGTGTGTGTGTGTGTGTGTGTGTGTGTGTGTGTGCAATAAAGCAGACTAGCAGACTAGATGAGGGGTATGTTCATGTAGGACTTTTTCTGTGTAATGTGCTGTACGCGTCTCCGACTGCAATCTGTATTCATCATTATCTTCATCATACCAGAGAAGTGAGGAGAATAACAAACTAGTTTCAGACTGATGAGTATAAGAGTGAGAAACAGAGGTCAAGCAAAATGTGTGTGTGTGTGTGTGTGTGTGTGTGTGTGTGTGTGTGTGTGTGTGTGTGTGTGTGTGTGTGTGTGTGTGTGTGTGTGTGTGTGTGTGTGTGTGTGTGTCCATCTTATGTGTGAACTGGTTAATGGGTGAGTGAGGGTTGTTGATTGAGGTTCGGTAGTAATATGAGACACATTCAAATCTACAAATAACTGTACATGTACACAAATATCCCTATAAATATATATATATATATATATATATATATATATATATACATAAACAAAAATACATCTCAAAAAGGAGAGCAGGGGAGGAGAAGAAAAGAGTATTGTAATAAAAGAGTAATGACAACAATTCAAATAGAAGTCAAATAAATACACATTTGTTTTCATTGCTGAGTGAGCGCGTGTGAAAGGGGTCAATGGCGTGAGTCTATTAAGACTCTGGTGATGATCTCATCGTACTAACAGTACAATGAATTATCTCCAATTTCCAATTAAGATCTCGGCGTTTACTTTGGTGAGCATCGTCACCGTAACGGTGGCCAAAACAATGAAAATGAGACCCGGCCTGTTATATCCGTTTTCCATTGAATCATCAGCCGCGTATGTAAAAACGATATGACTTCACCCGTTCTGCTGGTGGGAAGAACAACACTGGAAGACACAATTACACTGATTCAGTTCACTGCTGCCACCACGCAGTATCATGTGTGGGACAGAGAGACATAGAGAGAGAGAGAGAGACAGAGAGAAGAGAGAGACAGAGAGACAGAGAGAGAGAGAGAGATGGAGAGAGAGAGAGAGAGAGACAGAGAGAGAGAGAGAGAGAGACAGAGAGAGAGAGAGAGACAGAGAGACAGAGAGACAGAGAGAGAAGAGAGAGAGAGAGAGAGAGAGACAGAGAGAGAGAGAGAGAGAGACAGAGAGAGAGAGAGAGAGAGAGACAGAGAGACAGAGAGACAGAGAGACAGAGAGACAGAGAGAGAGAGAGAGAGAGAGAGACAGAGAGAGAGAGACAGAGAGAGAGAGAGAGACAGAGAGAGAGAGAGAGACAGAGAGAGAGAGAGACAGAGAGACAGAGAGACAGAGAGACAGAGAGACAGAGAGAGAAGAGAGAGAGAGAGAGAGACAGAGAGACAGAGAGACAGAGAGACAGAGAGAGAAGAGAGAGAGAGAGAGACATAGAGAGAGAGAGAGACAGAGAGAGAGAGAGAGAGAGAGAGAGAGAGAGAGACATAGAGAGAGAGAGAGAGAGAGAGAGAGAGAGAGACAGAGAGAGAGAGAGAGAGAGACATAGAGAGAGAGAGAGAGAGAGGGAGAGAGAGAGAGAGAGAGAGAGAGAGGGAGAGAGAGAGAGACAGAGAGAGAGAGACAGAGAGACAGAGAGAGAGAGAGAAGAGAGAAGAGAGAAAAAGAGAGAGAGTTGTGAATGAGGGAGACTACAGAGTGGAAAACCAGGGTTTTGGGGAACATGATTTCCTGTGGAAACAGTGATGTCATGATGGTCTGTCTTTCGCAGTCTCTCGTGCACACACACACACACACACACACACACACACACACACACACACACAGGCATTGTTTGTGTAAATCAGGGTTCCTCTTGCCCTCTGTTAATGTCATTAACATGGATGTCTATGTCAACTGTCACACGCTACAGTGGATGTGGAACACCGTTTGTCAGCACAATTCATTTGAGAATCAGAACAGAAGAATCTCACTTTAACTTGATCGAATACATGAAGAAAGAAATTCACTGTTCTTTAACTTATTTTATTCCTTTTATTGCTTTGTGATCAGTTTTTATTTTCATTTTTATTCAATGGATTATTTTTTACAAACAATGCATGTGCTCTGAAATGGACCAACCCAAGAAAGTGCATATTGATTCTGCCTTCTCAGCCGTGACTTTATCCATTTATTAATTGATTTAACTTTTTTTATGTGCAAAACATAATACACACAAGTGCAACCATTTCATTTTTGTTTTCTCTTTATTTTTTAATATATACTTTTTTATTTGAGTCACGTTTGATCACTCGAGTTGATGTGATCCCAGGTCCCTGGAATCGCCATCCTGAAATCATTAAGTGTGCGGCACTGCGTCTCCATTCAATCGTGCATTCTTGTGATTAAAATATTGAAAATCTGTTGAATCTGTCATTATGTCTGTGGTCTCCTAATCCTCTAGTGTGCCAACACAGTCTCGGGAAAGTGTGTGAAATAGCCACGAAATGCAACTTATTGGTTTCATGTACCGGCAAACAAAACAAATCCTAGGTTTGGGCAACAAAACCACTTAGTTAGGTTTAACAAAGTCCTTTGTTTGTTGGACTGGTCTCTACACTATTTAAGTCTCAATGCTGACTCAGAGAGACACAAAACAACAACCAGTGAAGACCATGGGGGCCTGTCCAGTAACTGGACTGGAGCCAGAGTCTGGATGATCCGTGCATATTCTCTGCCAGGAAGGCAGTCTCACTCAACCAGGTATCCTGCCTCTTAGGGAGGTTTGGAAAAGTGGTGACATTTTTCTATTAAAGCCCCACAGCTGCTCATTTAGTGAAAACCAACTAGATGAGTTCATAGTGTCCGATCTGGAGGGCTACATTAAGTATGCATATTAAAGTATAACACTGAACGACTGATGTCGCTCAGCACGACTTTCAGACTAGTGTATTTTCAATTGGAAGTATCTTTCTTTCCTGCATCCCATATAATACAGCCACATGAAACTACCAAAATCAACTTTACGTTAGTTTGCTTCTTCACCCTGTGGCACTCGGCCACAAGCCCATTCACTTCTGAAGAAGTCTTTAACAGTCGGTCAGTATCATTTTCAAAATGTTTTAGAAAATGTTACTCAAACAGGAGTTTATCATGCATTATCATTTTACACATGTGTTAGTATTTACAGCAGCCGTATGATATGTGTGGTATAAATAGATTTTAAATAAAACTATAGTAACTATGTTTAATAGTTTTGTGAAAAACTAATTTGGATAATTTCATTATTTTAGTTGTCAATAAGAAAAACGATGAAATTCACCAGCCTAAATGCTAACGTCGGCATGCTAACAGTGGCAATGCTAACATCCTGATGTTAAGCAGGTAGAGTGCGTTATTACCATTTTCACCATCTTAGAGTACCGTGTTAGCACTTAGCACGAATTACAGCTGAGGCTCATTCGTTTTTCAGGTATTTATTCATGAACTAAATATTGGACAGAGTAAAACCTGATGATTTCATTACAGTTCATTCTCTTGGGACCTCTGTCTGTTCCAAATTTCACGGCAATCCATCCAGCCATTGAGATATTTCAGTCCGGACAAAAGGGGACCGACCGACTGACCGCCGTCACCGAGAGCCAAGGGTGCTAGCGTGGCTAAACCCTCTACTGGTTTCCCTTTTGTTGTGAAGGGCCTTTGCTGCCCAGTTTTTCTTTTACTCCAAAGAAACTGCATGCTGCTACTGCTGGAAATATTTTCACTCTCTTGTGTCTGAAAAGATTTTTCTTGGACAAGACACACGCTCGTGAGAACCGCTAATATAAATCTTTTTACGACCTTGTTAGAGCTTTTACACACAAGGTTGATCCCTAATGCTACAAGGCTAAAGACAACTCTTGGCTAGAAATGGCCCCTGGATGGCCAGGATATTTATTGATAACCCGGATCTGATTGATTTTAAATTTGAACTGATTTATGTGTTCACTTGAACTTTAGCGTAATAACGCCACATTTTATTGCTTGTTTTTTCCTTCGCTAGCTTGCCAACCTTTCACCAGGGATACCGCATTTGAGATGTCATACTGTTTTTAAATCCAAAGTCATTTATATATGGGTAGTTATTCAGATCACATTTTTAAAAACGATGGATGGATGAAAGTTGTTTCAATGTGTGTGTGTGTGTGTGTGTGTGTGTTGTTACTCTGCTCCTTCCCTGTAGTACTAACCCAAACGGGCTCTAGTTTTCCGTTCCGCCTCGCTGGCACAAATTCAGCTCACAGTCCATGACCTCTTGGTCTGTTTCCCCTGCTCACTGTTTTCCTCATCTCTGAGTTTTGCGGTCTCTCTGGTTTATTTTGCCTTTATTTAGTTCTAATTAATTTGCCGTGCTTTATCTCTTTATTGGTGCATTTTATCTTGATTTCTTGGCACACGTCTCTCACTTTGTTCCTCTGCTTTTCTACGTAGTTCTCATATTTCTCCTCCACTGTTTTCATATTTTTCTATCTTCGTCTGCTCCGTCTCTCTCCACACGCTTTGACCTCCATCCATCTCAGCTTTTATTTTCCTAAATGTAACGACGTTTCACTCTCGCTTCCAGCTCATTTGAAAACACGCGCACACACCAACTGCTTTGTGAGTTTGTGTGTGTATTGCATGTCCATCCCTAAAAGCATCTGTGAGCATGTGATTTTATGTGTGTTTACAGCTTACACGCTGACCCTTAGCACACAGTGTGTGTGTGTGTGTGTGTGTGTGTGTGTGTGTGTGTGTGTGTGTGTGTGTGTGTGCATGTGTTCAGAGGGTACAAACTACGATTGTTCTCTCTGGGTGTTAGCTTTCGGAGCAGGAAGTGCACGTTTAGGTCAGTGGGGGGAGTGGGGGGGGATCTAGGCACGCTCAGTCTGACCACATCTGTTCAAATACCAGAGACCCTTAAAGTCACACAGGAAATACGTGCGGGCGTGTGCGCGTGTTCGCTACAGAAGCCGCTCTTTGTGAGCACGATTTATACAAATATTTGACCTTTTCGCTGCTTAGAACACGTTCCCACAATAAGTAACAGGGGGAAATTTGTCATGTACCTGCAGTAATGTTACTCCAAAAGGGCACAGACATTGAATAAACACATCATTATACAGCTCCACAGTTTTTCTTTTCATGTGCGCAGTATCAGAAGAGATACAATGGAGCTTTGTGTAGCGCGGCTAAGGCACAGGCCGCATATACAGTGGTGGTATTCACTTTCTCTACTTTATATTCAAACATGAGAATCAAAGTGTTTTGTTAGGTATAGGCACAAAAATAATTTAAACCATAAACAAATATCTGGTGGTGTGGTGGCTAGCACCGTCGCCTCACAGCAAGCATGAGGGGCCAGGGTTCATTACCCGGGCTGGACGGCCCTTCTGTGTGGAGGTTGCATGTTCTTTAGATGTCAGTATGGGTTCTCTCCGGGTTCTCAGGCAGCCTAGGTTAATAGATTTCTCTAAATTGTTTGTAAATGCGGATGTGAGCATGAATGGTTGTCCGTCTGCTACCTCAGTGATTTTCAACCAGTGTGCCGTGAGAGATCGCCAGGTGTGCCGTGGGAAAATGTCCAATTTCATTTAATGAGTCCAAAAAATATGATTTAGTTGCTGCAAATACTTTGCCATTGTTGAGCGTCTGAGCTGCAACATAGTGGCTGGCTAAGTAATAATACTCTTCACTGCCAGTGGGTGGCAGTAGGTAGCGCAGTAATGACCTCGTTAATGTAGGACAGTAGAATGAAATGATGGGAGAGGTTGAGGTGACGAGACGAACAGATGGAGAAATATTTGAAAAGGAAAAATGCAGACTCTGAACTGGGCCCTGGACAACATAACCCAGATGAAAAGCCTAGTAAGGATCAACACATTGAGAGACTTGTCATTACATTGTCAGCATATATCGGCCCTCGGCACAACGGCCCGACAGAAAATATCATATGTTTATCATAACTGTCCCGCCACACCACAGAGCTCCGGGACGAAACGTGGCGATGTGAGCTGGCTTTATGTGCAACATAACGAAGCATCTCACTGCACTAAACCTCCAGCTTCAGGGACGGGGACGTGTGATCACAGACATGTGTGATGCAGTAAAAGTCTCCACCGCTGTGATCCCGACTGAGCATTGCGCTGATAAACTGGGTGCACTTGGCACGGAGTTCACTCGGCGATTTGCCGACTTTGCAGCTCAGAAATTTAAATTTGAACTGCTCAGCAATCCTTTTGCAGTTGACGTGGAAAGAGCACCCGTGGAGCTGATAGACCTCCAGTGTAATGACACTCAAGGCAAAGTATGACTCTGAGGGCACTGCACAGTTTCCAAGCTTCAGCCCCGAAACGATGCCTTAACTCCGCCTACATGCTGCTCAAATGCTCTGCATGTTTGGAAGCACATACCTGTGTGAGCAGCTGTTCTCTGTGATGAAGATGAACACAGACCCACACAGGAGTCGTCTCACTGATGCACACCTTCACTCCATCTTGAGGGTTTCCACAGAATCTAACCCCAGATATTAATGAACTGGCAGCCAAGAGAAGATGCCAAACATCTGGCTCTGGCACATATAATAATGTAGCCTATTTCTTTTTGCACTTTGTCCAATTCTATCCTGTTTATTAAATGGTGACTCTATTTGGCCCTCAACGTAGTCACAATTTTTTATTTTGTCCCTCCCTGTGATTGAGTTTGACATCATGGTATATATACTGTATTATGCTAAAAGGTGTCATTTTGTAACGTTTTTGGTTGTTGGTGTGCCGCGGGATCTTGTTAATGTAAAAAATGTGCCGTGGCTCAGAAAAGGTTGAAAAACACTGCGCTACCTGTCCTAGGTCAGCCTCGATACTTGGTGTTAAGCATTGGACCAAAAATCTGAAAACCGTATCGCCACTAGAGCGTCAATATTGGACGATGCTGCCCCGAACCACATTTAATACGGGAGTTTCTGATATCTTTTATGAAATTCTCACTTTGTCAAATGTACACGGCAGCTGTGGTGTGATTAAGGAAAGACTTCTCCAGGGGGGTAAACATATTTAACTAATAGAGTCTTGCCATGAAACCTCCTCAGTTAATAACTTACATGAAGAAAACGGGTTTTTTTAAATAAAATTATGACCGCATTATCTTATCAAATTTGTGGTGATTTGCATACATTTCCCGATCACTGTCTGGTCCATCTTCTCCCGACCTACAGGCAGAAATTAAAATCTGCAAAGCCTGTGGTGAAGACTGTGAAGAGATGGACCAACGAGGCAAAGCTGGAGCTACAGTCCTGCTTTGTCTGCACTGATTGGAGTGTTTTTGAGGCTGCTGCTACAGACCTGGACGGGCTCACTGACACTGTGACATCATACATCAGTTTTTGTGAGGACATGTGTGTGCCGACTAAAACCTTCTGCACATACAACAACAATAAACCTGGTTCACTGCAAGACTCAGGCAGCTTCGTAGGGCCAAGGAGGAGATCAGGGTAGCTAAGAGGAGCTACCACCGAAAAGCTGGAAAAAAAGTTTTCAGTCAACGACCCCTCGTCAGTGTGGAGAGGCCTGCAAGTACTCACGAACTACAGGAGACCCCCCCCCCACTGAGGACAATCCCCACCTGGCTGACGACCTGAATGTCTTCTACTGCAGGTTTGATAAGCCCACTCTCACACCCCCCATCATCAACCATCTACTCCCCCTGCCTCCTCCTCACCTCTCCCAACCGACCCCCCACCGGCACTGAGGATCTGTGAAGAGGACGTGAGTCGGCTCTTCCACAGACAGAAGATCAGGAAGGCTCCGGGCCCAGACAGTGTGTCCCCCTCCTGCCTGAAAGTCTGTGCTGACCAGCTGGCCCCCATCTTCACGCAGATCTTCAACCGATCACTGGAGCTGTGTGAAGTCCCCTCATGCTTCAAACGCTCCACGATCATCCCGGTGCTCAAGAAATCCTCCATCACAGGATGAAATGACTACAGGCCCGTCGCCCTGACATCTGTGGTCATGAAATCCTTTGAGAAACTGGTGTTGACCCACCTGAAGAACATCACAGGACCCCTGCTGGACCCCCTGCAGTTTGCCTACCGGGCAAACAGGTCGGTGGATGATGCAGTCAACATGGGACTGCACTACATGCTGCAACACCTCGACTCCCCAGGGACATATGCAAGGGTTCTGTTTGTGGACTTCAGCTCAGCGTTCAACACAATCATCCAGCAATACTCCAACCCAAACTCTCCCAGCTCACTGTGCCAGCCTCCACCTGTCAGTGGATCACTAACGTCCTGACAGACAGGACGCAGCAGGTGAGGCTGGGAAAAATCACATCCAGTACCCGGACTATCAGCACTGGCGCCCCCCAGGGATGTGTGCTCTCCCCACTGCTCTTCTCCCTCTACACCAACGACTGCACCTCAGAGGACCCGTCTGTTAAACTCCTGAAGTTCTCAGACGACACAACGGTCATCGGCCTCATCAGGGACGGTGATGAGTCTGCGTACAGACGGGAGGTTGAACAGCTGGTCCTCTGGTGTGGTCAGAACAACCTGGAGCTCAACAAGCTCAACACTGTGGAGATGACAGTGGACTTCAGGAGGAGCCCCCCAACACTGACCCCGCTCACTATACTCAACAACACTGTGTCCGCTGTGGAGACCTTCAAGTTTCTGGGATCCACAATCTCCCTGCCTCAGGAGCTGCTGATCCTGTTCTACTCCACCATCATCAGTCTGTTCTCTGCTCCTCTATCACTGTGTGGTTTGGATCCACCGAACAGGACAGGAACAGACTACAACGGATTGTCAGGTCTGCAGAGAGGATCATTGGTTCCACCTGCCCTCCATCCTGGACTTGTACACCTCCAGAGTCAGGAAACGGGCTGAAAGATCACTGCACACCCTGGACACAAGCTGTTCAACTCCTCCCCTCTGGTAGGAGCTACAGAGCTCTGTACGCCAAAACCACCAGACACAGGAACAGCTTCTTTCCACTGGCCGTCACTCTCATGAACAATAGATAAGTCATACTGCACTATTACCACTACTTGCACTATCACCTCAATTCCATTGCCATTGTTGTTTATAGGTTTATGTTCGTATATATGTTTATACTCATATTGTACATATTGTTAAATGTTTATACTACAGCTGTTGTTTTTTTGCTGCCTCTTTTATATTTATATATTTTTTCTTGTTTATTGTAAATTCGTGTATGTACATCGAGAGCGAAGTGGAAACCGGAGTCAAATTGCGTACGCATACATGGCCAATAAAGCTGATTCTGATTCTGAACAGAAATGTGAGCATTGGATAAACCCAGGTTCAAAATCCTTGTTTACTTTTGTTGAAATATAAGAGTCAAGAGGGGTTTATAGTCTCTTTTAATCACTCCATAAATCAGGAATACAATGTTGTATGAATCAGGCCATGAATGACATATGAGCAAACCCCTCCATGAAACCCTTCAGAATATAGATGAGTGAAACTCTCAGAGTTTGAGAAATAACTCATTTTGAGAAAACAGCCTCTAAAGATATGTATTGTATATGTATACCCTAAAATTCCATACATTTTGAAAAAAACTACAGGTGAACAGGGGAAATAATGGAACTAATAAATAACACCATGAAACCTCCCCAGTTGATTTTACACATAATGACATAATAGATTTTTTTGAGTTTTCTGAAACGTTACTTCTGGCATTGGTACTCAACGTTGGCATCAGACATAAATCTTAAGCGGCGGAATCGTCAACATGGACATAATTCCTCAGGAAACTGGATCTGAAATGAAATTTCTATAACTTGAAAAACAGTGAAATAAATCCTTAGCTCTCCCATGATGCCAGTTGGATTCAGACAGCACTTGATCAGCCGGAGATTGATGGTTAAATTGTAAAGATTGCTTCATGCACCACCACTGATGCATGCAGCATGGTAGCAGCCAATAGAATGGCCTCAGAATAAGAATATTTTCTCTCAGGCCGACACACAATGAAAGCTTCTTTGTTTTCCCTTTGTTTCTTGGTTTGGGTTTGTTTTTCATCCACTTGCATCCTGGTAATGACTATTGTGTCAGAATTGTTCTCTGGTATAGATTAAAGTCATGCTCCAGCAAATTGATACTGCACCACACCATGTCCCAATCATAGACTGTATATAAGAAGTGGACGTAGTCATGGGGACGTCCCCCATTGGTTTGTGGACTGCCGTTTCTTCTTGGATTACGGCCGTCGCCATGTTGTTTTTTTCCGCAACCAACGAACAGAAGCCATATTTTGAATCTGGAGGAGTGACGTAGAGACCTGTCAATCATAGTAGCCCCGCCCTAAAGCATACTCTGCTTTATGGTCTATTTCAGCGGTTCCCAAACTTTTTAGGCCACGCACCCCCTTCTACATCCCGACCGGGTTCACGCACCCCCAATCCCCCACACCTTAAAAAAAAAAAAAAAAAAGCAGCAGAGCCTATTTATAGCCGAATAAAATCGGACCAATGAGAGAACAGTTTGCTCGCGCATGGCGTTAGTTCACAAGATTTAGTCCGCTGTTAAATGTTGCAGTGTGAACACAAACCGAACAAAGGGGCAACTGCAACATTGTATCATATTAATCCCTGAATCAGAACTACAGGTGTGAAAACGCCCTGAAACACTGCAACAAAGTTTCAATACATTTCAGTTACACAAGGCGTCACTTTTAAAGAGCAATAAGGACGGCGAGGACACACACACACAGGCTCAGAGGCAGATTGCATCACATTTAATTTACAATTAACCACACACGTCTTCGGCGATTGTGTGAGGTAGTCCCTTTCTTGCTATTCTGTAACTGACCAGATATGAAGCCCGTAGTGCGTTGTTTGTAGACCCAACACAGAATGAGACTGCAGTTGTTTTGGGCTGTTTTGTAACTCCTCCAATTTCGATATAAAATGTAAGGAGCTTTTGACTTGCACTGGCATGCTTGGTGTTCAGGTGGCGACGTAAATAAGAGGGCTTCAGACAGCTGTTAGTCAGAACCTCACTGCACACCACCACTGTGGCTTTGTGCAATCTGCATTAATCCAAGTGAAGCCCAGACCCAGATCATGTTCATCATGTTTCCTCTTTTTGTTCCCAGTCCGACGCTCGCTCTCGTTTCCTCTTCTTGTTCCCAGTCCGACGCTCGCTCTCGTTTCCTCTTCTTGTTCCCAGTCCGACGCTCGCTCTCGTTTCCTCTTCTTGTTCCCAGTCCGACGCTCGCTCTCGTTTCCTCTTCTTGTTCCCAGTCCGATGCTCGCTCTCGTTTCCTCTTCTTGTTCCCAGTCCGATGCTCGCTCTCGTTTCCTCTTCTTGTTCCCAGTCCGATGCTCGCTCTCGTTTCCTCTTTTTGTTCCCAGTCCGATGCTCGCTCTCGTTTCCTCTTTTTGTTCCCAGTCCGATGCTCGCTCTCGTTTCCTCTTTTTGTTCCCAGTCCGATGCTCGCTCTCGTTTCCTCTTTTTGTTCCCAGTCCGATGTTCGCTCTCGTTTCCTCTTCTTGTTCCCAGTCCGATGCTCACTCTCGTTTCCTCTTTTTGTTCCCAGTCCGATGCTCGCTCTCGTTTCCTCTTTTTGTTCCCAGTCCGATGCTCACTCTCGTTTCCTCTTCTTGTTCCCAGTCCGATGCTCGCTCTCGTTTCCTCTTTTTGTTCCCAGTCTGATGCTCGCTCTCGTTTCCTCTTTTTGTTCCCATGATGCTCACTCTCGTTTCCTCTTTTTGTTCCCAGTCTGATGCTCACTCTCGTTTCCTCTTTTTGTTCCCAGTCCGATGCTCGCTCTCGTTTCCTCTTTTTGTTCCCAGTCCGATGCTCACTCTCGTTTCCTCTTCTTGTTCCCAGTCCGATGCTCGCTCTCGTTTCCTCTTTTTGTTCCCAGTCTGATGCTCGCTCTCGTTTCCTCTTTTTGTTCCCATGATGCTCACTCTCGTTTCCTCTTTTTGTTCCCAGTCTGATGCTCACTCTCGTTCCCTCTTTTTGTTCCCAGTCCGATGCTCACTCTCGTTTCCTCTTCTTGTTCCCAGTCCGATGCTCACTCTCGTTTCCTCTTTTTGTTCCCAGTCCGATGTTCACTCTCGTTTCCTCTTCTTGTTCCCAGTCCGATGCTCACTCTCGTTTCCTCTTTTTGTTCCCAGTCCGATGTTCATTCTCGTTTCCTCTTTTTGTTCCCAGTCCGATGCTCACTCTCGTTTCCTCTTTTTGTTCCCAGTCCGATGCTCACTCTCGTTTCCTCTTTTTGTTCCCAGTCCGATGCTCACTCTCGTTTCCTCTTCTTGTTCCCAGTCCGATGCTCACTCTCGTTTCCTCTTTTTGTTCCCAGTCCGATGCTCACTCTCGTTTCCTCTTTTTGTTCCCAGTCTGATGCTCACTCTCGTTTCCTCTTTTTCCACCTTGACTCCGCGATGGGCCGATGTGCTCCCGGTGTGTCTGTGCTATCCCTTCCTCCTTTTCGGTCTCCTCCGTCTCATCTTTCTCTGACTCCCGCTCGATTTCTTCTCCCGGTCTCTCCCCTACGCACCTCTCTGTTTCTCTCTCCTCCAATTCCTCCCTCTCTCTCTGTCCCTCTCCTCTTTTATGACTGATAGCTTTAGATGTCCCATCTGACAGTTTCCCCGATTTCAGCCAGTTTAGCATATTTGCATGAAAGTTGCTGAATGAATGAAGTTAGCTGTTAGCTGACGTTAGCTGCACAAGCTAGGCTAGCTAGTGTGTAGGTAAAAGACAGTCTGGCGGCAGGAGCTGAAGTGCATTTATTTATTGAATTGTAAGTTTTTAATTTTAAATTTAAATCTTACAAAGGGAATTTTTATAATTCATGTTTTTATTTTGTGAAAAATCCCACTTAAATTGTTTTAAATTATATTTAATATTAATTATTACACCATTACACCACCATTACATTTTTCCTCTCGGGCATCCCCTAGAGGCAGTAGGCGGTGCGCACCACACTTTGGGAATCCCTGGTCTATTTGACTCTAAATGGACCATAATGTACTAAATGAACATCATGCTGTATTGAAGAAGACTTGAAACTAGAGATTGAGACCATAAACTCATGTTTACAATGTTTACTGAGGTAATAAATCAAGAGAGAAGTAGAGTCATTTTCTATAGACTTCTATAGAACCAGAGGAGTCGCCCCCTGGTGGTCAGTAGAGAGAATGCAAGTTTTAGAACACTTCACTGGCAGAGCCGGAGGTTGCTGTCTGATCCCTACTTGGGTGAAGCTCACAAAACGCTGGATCCTACATTTCCCATAATGGAACTTGATAGATTTCATCAGACCCCCCGCCTGACAATCACTTATGTCTTAAACTCCACATCACAATCTGTTGCGTCCGCGCCAAGCTAACCCTGATGACATCATCGGGGTTATTTTCTCAGACTTTAGAAAGATACCTCACAGACCATTATAGTATATGTAACCCTGCCACTCTAAGAAAAAAGTGTTATTGTTCATATAGCGCCGTCTGTAACACGACCAAACTGATCTCCTGGTCGTCCAATAGGAAAGGACTGATGCAGAAGGCTGTATGTTTGTGTTTTTACTGCTTGCTTCCAGGAGGTCAAGATACAGTCCAACCTTTGTACATGCTTCAGGAAAAAAGAACTTAACTCAGATTTAGAATATATATATATATACTGTATATATATCCTCAGCAAAACAGTGTCAGATACGCTCCTTTTTACTTGCACACTTTTTCAAAATCATATTCAATAAGGCACCACGTTGCACATGTACAACACCACTTCTAACATAAACAGATGCAGACAGCCACGCAGGCTGTACACAAGCACACACACACACACACACACACACACACACCAGGCTGACTCATGGGCTTTTGTGACGGCAGTAAAAAGGAGTCTGCTGCAAACACACACACCCTGTTGATTAGGAGTCAGTTAAAGTGTCTGGGACGACGGGGACATGAGTGTGTGTATGTGTGTGTGTGTGTGAGGGGGGGAGAAAGATTTTAGTAAAGAAGGATGATTGGAGGGTTGAGGGGTGGGGGGGGGGCTGGAGGAAAAGAGGAAATAAAACCAGTCAGTAAATGTTCCCATGTGTTGGCGGCCCCTCAGCATCTTGCAGAAGTGAGGAGATGAAAAGCAAGCAAGGGATGGTGAGTAAGAAGGGGGGGGGGGCAACACCCCCAAACCTCGCTGTCACAGAGGGAAAGGGGGGAGAGGATGGAGGAGAAGTAGCACTGGCATGAGGGGAGGTGAAGACGAGAGGAGAGGACTCAAAGGCAAACCGGGAGACGAGGAGGGATGGGAGAAAGAGAAGGAGGCCTCCTCTGATTATTTAAAGATCCGAAAGGGATGAACGTTCTGTCAGCACTTTCCACAAATAGAGAATTTAAAACAAAAGCAGAGTGAGTCCCTGAGGTGGTTTCTCTCTTCCTCCTCCTCCTCCTCCTCCTCCTCCCCGGTGCTGCCACGTTTTACGGGACAATCCCGTCTATTCTTGGGGAAGAAAAGCCCTGACAGCCAGACGGGAGCCAGGGAGAGACCGAGCATTAACTGGTAAACAGCGTACAGAAAAGATGCTGTCACATTGTACAATGTCAGCTAATAGTCTTTGTTTCACTTGGTGATGAAGAGTGATTGGGATTTAGGTCCTATTTCAATATTCAACCAGAGAGTCATTGATGCGTCTCAGGTTGTTTGATTTGAGTCGTTTTAAAAAAGCACTAACGTTATGAATTACTTATTAAAAGCATGTTTTTATGTTTTTAACATTGAAAACTATATGAAAACACAGATTGTCCTCTCTCCTCATCAGCGTCAACACAAATCAAGATTCCTTTTTGCATGTCCCGACACTATCGTCACGAAGAGAGAACATAGATTCAAAGTCAGCCTTAGAACAATCGTGATGTTGCTTGACATCAAACCAGACATAAACTACCCTTTAATAATCTTAAAGAGAAAACCCTTACATATGAAATATGACATCTAATGGATGAAACTACCCTTCACCTCTTTTGAATGTAATGAAATGAGATGAATTCAGGAGTAAATGAAGGGAATGCTCATGAGATCAGTCTGAACCACTGTCCCGTCCCCCCGCTGACTCTCAGCTTCCAGCCCACCTGCTGGACAGACGGCTCCTCTGGGGGGTCCAGAGTCACGACAAAGACCGGGTGCACTGGCAGCACTTGTTTGGAGAAGCTCGACCAGTAGAAGTCCAGTCCTACTGTGTGGCTGTCTGTCTCTCAGCGGTGGGACTGTCCCAGCTTTTAGATTCTAACTGCAGGAGGTCCAGAGCTCTCCACTGGGGGGTGCTCATGCCCCCCACTCCACCACTGGATCACTAACATGTGTTTGTTACTGGTGAAAGATGATCTTTAATCCTTGTCTTTGTTTTTTATTTGCAAATCAACATGTCAGTACTCTTCCTACTTGATGTAATGTGTTCACATGAGGTCAGTGAGGTCAGTGTGTAATCAGCTTGTTAAACAGCTCAACATGTGTCATTTAGATCTAGACAGACAGTATTAGAGCTGCTGTCACACTATGTTCTGTCTCCATCCTAAAAACTCTTCACATTAAACTTGGTGACATTAAAGATTTAACAACCAATGGCACGCTGCCTTGGCACGATGAAGAAATGTGCACTTGAATACAAAATTAAATGAACAAAAGAATAAAAATAAAACACAGATCTTCTTGTTCTCTGAGGCAATAAGCACAAAATGAAAAACAAACAAGTGCTAAATGATTTGAATAGCCAGTAAAGGTGCAGTAAAAGTCAAATTGCATCTCAAACACCAGGTGTCACGGGTAACAGAGGAAGGACCAGAATGCTGACGGTCCAGTCGACGATGAATCGTTGCACTGATTTATTACAGAAACAACAACGTAGCACGGCAACTGTGATGAACAGAGTACAAGTGGAAACCAACCGGTGTTTGACTGCAGGCCTGATGAGGGAAAGTGGGAACAGGTGAGGAGGTGGGAGGAGGGGGAGGACAAGTGGTTATTGAAAGGCAGAGGGGAGTGATATGGGGGACGACAAAGAGGTTAATTTAATTCAAAGATTAAAAGAAACATCAATTACTCCCTAAGACATCACATTTGTGATGCACGAGCAGCAGGAGCACGATGCACTTCATACCACACTAGTATTCTCTCACCACATTCATATTGTGCCCCAAAGAACAGAATGAAGTCAGAATCATATTAATTCAATAATATGAATTCAAAGTAAAATTATATAATTCATCACAATAATCACAAGGAAAATATCAAAATACCAAACAAGGAAAATCCAACTGCATCACAAAACTCCTCTGCACCAGCCGGGACCTAAAGGTCAGAGATTTACACAACGTGCACATGTACACAAGTGTGCACGTTAGCCGTCCTAAACAAAGAAAAAACAGAAGTCATTGTTTTTGGTACCAAGGACGAACGATTGAAAGTCAGCGCTCAGCTTCAATCACTGATGTTCAAAACCTCAAACCAAGCCTGAAATCTAGAGTAGTTATGGATTCAGACCTCAACCTGAACAGCCATATCAAGACAATTACTAAATCAGCCTCCTATCACCTGAAGAATATATCAAGGGTTAGAGGACTTGTCCATCATTCATCTTCAGTAGACTAGACTACTGTAACGCTGTGTTTACAGGTCTCTGTAACAAGTCAATCAGAACGCTGCAGCTGATTCAGAACGCAAAGATTGAAGACTTTTCTGTTTGCTGCCTTTAATTGAACCAGATTCAAGGATATTAATCAATTTCCTGCATTTCCTGCATTTCCCTACTGTATTTTATTTCTTACACTGCACTGCAACTATTATTCTATTTTTAGCTTTTTAGTGTTTTAATGACTGTTTTTAATGTTTCAATGAATGTTCTTAATTGTTTTTAAATCTCCTTTTCTTTTGCCTTATGTTTTGATGCTTTTAATGGTTTTATGTGAAGCACTTTGAATTACCTTGTTGTTGAAATGTGCT